>CM046460.1:16916952-17469452 GCA_025506415.1 Flaveria robusta | reverse complement strand
TCAAATTGAATCAAATGACAATTTTAGTGAAATCTTTAGACTTAAATGACAAACTTTAACCATTTGAATTGAAATGATAATTTTAATGAAACGAGATGGATGAAAACTACTTAACTTTGATGGATATTATCATGGGAACTAATTAAAATATAAAAAGATAGGTTCCGTGAAGGGCCGGCCATGTGGACCAATTAGAGCAAACAATTATAGACTTAAACTTCTAATTTGTTATCTATTAGTGAGTGAGACTCATGCTATGCAACGTGGGTTATAAAAGTTGAAAATTTTAATTCTGATGATTTATACATTAGTATTAACCACTCTAAAAAAGATTGCGTACGAAACGTTAATAAAATGTGTAACAGAAAAAATACTATAAAAACAAATAAATATCTCAAAACAGAGAAGAAAAATAGCGAATATGTAAATGGTGACTTTATTATAATTAACAAGCTCTATTGTAAATTGACTCAAAGAAAATTTAACAAAATTCAAAGGCTTATGTATAAAACTTAAAAAAAACCTTAGGTGATTAAATGTAAATTTAACATTATTCGAAGGCTTAAGTGTAAAATTTTAAAAAAAATGTCCAGGTGAATAAATATAAATATGACATAACTCGAAGGTATAAAAAAACAAAAAAAAAAAAAACACAAAATGAGTAGGTATTCACTTAAAAAAAAAGAGAGATAAAGTGTTGTGGTTATTTTCAAAAATTTCTTAGAGTTTTAAATATAAAATTATAAACAAAACAAAGTAGGTTTTTATTATATTGGAGAAAAAAAATTATTGGGGTAATATTGAGAAAACATTCATTTTCACTACTCATAATCTTTTCTATTTGTTATATAAAGTGAAGTGGCGGTGTTATACAGCCTATTTTCTGATATGTCTAAACACTGATGTATTTGAGTATTATTATTATAACTATATAAATATTTAGTGATTATATACTTAAGTTTTTAAATAAAATAATACATAAATAAAATAAAATTAAGTTATTTAAATATAGATAATAAATGAATATATTTCAATATTAGTTTAAAGTATTATAAATTAGATAACACTTAAAATAAATATATCCGAAACAATATATTAATTAGAAGAAATTTATTAAATATGAGAATTTGAAACTATTGTATATAACTCTTGTAACTTATGTTTAAAGAAATTATATTAGATGTCTTAAATTTGAGTAATATTACAAGTGTGTCCTCCTCAAATGCATCATATAATAGTATAGATAATATAAATATGGATTATTATTATCATCAATATTATAAAAGTGTTTAGTAATTATGTAGTTAAGTATTCAAATAAGATATTATTTTTTTATAAATTTTATTATTATTATTATTATTGTTATTATAAACGTATTTAGTTTTTATATAAATAAGTATTCAAATAAGATAATACTTATTAATAAATTTAAATATTAATGTAAAGTATTATAAATAATAAAAATATATAATATAGTGAATTAAACAATCTCATAGTATTAAATAATATATTAATAATATGAATTAATTAATGTATTAATCATAAGAAGTTTATTAAATAAGGGGCAAAATAGGAATGAATGCACAAAACACTTGCACCTAATGTTTAAAAAGTTGTATTAGTTGTTTATTTATTTATTTATTTTTTTGTAAAATTACACTTGCGTATCAAGGTTTTGCTTTATATAACAACTTAGATTATCTACAATAAAAGAAGATTTTAAGAAGTCACGTTTCAACATATTAAGTTTTCTCATTTTTATTTTTTCCATCTCTCTTTCCTAATAAATGATAATAGTATATATAATAATTCTATTATTTAAAACTTTTTCAAATTAAAAAAATTAGATGTTGTAAAAATTAAAAACAAGATGTTTTACTAAAAAAAGGCACTTTAAAAAAATATAAGATACAAAAATGTTCTTGAACAAAAAGCTTCAAGTTTAAAAATACGAAACTATTTTAAAACCGTTTGTTTTTAAGTTTTATAAGGATGATTTCCATTTTTTAAATGAAATTTAAAAATATTCCAAAATGTTTTAAGAAACATTTAAAAAACACAATCTTATAAAACAAAAGTTTAAAAATTATATTATTGTTGTTTTTATTTGACTATACGTAAGTCAATCATATATTTTTTTAAAAAGTCATTATATAATGAACTGACTGGTGGATTTTTATGAATCAAACATACTAATTGTGCTATTGAATCATCATGGTGGAATCACTATGATCAATAATCAAATGAATGGAAGAACAATCACAATATTCATAAATTCTTGCATATTGATGATACATACAAAAGTAGGATATTAGGTTGCAAGGGTTACATTAGAGAACACCTAAATTTTTATTTATAGGCATGATATATGATCTGTATAATTGATTAAAGTACCCTGACATATTTATTACATCAGAACATTTGCAAGTCAAAATGGTACAAAATTGTATCATCATTTGGATATTTCTTTATCCACATTGCCTAATGCACATGACCAAGTTTTTGT
This sequence comes from Flaveria robusta, assembly GCA_025506415.1. Lineage (NCBI taxonomy): Eukaryota > Viridiplantae > Streptophyta > Magnoliopsida > Asterales > Asteraceae > Flaveria > Flaveria robusta. Next base: position 17,466,946 of record CM046460.1, on the reverse strand, counting down.
TCACATTGACTGCATTCTTTATCCGCATCAAATGTTACTTATCCGCATTAAAAATAACTCATTAGCATTGACTTAATACTCATTCGCATTGAGCACTTAAGTCATTCGCATTGAGTAGTAACATTTATCTTCATCAACATCACTTCATCATTCGCATCATACTCTGTCTGCATCACAGTCTATGCGCATTACCTTCTCCAGCTGGTAATATTTCCAAAATCATAATAGCAAACCTCATCATTTGAATTGGTACGCATGGTCGTTTCAGAGTCCAACATGAACAAACTCTAGATTAATGATTGAGGACTAGACATAGAGTGAATTTGTTAATACCCGCTTGAATCTCTATAAGTCGATTATATAACTCTATCTAAGGGTGTATATGGGTCAGTTTGGTTCGGTATTAGTCTCAAATCGAAACCAAAAACCGATAATTTGGTTTTTGGATTTTTTAAACCGTTTGGTTCCGATTTTTTGGTTTTCACTTCGGTTTCGGTTTTTTCGGTTTTACCATTTGGGCTTCGAATTTTTGGGGAAAATATCTCTAAAATAACTAACTTGGACTAGAAACTTTGGGCTTATATCATTTAGTTGACATGTAAAAGCAATCTATATATTCTTTTAAATTACTTAACATTTAATAGATTGTAATCTATAAAATGCAATAAGAAAAAAGTAAATGAAACAAATTAATCTACTAATAGGCTAATTATGTTTATAAGTGGATGAATATATTAGCAAATTACAAGTTTGTTTGTATGGTTTCGGTTTAGTTTTAATTACAAGCAAATCAAAACCGAACCTCAATCAAAATTCTGTTACACAAATCCTCAACCACAATTATGCTTCTACATCTTTCTGTTTAATAGATTATATCTTTAGTTGTAACATTATAGTATGTTTGTTGTGGAAACTTGACACCTTTCGGATTATTTTTGTAACTGCCTCCTTACGCGCTGTAAGGTTCAGAGATTACAACCATGTAACCTTGGTCCGAATCTTGCATCCACGTGTCAGAATCAATATATTTCGTTTCACATAATGTTACAGATTGTAAGATTAAGAAATTACGGTCTATAAGATAGATTGTCTTATGTAGATCTTCAAGCTTTCCGTCGATTGGTTATGAGCCTTAAGAACTCCATTCATAGCCTGAGATATGCTCGTTGTAAGTTTTAGAGCTTACTTTTTCTCTAAACTTGTTAGATTTTAAGGTGTTACAAATACCCAAACAAGTATCCAAGTTCTAAAACTATATGTATTATCTAATAATTTTTCTAAAAATTTGATAGTTTTTTATTAAAATGTTTGGATATTCCAATTGTTTCAAAAACATCTAAATTATCCGAAATTTCTAATTATAATTTATTACTTGATACTTTTTAGAAAAATATATCTGGTAACTCGTGTATATGAATTTTTTCAATAAAACTATACAAATATGAAAATTTCAAACATCATAAATTCAGATATCCAAAAATTTTCTAAAATCCAAACTTTAGGATATTACAAGTTCAAAATTTCAAATACTGTAGATTTTGTTTTGAATTCAGATCTTTTTGCACACCTCTACCTAAACCTGTTACTTTGCCTAAATTATATGCACCATATGTGTAGTCAAGTCTCTATTTTTTCATTTATTTATGATCTTTACCCTTTTGTTACGATTTCGATTTTCTATGTGCCGTGGGCCAAGACTGTTCTCTCTTATCAAGCCTGATTGCAATCTTGTATCATATAACTCCGGGTCACTTAACCGGATCCCCGACACCCATGGCCCATCCAAAATGGAAATCTGAAGCGGTGGGTTTTTGGATTATTTTGCAAGAAAAGCAAAGCAAGCGACTGAGGGTTTATATATAATAATAATCAGATGAGATTTTGATTTTGTTTCTTCTCAGTAGAATACAATCGTCATCTTCAGATATAAATGGAGGAAGAATACTCTCTCGTTGATACTTCAAAGCTTCTTCAAGCTGCTTCTGACTTCTCATTTAACCCTGGTTTGCTTGCTTGCTTTCTAATCACGCTTTTTTTTTTTTTTTTTTTTCTGTTTAATTAACTGTTATTGATGTGTTGATCTGCTGTCAATGGTGTTATGATCTTCAGGCACTCGATCAGAAGCTGCTGTGAAGGAGTTTCTTAATTCCTTTCCCCTTCCTCTCATTATCAGGTAGTTTTTCTTATCTGTTAGTTATTTCAGTTCTAATTCGTGTTTTCGTTTTGGTGTTTGGTGGAAATCGTACGGATTGATGTGATTAAAATGAAGAACCTGTGAGTTTAACTGATTTAGGGAGGATAAAGTTACGTTGATTGGAACTCGGTCAATTGGTTTGCTTTTTGACTTCCTTTGCTAGTGATTTAGTCACTTAGTTTGAAATTGTTGAGATGAATGATGCATGTGAACTTGAGCATATTTTGCATAAAGTAGGGCTAGTATTGGAGATTATATTATTGTCAAGTGAAGTTTGATTTTTGAAGTTTTAAGAAATTGATGGATTTTATATTGAATATATATTGAAGTGCTTTGCAAACAAAAGGAGATGTGCCTGGTTTGGAGGATGCACTGATTGATTGTTTAGAGAAGATATTTAGAACAAAATATGGGGCCTCCCTCATCCCACATTTCATGGTATGTTTGTCTCTTTAACTTAAGTAATTTCTTTTTGTGTTACTGGTTTTTTATTTGAATAGAGCTAAATAGATAAACTAATCATTTGATGTCAATGAAAAGATCAAATTTTTTTCTATAACCTACATACATCGTTCCCTTACAAGTATAGTTAGATATCAGAAATTCATGTGCCATTTTTGATTAATTAACTCTCTTAAGATCGATGTTAGTTTGTTAATCTAATAATAATGGGGCATAGTGGATTTAGTTGATGTGCATGGAGTACTTAAAAATTGCTCTATAGAATCAGATATTGTGAGCAGTATCATATTGTCATGATTCAACTCAAGAACCACCTAACTAAATCTTAACGTTTTTTATCTACTTTTTGTTCTTATTCAGCCTTTCATAGTACTCGGCCTGCAAGCATACTCTCAGAGAGTTAAAGCTTTGTCATGTAAAACGGTAACTACTATTTAATGCTTGTCGGTTTTAGTTACTTGTATTTTTCTTTTTCTAGACCAATCATTTAATCTCTTTTTTCTTATGAAAGTGTTGGTTTTCGTTTGGGTTCCTATTTCTGGAAAGGGTTTGATAGATTGAGCTAATAAATTGTCCAAAATTATCTCTAGTTTGTTATATGATCAAAGTAAGTGCTGCATTTTCTGACTGAAAATTTTTGTTATTATGCTCAGGTTTCTAGCCTTTTGGAGAATCTTGAAGATAATACTGGTTTTGCTACTTCATTGATCAAAGAGAACGACGTATATCCACTTTTGCTTAATTGTCTCATCGATGGGTACACTTTGAAATTATCAATTTTCTTTCTTCACCATGCTATCTTTTTTATTCAGTTATCAAAACTTAATTAGCACAATATCAAAGAATGTGGAAATGAACAGTTATAATATTATAGTCTAATGGTCTTTCTCTTTTTAGTTTCCACCCACCATCACTGCACACAAATTCACAACACAACCTAATGCATTTTAGGGTCTCTCTACGATTTTTCCGATGGCACTGTCGATGGTGGCTTATGCGTCTACGCGGTTGTTTGTGGCGGCCGCACTCGTTTATTTTAAATATCTTTGTTTGTGTAAAAGACTATAGCTCAGCCTTTGCAGTCATTAATGCATTGTTCTTTTCTTGATGACAAATCTGGTTATATTTTCTTCAAGTTAACTTCAAACATTTCTTCTTTAGTGACGAACAAGTGGCTGTTGCTGCAACAGATGCAATCAGACATTTAGCGGGATCTCAACAGGGGATAGTGAGTTTAACTATTTTCTGATTTGATAATCTATTTCCTATCTTATATTATTTTTATATTCATGGGAAGTTATATGGTTCTTTGATTAATCTTCAGGAAATAATATTTCCATCTACTCCCAATGAATCTACAGATATCACAAAATTAGCAGCAAGATGTTCATCACTGGTATGGTGGTTATTTCATGTACTAGTTTATGTAACCTGTGCAGTGTGAATTTGCTCTTTGTTAACCTTGTTAATGTTCTCAAAGGACTAAAATAAATATAGTCATCTTGCCAATCGGTTAGGCTAAAAGATCATTCTTTTGATGCTTATTTTAAAAATCTCTCAGGGACGAGTTCGAGTATTGGCACTAATAGTGAAGCTATTTTCTACTTCAAGTGCAGCTGCGACTTTGGTTTACAACTCAAATCTTTTAGATCTTTTGGAGGCAGAAATTCGCAATGTTAATGATACACTTATAACTTTGAGTGTTCTGGAGCTCTTTTATGAGGTTTTTCATCATGTCATTTTTTATTTATTATATTTGTAACCACTATTTATGTTTTTAATCTTGTGTTAATCAATGAAGTTGGCTGAGGTCCAACATGGAATGGAATATATTCTCCAGACCAATATTCTGCAGTTACTTATTTCCATAATCAGGTTCTTGCATTCTGGAATAGCTTTAAAGTTTGTTTTTGATCTGTAATATGTACATATCATAAATTGTTAAATATCTGTATTGCACAATATCTGTATAGAAATTCTTCTGCTGAGTCGATGTTGAGATCAAGGGCTATGATGATAAGCGGGCGGCTTTTATCCAAGGAGAACATTCTCACGTTTATTGACAAACCTGGTATATCTGTTTACCTGTGTATTTAAATAATATCAACTAATTGTTTTTATGAAAGAACATCTACATATCTCATCTTTCCCCGACCTACTATTGAGTGGGATTTTACAGGGTTGGTTTGTTTGATTTTTTTTATTTAATAATGTTACTTTTTTGTAGGTATTAAAGCGGTGATCTCAGCCCTTGATGAAAGGCTTTCATTACTAGATACTCAAGATGCAGATGAATATGAATGTGCTCTTGAAGCATTGGGTCAAATAGGGTCATGTAAGTACATTAGCCAGTTTTCTTAATTCAATCCTTTTTACTTCCATTTTGTGAAAATAAACATGTTTCTGTTATTTTTTCAATGATCCTAGCATCCCAAGGGGCAGTATTGCTACTGTCAAACACATCTGCTGCTAAACATGTTGTTAATGCTGCATTTGACGTGCATGGCCGTGGCAGACAACTAGTTAGCCTTTTTCTCCTTATAAATACATTACAGATTTACATTATACCCTTTATCTCTCTATAACTATTAATTTGAAAAACAGGCTGCATTGCATTCCCTTGGAAATATTGTAGGAGAAACTCGACCTGAAAACAACAAACTACTAACATCTGATGCTGAAGAAACCTTGCGTCGATTAATTTATGAAACAGCATCCAACTCTCCAAAGCTTATACCATCTGTTAGTTTTTGTAACCATTTTAAATATTGGTTTCATATATACCCAACAAAAAATCATAATATTAAATATACCCATTTTCAAATTTCTAACATTTATGCTCTTCCCTTGAAACTTTCATCAGAATATGAGAGAGTTTGGAGTGTAAGGAGAAAGAGAAGGGTAATATGGACATATTATAATTTACATTTAACGAATTTGGTAAATATGAATTTTAAATATTTTGAATGGGTATTGATATTAATCTTCTTTTAGTTGGGTAAATATATAATAATCCCAAAACGTTATGTTTCTTTTTAAGTAACAATGTTTTTTTTGTGCCATGTAACAGGGTCTTGTTCTTTCAATTCTTAAACTTGAGTCTGAATTTAGGATCGCGGTGAGATAGTTTTTCATTTCATAGTAATTTCATAGCGCTTGTGTAATATTATATTCATAATATGAACATGGACGCATCTTGTTTAAGTTTTGATTTACGAATGGTTCTCAGGGTTACAGGTTGATAACAGGACTGTCTACGAGACCATGGTTCCTGATGGAGATCTGTTCTAGACAAGAGATAATAAATATAATCACAGATTCATATACAGAAACCACTAAAATAGGTTTGTTTGGTGGTTTTAGAACAGGGTTTATAATATTATATTGCTATATACAATAACGAAGATTTGAATTTGAAATTTGTTCTTTTTTTATTGGGTTCAGGTATGGAAGCCCGATACAACTGCTGTGAAGCAACCTATAAGGCTCTTGCGTCATCATCTAAATTGCTAAGTGATCCCGCTCTATCAGGGACTGCAGAGAAGGTTTGATTCGATTTTTTTTTGAAGTTTTAGTACATTAAATGATCTTATTTAAGCTGTAATATTTTCTTAATGCAGCTGCTGGAAGCTATCAAAAAAGGTCCATATCTTGCAAAAGGACGGAAACACGAAGCCCGACCAGAAGTCGCAACTGCTGACAGATTTTAGGTATCTTGATGGTATAAAGTGGCTGCATGCACCGCCTTTTACTGTGAGAACAAACTATGAATATGTTTTTTTCTGTAAAATTATATAGGGATGAAAGTAACAGTCGTAGTCTTTATCAGTTTTGAATCCGTTTGAAGGATAAGTGAGAAAGAAATGAAGAAATCTATCACAGAGAGGTACTAAATTGAGAACTAGAAGTAGAAAAATAAATGGGGGTGGCCTCTTTTGTGATTTCTCTCTAATATTCAACTTCATGTTAATGGCAGCAGCTGACTAACTTGGTTCTTGGTTCTGAACTGCCCTTTAACAAGGGTGACTCTTGCCATCATATTTGGCAAGTGTTAAACTTTACTATCTTTAATGCATGGTGGTAGACTCTTATCATCTTGCATGCATGGAGCCTGATGGAGGTAGTGCACTAAATATATATGGATACAGATTGTGTGAAACTATGCGTTTTGACAGAAACCTGCGAGTTGCGGTGGAATTGTTGCAGGAAATCTATGACTGTCAGTTTAGAATAAATATTTTTGTCAAGACATTGATAAAAAGAACGGCGTAAAGGTATATTCTGAATTTTATAAAAAGAGAGATAAAAACGCCTCACTTTATATAAAAAAAAAAACCATAAAGGCTTCTTGGGTTTGGGTGGCCCTATAAGCAGTAGAAGCCTTAAAATTTCTTTTCTTTTCAATGCTTTCTACAACTATGTCATCTTACTTTACTTAAGTGCTTCTAAGGGTGCCACTTCTTCTGCTGTCATTTTAGGCTCCTTGGGTTTGTGTGGTCCCACAGACATTCGTCATTGGTTCACTTTGATCCCTTATGAGGAAACATTATGGTTAGATTAACAACTTGTAAGGTAAGCTTGTAATATTTTATAGTATTTTAGAGAAACTGCTTCTCATTCACTCTCCGTTAGCCATAGATACTTGTTGAGTCCTCTAGCCTGCTTTAAAGTTTAAAGCATTCTAAATTTCACTTAGAATCTCTTTGTCAATTGAAGCTTTTCTGTTAAAGTTCTTTGTTTTCTTCAAAAGCAGTTCATTTGTTATGACTGTAAGCTTCTTGACTTCCTCTGGTGTCTCACATAGATGTTTGTGTTACAGGAGCCTTTTGTTTTGTTTGAGTTAGTGCCCTTGAGGTTTCTCTTATTGATTTCCTCAAGAGTAATGTTTATCCTATTAATGCTCTCATGTTGCTCCTTGACTTCCTTTACCAACTCTTCAGTGATCCTATAGTAAAGTCCTTTGAATTCAGACTTTGTGAGATATAGTGAATGGGCAAAGGTTCTCAAGCAAAGAATGCTTCTATGCTTCTTTACTAGCTAACTTACAGCATGTCTTGGCATCTGTTTTGTTAATATGTGTATCTTCCATGCCACCTAATAATAAAAAAACGTATTAGGATCATTACATCTACCTGGATTTCTTCACATCCTAGAACGTTCGCATTTGAATGATCTTTGTGACATGATGTGTGCAACTCACGCGCCTCTCGAGTCGTTTCCTTTACACCATCACCACCGTCATTGTTGAAAATACAAAGTGATGTGCTTCAAAGGCCTCTGTTGTATCTGCTATCCTTGATGGAGTCTTTTCAGAGCAAGCAGTGTCTTCTTGTTTATTCTCTTGGTCTATCTGATTCACATTTCTATCCCTCTGTTCCTCAGAGACATTTTGATGTCCTTTTGATGTCTAAACTTCCTTTGATGCCTCCTAATGTTCTTCAAACATTGGAAGATTTCTTCTTTAGATGGATCTTCTTTAGCGTTGTTGGCATAGTCTCTTCACAGTGGATGATGGACTCTTCTATGATCCCCCTTGGGTGTTAGAATAAAACTTGGTTTGAGTAAATGAGATTCTACATGTTATCGGAATTAAAAGTGTGAAATGCGAAATTTGTGAGGGCTTATTTAATGCCTCATTTTTTAGATGAGATAATATCTTTATACTTTTTTACATTTTTTTTGAACGGCAAATGTGCGACCCGGCTTCGGAGAATAGGTTTTATCTTAATTGGGCTCACCTATTCGTTTTCCAGCCGAGACCGCACCCCCAACCCTCTCAGGAGGAAACTCATTGCTGAGAAAACCTTCTGACTCAACCCTACAAATTTTTGCTGAGAGTGAGACTTGAACCCATGACCTTCTAATATTTACATGTTATGGGTACTTCACCTTAACCAGTTGAGCTGGCTATACTTTTTTACATGTCCTGGCTTCAAGGCATTCAAGAAATTAAGTGAAAAACCATCATTAATCTCTCTAAAGTCACCCTAGCTCTGATGCATGCAACTCAACCTTGTCATTACTAGTAGTTGTTGGATCATAACATAAATCTATTTAAACACATTAACTCATTCCTTTGATAATAGATTTGCAACATTCCATGTTGGTATATAGGGTTGAAAATTTTGAGAGTTGAAATTATGAGGTAGTCTTTAACTTCTAGATCATCTTTATCTATTTCTGAAGGATGGCTTAAGTATTTGAACATGATTGATTTCAAATTTTGGATCTTCATGCAATAATGTCATTCAATTCAGGTGAGCATCTCAAAATGATTGATTTCAAATTTTGGATCTTTATGATATTCAAGGACAATATCCAAGAAGGTTAAATCTTCTTCAAGAATCTTTTCTTATATGAATGCCATAATGGCCTTTGTTTATTATCAACAACTTCTGATTCTATTTCAAAAATATCTACTTCCATTTCTACTTCAAGTTGCACAATTCTTTCTACTATTGATTTTATTTTGGATTCATCAATTCTTTCTTCTTCTAATTACATTTCCAATTAAACTTCTCATTAAATTTTCATTTCTACGTATTCCTCTACTATTTTTGGTGAGCTAACATAGTGAATTCATTTAGGAAGCTAAACAAATCCTTAGAAATAAGTCTTTTGTTGTTAATATGGGTAGGAGTGTTCAAGAAAGTCACTCCATAGTCTCTTATATGAGTTTGAATCCATAGAACTTGAGCACAACAACTAGATGTAACTTCAGCAGTTTGATAAACAAAGAATAATAATATTTTTAATATTTTTAATTAACACCACACTTAATTATCCCAACAATAGTCTCTGGTTGGATCACTTTGGGGGGTTACCCCTTAGACTATCTTTCACCATGTATAAAGTATCTAATATTTATATACTTATAATCTATACAACATTCAAAAGATCATAATTATAAACATTAGATCATAATAGTTTTTAATCATGCACCATGTAAGTTTTGAAATAACTCTATGACTTATGGCCCAATCACCAGACTAATAGATCAATTTTCCAAAATCGATTTCATGGATTCATATGTGCTCAAGGTGTGTAAAACTCACACAAGTATCGAGTGCAAAAAGAGGTTTGCAAATTGCTGCCTAGTTGGACAAGCAAAATGGAAATGGTCGGATCTGTTGTCTTGAGTCATCGGTTTGATGGAACGAAAGTTTTATCGTTTACTCCTTTGGTGCCTTTCTATTGTGATTTACCTATTAGCGAGTGAGCATATCATTCTTATAACGTGTTGTAAAACAAATGGAATAAAACACTGATAGAGTGTCTTTTCTTTTTATTAACCCAAACTATGTATTTTTATTAGTTATAAAACTACTAATCTTACATTTAACTCATAATTAGAATATGAATATGATTCATATAGGTCAAATTACATTAACAAGTTAGATAAACAAAATTTATATTTCTTTATCTCTTAAACAAATATTATTTTTTTCACCAATTATGGTCTAACTATTAATTAATAGGGCTAACACAAAAAATGTCTATCGATTAAAGGGCTAACACATTTGACTAAACAAAAAACTAGGTTAGAGCCCATGCATTACATGGATGAGAAAAAATAAAACATGTTAAAATCATTAATTTTATTAATATTTTATTTTCTAGATGTTATTAGTTCTTGGTGAAATAAAAATATAATAAATATCTAAAAATTATAACAAATAATGAAATTAGAAATAACGCTATATTTAAAGATAAAATATGTCTGAAATCAAATAATTTAGTATGTATTAGTAAATTATTAAGATAAAAGAATATTTATATTTTAGATGTTTGATAGTTTAATTAACTCATTTAAAATAATTATCATTTAATATGAGAGAGACAAGAAACACAAATATAAATATGTTTGTTTTAACATATTTTAGTAAGAAAGAAAAGTCAAATTGATTGTTGTTATAATTTTTGTATTTATTATGAGAGAGATGTGAGAAATAATTTTTTTTTATATGCTAGAATAATGACATATGTTTCAAAAAAACTTTCTTTTATAATATGTTATAAATTATACAGATTGAATCAAGTCATTTATTACACATTTGAAAATTTGAAGTTAACATATTTGAAATTTTAATTATGGATAGTTATTAATTAATTAATAACTATTATAATATCCATAATTAAGCGGAAAGAGAAGCGGGAAAATCAATAATAAAAATGACCCAGAATGATAACAAGTGTTCATAATTATTTCTTATTTATTAGTATAGAGATTGGCAAGGTCGATGGCTATAGTGCCATCAACCACCACCGTGTAATTACAAAGTTGCCCTCGATGGATGCGTACACCAGTTGCAACAATAAGAACTACAACTACACGTAAAACCCTCAAACTGTAGTATTCTTTTCATCTCTCATTTTCTCATACTACACAATTTCATGTTGATGATGGTGACGACTCCCTTAAAATTACCACGGAGCCAACAATTACAAGTTTTAAATAAAATTTGTAATGAAGTTGTATGAAATGTATGTGATTAAATAAAGAAACAATATATTAAACATTAAGTTTAACATATGTATTTGACAACCAAATATAAAATGTTATTATGTTTAACCAAAAGTTATATTTAAATAAATAGATACGTTCTGTTACATCAAACTATAAAAAATGTTGGGGAAAAGGACAAACATTTGAAAACGCGTGAAAGGAAATTGGAGTATAAATATTAAAGATTGGGAGGGTGGAGTCGCACACGTGATGACTTCAGGAGTCCCAACATTTGCTTAGAATTTCTTTTTTTCTACTTTAATAAAAGAGTATCTTAGGGTGACATGTGACGGCATCACATTCATCCTCATTAAAATTTTCCCGCTTCTCTTTCTTATTAAATATTTAGTTTAATTATCAATAATATTATTTAACTTTTTTTAAAACAAAAATAATTTTTTAGTAAATTTAAAAAAGATCTTCTTATTAATGTTATTTCTAAAAATAATTTTTATAGAATAAGAAATTCTTACAAACATCAAACTCTTTTAATTAGTGTTTTTAAAAGGTTAATTTTTTATAAATAAAAATTAATTAAAATTGAAATTTACAATAATTTTTTTTTTAAAATGATATTTTTTAATACTGTTTGTTTTGAAACAAAATATTTATTATTTTTTGGAAAAAAAGTTTTTAACCAAAAATTAAAAAGTTGATATAATTGTTTTATTACATATTTTTCTTACTATACGTAATTTCAATTATATTTTATTGTAAAATATCGTTTTATACTTGATAAATTTTTATTATATTTAAATTTTATTTGTTCAACCCGTGTAATACACGGGTTTACTAAATCTAGTCTATACTAATAATCCTTTACAATATGAGACACATGACATTCCCATAATACTTTCCCTAATTATTTTTCCGTCTAAACTATTTATTTTATTTTTTAAAAGTCAAGTAACTAATTTTCAAATATTTCTCTTTCTCTCTCTCTATTATAAATTCAAGACCTTGAATTAATAATTTTTAAAAAATTTGTTCATTAAATATATACTAATAATCCTTTACAATGTGGGACACATGGCATTCCCACAATGCTTCCCCTAATTATTTTTCCGCCTAAACTATTTATTTTATTTTTTAAAAGTCAAGTAACTAATTTCCAAATATTTCTCTTTCTCTCTCTCTATTATAAATTCAAGTCCTTGAATTAATAATTTTTAAAAAATTTGTTCATTAAATAAAAACTAAGTATTTTGATTAAAAAATATATTTTCTCAAAAATAAAATTTTCTAAAACTACGATTTTCTAAAAAAATGAAGCTTTTTTAAATTATGAAATATTTAAATTCAATCTTTTTATAAAATAAAATTTTTATAAACGAACATTTATTTAAAACAAACCCGGAGTTTTTAAACAACAAAATACTGATAAAATAATAAAAAATTTTCAAAACACTTTTTTAAAACGAAAGTTTTAAAAATAATAAAAAAATCAAAATACTTAACTATACGTAAATTTAATCATATGTTATATTAAAATAACGTTTTACAATTCCTACTTATCATCAATAAATATTTAATATTTTTGTTATTCAACCCGTGTAATACACGGGGATATAACCTAGTGGCTAATATTTATTCTAACCAATAATTTCACTAGTATTAATTTTAAGTTTTGATTTTGTTACCAATAACAATTATAATCTAACTATTAATTAACTCCGTGTGTTTTTGATGATGTGACACATGACATTACATATGACATGACATATTACATAATCAAACTTTAATAGTTAAACAGTTGTTAGATATAAAGAGTTTGATGCACATGTTTACAACAATGAGTCAAACTTTTTATGTTTAAATCACATATTCAAAACTCATTTATGAGTCCGTATATGCTGGTATCTCCCTGTGGGGGAGGATGTAACATCCCATATCGATTGGGAAGGAGAACGGAGACTTCCTTATATGGGGCTATATTCCTTTCCTATAAAACGTATTTAAAACCTTGAGAGGTGAGAGCATGATAGAGTGCCGGCCGCCAAAACAGACAATATCTCGTATGATGTTTGGGTTGTTACAAGGATATACCAGAAAATGCACGTCCGAAAATAATGTATATACACGAAATGAAATGTAGATTAACAAGATAAATATTTGAAAAAAGAAAGTATTTATTCAATAAAACTTCTAGTACAAGTAGAAAAGTGTTACTCTTAAACAACTTTCACTTGAATCGATTGGTTTTGATGACTAACAAGTTAACAATATGGTTGCTCTAGCTGATTTTTAAGAAAAAATATTTTTTTTTTCTTTTAAATCTAATTTATTGATAGTTATTACTTCAGTCTTCAAATTTTGTTTATTTTAGTTTTTATATTTTATTACTAATGCATATTAGGTATGCTTACACTTGTCTCCAATGATATTTTGATGGTTACGTGGTGTGACTCACAATCAAAAAATTATGAATTCAAAATATATAAAGTGTAAGTTGTGATGTATTTAAGTTATAAAATCTAAAAATTACTATGTAAGACGCGCTCTTTCTTCTTCCTCTCCACCGTTAATTTGGCAACAGTTTTCTATGTCAGTTGGATCTCCCATCAAGAAACGCCACGAATATCATCAATGGCAATAACCACAATTGACTTCACTCCTATCTAGCATATAACCTACGATTTGCTTAAAGGCCACACCCCTTCAATCCCTCATCGTGTTCTGGAATCGGTTCTTGAGGTGGTCTCTCTCTAGAGGATAAAGGTTTACATTCACGAGAGTTATATTTTCTACTCAATTATTTGATTCATGTCTTCTTCTTTCATTGACAATAATAGCCCTATAACCTCTATTGCACCTAATCATCAAATTAGTTTCAACATCAACATTAGTAGAGCCAATCAGGTATGCTTCGATGTGAAATTCGATTGACAATTTGACATCATTTACATAATTGATGGGCGTGCAATCGTTTCGGGTTCCAAGCTAGAAAGGGAGGTAATTTAGGGCTCATAGGCTATCAATATTAAGGCACTTATTCTTGTTGGGGGGTTTTGGAACTCGATAGAGCCAATTAACTCTCGGTGTTCCAAAGCTGCTTGTTGATTTTAGCAACAAACCCAAACCCATGATTCTTTATTCCTTCACGAGGTAGATATTCTTATGCACCCTCTTTTTCTTTTCTTTTTTTTTTAAGTAAGCTTATTTCAAAGAAACTATTTTAGTTAATCTTGTATGTGTGTGATTTGCATTAGATTTAGACTCTGAAGGCTATAGGGGTTACTAAAGTGGTTCTTGATATCAATTATCAGCTAGAGGTAAATGTTGAAGCTTTTGTTCTTTTCTTTTGAGTTTACTATAATTCTTTGTTTATTTAAATTAAATTTTAATAATCTTTTGTTTATGCGCTTAACTTTTAAAGGATTTTGAGATGAATCTTGGCATAATAATCTCATGTTCACATAAGACAATCGAGACACTTGGAACTGCAGACTCTAGGCTTGGTTAGAGACAAGCTAATAGAAAATTCCGGAGAACCGTTTTTATTCTTAAAAGTGATGTTATCAGTGATATCAGTGAATATCCGCTGAATCAGATGGTTGCATTCCACAAGTCCCATGGTGGTCAAACTTCTATAATGATGACTAAGGTAAACTCGAGTTAATTTTGTAATGTGTTCTGGATATCATTCTTATGAATTTCATTGATTCTGATGGTTTTGAATGAAATTAAACGAGTAGGTGGATGAACCTTCAAAATACAGTGTGGTGGTTATGGAAGAATCAATAGGGCTAGATGAAAATTTTAGGCTATGTATGTGTGTTTTCCTTTTCCTTTTTGAGAAGATAAAGTTTGAGGCAACTGATTGCATTGTTTTATGGAATGGGCATAACAAATATCAGGTAAGTAAGCAATCTCATGAACAGTTTATAGTTATATTTGATGAAAAATCATGCACATGTAAGAGGTGGGATTTAACTGGAATACCATGTAAGCATGCTGTGGCAGTGATCTGGGACATGGCACAACATGGTATTGATGTTGGTATACTAGAGTCTTATATGTCTAAGGTGTATTGGCTAGACACTTGTAAAAATGTGTATGCCAATACGATTGAACAAATCAATGGAAGGGATATGTGGCCTATTTTTGCTTGCCCAACTAAACTATTACCACCTAAACATCACAAGCAAGTAGGTAGGCCAACAAACTAAGCAAGTAGGTAGGCCAAACAACAAGTATCAAACAAAGGCAATATGATTAGAGTTGGTGGGTCAGTGACTTGTGCAAAGTGTGGGCACAAGGGACATAACAAAAGGTCATGCAAAGGTCAGGGAAGAGGGTCACAACAAGCTGCTGTTTAGTGGGGTTTTATGGTTATTTTGTGTATGTGAAGTTATTAGGATGAAACAATGGTTGTCTTTTTGTGTATGGTATGTAGTGTATGATCAAACAGCTTTAATCAAACAATGGTTGGTGGTTTTTGATGAAACAAGTGTAATTTGTTTAATTTATTGGTGGTTTTGATGTTTATATTTTGCCTTTAATGTTTAATCTTTTGGCATGATTATGTTATTCTTGTTGCAATGCATTAGCATCATTTTTCTTACACTGATTTTCTTACATTACATTTTTAAAACCAACTACAAACATTAGTTTTCTGTTTTGCTATGTCACACTCTTCATTAGCATGAATGACCGTCTAGATGTTGATGAAAACAAGAATATTCATTTCATTGGCATCATAGTAATACATACACCAAAAGAAAGCTAAACCCTAACGCACATTTAAGTTTTTTGTATTCTTTGCTTTTGTTCATCGCAATTTCCTCATGAGTGTTGCACCTTCTCACAATCCAGGTATAACCTCTACTAAATGTGGACACATTTTGGGATCTACCCAAGCAACAAATCCACAACTTCCACTCTACATAATAGTTTGGTACATTACATGTTTAGCACTAACAAGAAAGAGGAAGAAGATGATTACGAATCTAGGGAATAACTTCATTACCTTTTTAGCACAACAATATAATCTGCGTCCCAGATTGTATCGTTTCCAAGAGGTTGAAATAGAGGTTGGAGATCCACAAGAACACATTACCTTGTTCGTCGGATCTGCAATTGTTAAACTTAGGACACTTGTGTGGGGATGAGGAAGATTGAGAAGAAAGTTGTAAGCCCTATATAAGTTAAGTGTAACGTTAAAAAGAAAAGACAAAATGCCCCTCACGTGAGGGGCGCGTGATTTCTAGCTAACAGCTGAAATGGATGGCGTTAGACGGGCGTAGCTAATGGGGACAATTTTAAAGTAGAGGGAGTCGAATCAAGATTTTGAAACGTTTGGATGAATACATTTATTTGTATCAAATCACAAAGAGCAAAAGTGAAGTTTACTCTAGTTTAATTTAGAGTTATTGGATTTTAATAATCCAAACTTTTATTTATTGACTGAAATTAGTTTTAACTCATTAAATGTTTACAGACATTATCAACTTTGAGCTTATTTTCCTTCAATGATATTTTATCAACTAAGAGTTAACTTTCGATAGTTCTTTTTATGAAATGATGCCAATTTTGAGCTATTTTTCTACTTCGTTACTACCCAACCTCCATAGGATCCGTTTTCTGTTGTATCGTCTCCATCCTCACCTAAAATATACCTCCAACGAATCAAGTGGTTTAGATTAGGAGTTGGAAATTGACGATTTTCAAGGTGCAGAAATTTCATATTGACGGACATGAGGTAGATTTCAACTTTCTACTTGGTGCTTTGGCCACATAAACAGTCTATGCTATAAATGAACTAACGGGGTTAACTATTAGTTATTAATGGATGGTTGGTGGAAAATAAATTCAAATGTATGCGTGTCTATAAATAATTTTTTAGTTAGAATTAATCTCGACCAATAAATGAAAATTATGATTATTAAAATTCAATAATCTTTTATTTTAATTTAAAGACTACCGTGGTTATGAAAATATTAGATGAAAACATGTCTTACGTAAATTTGAAAAAGAAATACTAATAATAATAACTTTTTTTTTTGGAAAGCACTAATAATAATAACTTAGAGCATTCACAGTAGGTTCTTTATCTTTATCCATATAATTACACTAAAAATCACTACATTTTCTCTCTCCTTTTCAATTAAATAACATTTTTTATATCCTTATCATTACTTTTTTCTTTCTCCTCCATTCACAACCACTTTAAAAAATATTAAAAAATTTATAAGGATTGAACAGTGATTCTTCAAATATACCAATCCACAATAACATTTTCTCTCTCCTTCACTCACAACCACTCAAAACCATTCCATATAATATACCAAACACACTCATATATTTTTAAAGACTCCACTGTGAATGCTCTTAGTCTCTTGATTTTGTATCCTTGTAGTGTCCATTAACTCATTTATTATTAAAATAATTAGTCTCGTAATGAACCATGAAAGTGAACATGATTTAATATTCTAAAATAAGAAAAAGAATGAATTAAAAAAGGGGGAAGACGGTTGTTTTGATTTTTGAAAGGATAAGACGGAGAATATAGTCGCGGTGAGTGCCGTCCTCCTTACACTTTTTCCTTTGGGAATGACGCCCACTAACCGCCGTCAACGTTTCTGCTTAGTCAAGCAGTCGGCGCACTCCACGTTCCAACCCACCGAATAAATTGTCTCCATTTTTTCTATTAAAAGTTGTTCTATGAGTTTGTCGGTTACTTCATTAATTAACGTTGAGTTCTCGAGTTTTTTTCTGTAGGTGTGGATATTTAGATGTTCCAATATTATAAATCAATACTATAAAATTTTTATAAGAGTCGTATAGCTCTATACGCATCATATAGGGAGATCATATGATACTATACGGGACGTAAAAACCATCTGATAGCCCTCTGAATCTTTTCTCTTAGTTAGTGTTGAAATTTGTTATACGCGTTGTATAACCCTATATATGTCTTATTGGGGGGGGGGGGGGGGCGTATATGCCTATATCCCCGTATAGTAATATATGAGACGTATGACCCTCTGACAACCCCCTCTCTCTGAATTTTACTCGTTTTCAGTGTCTTCGTTCTTATACGCCACGTATGATGCTATATGAGACATATAGGATGGTGTTGACTTATAATATGAAGTGTCTTAATATTATTATACCTTTAAATGATAAGAAATGATGGAAGAAAAATATGATTTGGAGTTTTTTTATGGATTTAAATAGAAGGTAACTAAAAATATTTCTGTTTTGAGTCTTTTAAAGGATAAAAGTAAAAAAATAATAAATTTTCTTTTTAATAATCTTCCTCCTAATTTTTCTTCCAAAATAAAAGCAAATAAAAAAATGGAAAAGAAACATAAAAATCTTTAATTTCGTTTTATTTCCTTTAAACTCTAGAACATGAAGTTATAATACGTTTTTCTTTTTTTCTCTCTTTCTTTTCTGTCTTCAATTGCTTTTTCTTTATTTATTTTCTCTCGTTAATTTCCTTTAACGTTCTTTCTTTTCTTATTTTTTTTCTTCTTTCGTTTATTAGTAGCGTAAGTGTTGTTAAAAAAACTAAATTAATTAAGTGTTGTTTGAAAGTTGCATCTGACTCAAATGATAGAGGTTTATACATCTTAAAGTTCAAACAATAACATACCTAAAAGATGTAGTTAATAGGAAGAGTAGGAGGAATGGTCTATGACGGAACCCTTTTTACAATAAATGATTCTCCAACTATGGAATTCAACATTGAACGTGGCCTTAGACAAAGGGAACACACTCTCCCCTATCTTAACATGTTCAATAAAATGGATGGTTTCATGTGACCACAATCAAATAGATGGGTCAATTGTTATTACAATTTAGCATGTCATTTAACCCACTACCCTTGATGATTATTGCATGATTAATTGTAATTGTAATAATATAATAAACATAATGGTTCATTTTAAGGAGGCAGCAACCTATGAGTATCGCTCAAAAATCACAACCACCAAACAAACTTCAACATATTTCTTTCTTTCCGGTTAAAATAGAGAGTACTCTCTCAACTTCATCTTTATATTTTTTAGGCAAATTGGATTTTAATAATCTAAACTATTACCTATTGGCCGATAATAATCCATACTATTAATTTGGCAGGTAACACTCCCAACTTTTATTTTTATTACCAACAACAGTCCCAATGACATAATTTTCAATTTTTTATGTTTGATTTGGACTCGATTCGGTTCGCAACAATAATTATGAACGAAATGAAAAAACATACAAGCTAAATTGAGACTAAAATATATGCAAATGTAAAAAATTGAAAATTATGTCACTAGGACTGTTGTTGGTTATAAAAGTGAAAGTTGAGATTATTACCTGCCAAATTAATAGTATGGATTATTATCGGCCAATAGGTAATAGTTTGGATTATTAAAATCCAATTTGCCTATTTTTTAAGGTTCTAATACATTAATTAGCGGTGTAATCTCGAACGTGTGACTTTCTCTGGCAGTACATATTGCTTTGGATGTTGTACCCTAGGAAACATGTTGTCTAAGTGAATATGTCAAATCTGTTTAAATTAGGGACCCGCGTTAAAAACGTATCCTTAGTCATAACTGTCAACGTTGATTTGTTTATTTATGCATTCAAGGATATTACAAGATCTTGTTGAAGAACAAAGTTAAAGACGCTATTATTGAAGACCTTGGTTTGCATCTATTTAAATGTATATAACATTTATTTCATAATCGAATCAGTAGCCTCTTTTTCCTTCATGTAATTTTTTTTGCCTTAAATGCCATCTAGCCTTACGTCTATAAGGATTTGAAGGCAAAAGACTTTTGTGAGCTACAATCAGTGTTACTAGGCTACAAGACCATAGGCTCGGATGAGTAGTTGATAAGATATTATGAACTAAACACGAATTACAATTGATTTGATGAACTGAAATCTGCCTCCCCAACCCCCCTCCCTCGCACCAACCCTCTAGAACGTCAAGATTGTCTTCATGTATGAGTTGTTGAATATTATCGGTTTTGAATAAAATATTTTAATATATTCACATATTTATAGCAAATAAGCATATGTCACTATCTACACTATACACGATTAGAAGGGTGATGCATAAGAAACGAAGAGCTTATCGTGTAAAATGTGCATTTTTACAAATGCACTAATGAAACCCGAAAATAGGATGATACACAAAAAAAAGAGTCAAATGCGTAGAATTTAACGAAGCAAGCATTTCATGAAATAAAATGAGATGTATAAGGTCAATTAACATGCGACTATGTTGTTTACGTTATTACTATACCACATTGAAATATAGTTAAGTGACTTTCTCTTAATTATATGTATACATGAGTCTGTTTTGTGGAACAAAATGCTAATATTAAGGTGTTGACAGTTTCAAGCCCAACAATCGTAGATTATTTTCTAACTTACTACACAATGAAAGTCATTTATCGATTAGTGTTATTAAATAAGCTAAACAATTACGTCTTTAATGGGAATTTTCAGTGCAATCTATGTTTCGCCTGCACACATAATAGATAAGGAAAGAAAGAAAATATCAAAATATCATTCATGTGGTTTAAACCTTATACAATTATCCAAATTCATCAATATATATAACATTACATGCAAACCAACAATTTAAATTTAGTAATAAGTAGGATAAAATCACATTGAGATCAAAATCTCATCCGATATTCTAGTGGCTTTTTACATGAATGTTTTAATAATATTATCTGAGATTTAGATGTCTACTTTATTATTAAGGAAAAAAAAAAGAATAGTACGCACGCCTTCAAATCTATTTATTTTAATGAAAATGTATAAATAAAGTTCATTAAAACTAAAAAAGGTAGAATAACAACTTTTGTTTACTTTTTTAAGTTTTTTTTTTATTTTTTTAACGTTCATAATTTTTATGTACGACATTATCTTTTTATTAAAATTATATTATAAAAATAAGCGCTATTTTTTTTAAAACGAGTAAAGTATTGTTATATAAAAAGATAATAATTTTTTTTTTACGTTTTTAAGCACGTATCCCGTCATTATGTCTTTAGTGCAGTTAATTGTGTATTTTTGTTAGCTATAGTGTTTCTTTTACTATTGTATTTTTCTAAAATGATAAATTTAAAAAAAATAAAATGATCGAATAATATTGTTGTGTATCTTTAAAATGTAAAACATAATAATAAATTAACAACTAATTAATCTAATCAATTAAAAACAATGGCAAAATAACTCAATGTTTATTTTTTTATTGTAATTGTGTTAACTTAAACATTATGGTCTTGAAAAATACATTGGTCAAACAATATTATTGTGTACTTTTAATTGTAAAACACAATGATAAATAACAATAAATTTATATAATCTATAAGAATAATATAAAACACTATATTAAAAATAACACAAAATGATTTAAAAACGTAAAGCACAATGATAAGCACATAATAACAAATTATATAAAATATATGACACAATAAACTAATACTTGACACAGTAAACGTATAAGTCACAATAAGCTAATATATTTAACACAATAATTAATATGACATCCTCTTTAAAACACAATAATAGATAACAAGTTTATATACTCTTTACAAACAATAATAAAAATAATATAACATGATCTAAAATGTAACACACTGTACAAATACATATAACAAATGACATAAAATATATGACACAATAAATTGATACTTGACACATTAAATATATAACATATAATGAGCTAATATGTTTAACACAATAATTAAAATGACCTGCTCCTTAAAACAATAAAACAATAACAGTCAAGCTCATTATTATGATTAGACTTTTTAGATTAAATGTTTTTTTAATTATAACTCTACATTTGTTTTAATTATTAATCGGACAAAAGTGATGGATAATTAAACAAGAATTATAAGCTGATATTCCAACATTGACCAAGTAGAATTGACTAATAAATACGTGTTTAATCAAACATTAAACCAAATGTATTAACTAGTGATATCTATACTCGAACTGAACGAATTTCTTATTATTTATTTAATTATATTCGAAAACTTCAGATTTCATTTTATCTTATTACATCACTAAAAACCGTTCGTTCCTTTCGGTTGCAGCAATGCACTTCCCATACGCCTACACTTGTCAGCACATTTGGAAACTAAAATTTCACCAAAGTACAACAACCAATGCATACGTTACAACCGATTCATCGCCGGCATCGGACTTCCATATCATCACCACCACCACCGTAACAAATTCAATCATTCAAATTCCGATCGTCTGATGTCAAAAGTAAATTTGCATATATGGTGATTTATGTTCATCATCATCATCATTAATCATCATGATCATCATGTATATACATAACACATTGGGAACGAAGATCTAACATTACCAGCGCATCAAAAACATCGTCAGGCTGATTTTAATCATACTACATTATCTAAATTTCATATGATCTGCAATCAAAAATGGAGGAAATCGATCAGGAAACCTCCGGTGGGGGAAGATTTAGATCGAGATCGAGAGCAAAGGCTTTCTGCGGTGGAGCACGATCGGAATCGCAGCTGAAATTCACGACCGATGAGGAATCGGAGTCGCTTTGAGCGCCGTTGCCGGAGCCACCGACGGTGAGTTTCCGATCATAATCAACGGATCTGAACATGTTGATCTGCGAATGGAGCATGAGCAGCGAGTGAGCCGTCGGGAAATGCGAGAGGCTGAGGTCGAGTGCCGACGGCGGGAGACGTACGGCGGCGATCGACGGATCAACGACGGTGCTAGTGCTACCGCCGCTAGGGCTTCTAGTCGTCGTCATCTTCTTCCCACCGGAGGTCACCGTCGGGAGACGCAATTCGGTGGAGGTAGGGAAGTTCGTCTTCGCCTTATCTCCGCGGAACTCACGCGCCGCGGAGTCGTACGCACGCGCCGCCTCCTCGGCGGTGTCGAATGTGCCGAGCCACACGCGGCTCTTCTTCCCGGGGTCTCTGATCTCGGCGGCGTAACGGCCCCACGGCCGCTTACGGACGCCGCGGTAGCGAATCTCAGAGCTGCCGCCGTTGCTGCCGCCAGCGGCGGTGGCGGTGGTGGTGGTGACGGTGGTGGCGGTGACGGTGGCGTGAGGTTTGTGACGAGGAGGCATGATGGTGTTGAATGAGAGAAAAGGGAGTGGGGAGGTGGGGTGTTTATATAGTGGGATGGAAAAGGGGGTTATGACAAAGGGGATGAAATGTTAGGCTCCTCATCCGTGGCCTAGGGCTAATTTCAAGACCCACCCATACTTTCCTAAATTAAGGCTCTCACTTTTATATATCTTTCATTTTAGGACACGCATTATCAACTAATTTTATTTCTCACCCAAATGAAGTAGTTAGGTTGAATGAATGTATATGTCGTCTAGGGTGAGGTAATGTAAATAGTGTAAGTTCATGGTTGTTGAAGTGTATTATCGGTAGTTTTTTTTATATATTTGTAAGTGTGTTTTTTTTAATATTACATATGGTTATGAGTGGAGGAAAAAAAATATATTTATCTATTTATTTATATATTTGGTAAGATACTATTTATCCATATTAATTGTTTAAACATTTTTTTGAAAACGGTTGTGAATGCAGGATTAAAAAAAGGTAATGATAAGTATAAAAAGTATTAAGTAATTGAAAAAGAGGAAAAAAAAATAATTTTTAATATAATTGTAAGGTTAAGTATAAGAAGCTGATGTGAATATTTTCACAATAGGAACTTCTTTTTTATCTCTATAATTTAACCTGATATCATATTTTTTTAAACTTTATCTCTAAATTTGTTCAATCTAAAAGCATTCACATCTCATACTTTATATATTTGTTAGTGTGTTTTTTATATTATAAAGAATGTTTTTGAGTGGTTGTGGTGGAGGATATAGGACATGTTACTGTCCATCTTTATATTTGGTAAAACACTGTTCATCTATATTAATTTTTTAATACTTTTTGAAAATGGTTGTAAGTAGAAAGAAAATGTAATGATAAAAATATAGAAAGTATTATTTAGTTAAAAAAATAATGATTTTTAATATAGTTATAGAGATGAAGATATAAAATATTGGGATATGAATGCTCTCACATATCTCATTTTGTATCTCTATCTTTATGTCACTTACAAATATTTATTTTATTATTATTTCTCTCTCTTAGATACACACAAAAATTATAGAAAGTGATGAATAGTAGATCTTTATATTTAGAGAATTACTATTAAAAGCATTCACATCCCATCCTTTATATATATATATATATATGTGAGAGCATTCAAAGTAGATTCTTTATATTTATGTGAGTGTGTTTTTTATATTTTAGATAATGTTTGTAAGAGCATTCACATCTTGTTTTCTATTTTTATGTTAGTGCATGCCTTATATTATAGGGATGGTTGTGAGTGAAGTAGAGAAAAAATATTACTGTTCATCCCTATATTTGGGGAAACACGATACAACCCCTAATAAATTTTTTAATATTTTTGAAAGTGGTTATAAGTGAATGAAAGATAAAAGATAATGATAAATATATGGAAAATATTATTTAATTAAAAAAAAAACAAAAAATAATAATTTTAGTGTAATTATATTAATGGGAATGAAAACTGGGATGTGAATGCTTTAAGTGGTTATGAATGTAGAAAAGATAAAATCTTAGTGTTCATCCTTGTATTTGAGTAAACATGATACAACCCCCCATAACTTTTTTTAATATTTTTTAAAATGGTTGTGAGTGGAGAAGAGAGAAAAATAATGATAAAAATATTTAAAAAATATTATTTAATAAAAATAAAAGGAAAAAAATAGTGATTTTGAGTAATTGTAAAGATAGGGATAGAAAACCTAATGTGAATGTTATAAGTGTGTTTTCTATATTATACCATGTTAATTGTGAGTGAATGATAGAAAACATGTTACTAATCGATTATCTCTATATTTAGTAAGACAATATTTATCTCTATTAATTTCTTTTAAATTTTTTGAAAGTGGGAGTAAAGTCGAGAGAAAAAGTAATTATAAGTATATAAAAAAATTATTTAATTAAAAGAAAGAAAACATAATGATTTTTAATGTAATTATAGAGATGTAGATGAAAAATGAGATATAAGTACTATCATACCTCTATAAATTTAAAGATGAAGATGGAGATAGATATCTTATTGAAGGTCTACAATAAAAAATCACTAAATAATGAAAATAAAGATACATATATAGACTCTATTGTGAATGCTATAAGTTGTTAATAATGATGCGGCTTTCTCGAGTGTTCTATTATGAGTCGTCTTATGTGATGGCTATAAGATATGGTGAAGCTAATTTATAACGAATGTGTACCTGTGTCGGTGGCTTGACATGGAGCTATGGTCTATGGAGGATTACTGGAAGTGTACAATAGGGTACTAAACAAGTTCACTTGGACAACATGTATGTATGCAACAAAATATCTCTAGAAATGTTAGGGCTTGTAACTTCTTGTAGCTATTAAACTATCACTATTATGTTTGTAAGTTTATCTGAGTCTTAGATAAGAACATCAATACTAAAAGTTAATGTATAATACATATGTTTTAAAACTATTATAAATTGAATCGATAAATCATTGCAGCCACTAGTTATTGGAAACCCATAACTAGTGTCCAATATTAATCTAGATTCATTGATTACACACTAATAGGATTAGTACCCATCTCTAAGGTCTATAATTGTTTCAAGAACCATAACTTTATCAAATTTTTCCATATTCAAACACATCTAAGAATCTTTGACAACTAAAATTTTTCTCCTATATGTTGATGGGATAATTATTTGATGAGAATGGAAACAACTTCCCATTTAATCTATTTTAGTGTAAATTTATAATTTTGTTGTTTTGAACGATTAAAAAGTCAACAAAAGTTTATTACTATGTTAAAGTCTGAAGTTGCAACACTATTATGAACTAGGTTGAGTCCTCACACGTGTTGCGCGAGATCTCGACCACTTACAATTTATAAAACATTAAGTAGTGTTTAGGAATAAAAAATCTATTGCACCAACAGAAACTCTACTATCAAGTATATCGTAAAGTTAATATAAGGCTCAAAGTTTGCTTATGGATCATACCAACATCGTTACAAAACCTCATAATTTGCCCTGTCAATAAGCGCTTTTGAGTTTTATTTAGATGCATCGCCTCATTCATCACTACGTGTTTCTTCATTCAATTTCAACCTCTATATGATATGTAAACTCTTATATATCATACATGCGATAAGAAAATTAACAATATCAAGTTACATTCAAACAAACCAACATGTGTCTATTAATGATCTAACCTCATTGTTTTGGTGCTTCGGTTGGTCATGATTTCAATAGTGGTTGCAAATGAAAGCACATAACAAAACATCTATGGTACCAATAGAAACTCTACTATACATAGTAAAGTTAATATGAGGCTTAGAGTTTGCTACAGATCATACCAACATGGCTGCAAAACCTCTTAAATTTGCTCCGCCGGGAGCTGTTCCACTTCCAATTTTTATTTAGATGTATTAACTCATTATCTTGTATTTCATTATCTAATTGCATATCAATTAGTAACGAAAATAACAGTACATTAAATATTGAGACAAACCAACATATGTTTATTAATGAACTAAACTCATTATTATGGTGCTCCAATTGGTCATGGCTGCAATAGTGGCTGCAGACGAAAGCACCTAACAAAAAATCTTGGTAAAATCTTTACTATACATAGTAGAGTTAATATGAGGCTAGAGATGACACATGCTTTAGTAAGCAAATACCACTATTAGACAATTATAGTTATTCATAGCAAGTGATTAATACTAAAAACTTAATGTGCATGCCAATTTCACTTCCAAATACCAATTTAGGATTTTATTATATCTCAAAAGCATAAAAAAAACATCACCACAAACTCACAAAACAAAGAATTATACATTATATTTTAGTTTAGATCAACTTGTTTCATCTTGGAGGAGACCTTTTGCGTAGATGTTGACTCAAATTGAACATAAAACAACAAAAACACACTAAATATTCATTAAGAGTAGGTGAAAGTATGCTCCCCACTGCCTTCTGCATCAAGAAACAAAATTCATAAATTCATAAATTCATAGAAACATGATAACTCAAACACTGATAAAGTAGTCAAGAACTATATATAAACTAAAACTATTATAAAGATATCAACTCCCATTCGGCCATACATGATAGGAAGTGAGTTCTTTGTGCTCAAATGCAGGACATCAGCTCGAACAGGAGGATCTGCAACCTGCATAAGTAAGAACATTAGCTACGAATAACAATGTTAATAAATGAAAATGTGAATTTACAAACATATCATTATCACATAATCACCTTCAAAGCAGGAGTCATAGATCCATTTTTAACAACAAACAAATCAGAAAGTAATAATGATTGTAAAAAGTCTCTCCTGTTGGAAAATTGATACAGATTAAAACACTTAATAATCGACAAAAAAATAAAAACAAAAAAAAATTGATGTTGATATTCAAAACCATGTTTTTACAAAAACTCTAAACTATCTATTTATACTCAACCCATACTATTAATAACTTAACTCAAACTCTATTAGATAATGAAATAAATAATCTAACTCAATCCTTATCTACTTCAAACTTTATCAAACAACTAATAAACTAAGAATAATAATTATCTTCTTTTATTTAATCAAGATTTGTCTTCATCTCCATGTTTAAGAAAAAGTGGACCATCGGCATCCAAATCCCAACTCATTTTGTCATACGACATCAACCTCTCTCTATTCGAAACTTGAATTATCATCTATTTAGGAAATTAACATATTCAAAATTAACCTGAAGCATATTCGTAGGCCAATAGATTGAGAATCAAGCACAACTTTGATGATTGTCTGAATCAAATACATCACATGTTGAAGAAGGAGAAAGCTTAGAAACCATACGAAACACAACATAGAAGTACACGATTTTGATTGTTTAAAAAATTCTAATCCTAGCCATTTCGATTGGATTTTGGTAGAATCATAGATGAAGGAATATTAGGATGAGACTCGGTTATAATGCTGTTGAGAGTTGAACATGCAAACTCTAATTCGCCTGAATCCTTGATATGTAGGTTGCCGACATCAATTCCCCGTCATAGATTAGCCTCTCTCGCCTGTGTCTGTCTCAAAAAACAATGTCGCCATGGTTGGTTCGCTTTTCCCCGCCGATTCGCGCAATAGTGATGATCGTCTTCATGCTACATCCACACTCCTCTACCTCTACAGACGTGAAACAAATACACCATCATCTCTGTTGAATGAGAGTGAAACCCTCGTAGATGGCTCTGTCATCGAATCCTCATCGCCAACTGTCGGAAACGGGACCCGGAGCGGCCAATGCTCAGGGTTTGAATTATCTTCATATTTGACACTCGCTTGTGGGTTTGAAACCAAATTACAAAAATCTCTACTATGAATTCTCCCAAATGCTCAACCTCTAAGGGTAAAGATAAATCGAAAAAAAAAAA
The DNA here is from genome assembly GCA_025506415.1 of Flaveria robusta. Lineage (NCBI taxonomy): Eukaryota > Viridiplantae > Streptophyta > Magnoliopsida > Asterales > Asteraceae > Flaveria > Flaveria robusta. The sequence continues at coordinate 17,438,305 of CM046460.1, read as the reverse complement.
AACAGAAGAGGTTCGTGACAAGCTATGGTGGCCATATCCAAAAGGCACTATCACTGTGGTATCATGAGATTGGTCTGTGAGTCACCTAAAAGTAAACCTAACACATGCAAGAGAGAGTTGTACACTGCTGCTTTCAATAGTGGTACAACACTATTCATTTGTTCACATTTAATTATAGAGTAATATAAGTTTGTTGTAATTGAGTAAAGTTGATAAAGCTAAATTTTGAAAAGAGAGATCGAGGGTGTTTGTGCATGGGTTGCAAAATATAAAAATAGATTTAATTTTTTATTGAGATCTTATGATGATCAAGAGAGAGTAAGGTGGAGTTTATTTTTTCAGAGTAAAATATCTGCAGTGTACGTACCACACCTGCTGACATCTGTAAAAGAAGAGAATGATCAAACCTCTTCAGTCTTAAAGAAAAATGTTTGTTTTTTAACGTCTGTAGATTGTTAAAATAAACTAGTGGTGGTGTACGAATGGTGGTGGTGGTGGTGGTGGTGGTGGTGGACGGCGGTGCTCGACGATGATGGTGGGGGACGATGAGTGGTGGCGGACAGTGATGGTGGTAGTGGACAGTGAGATAGTGGGTGGTGGTGTTTAACCCTCTACAAACCTTAGAAGTGAGTGGGGCAAATCTGCAGTAAGAAGAGCTCGCGCAAATGTTTTTTAATGAAACATCTTTGAAAATATAAATAGTTTACAGATGACAATGTTTGCACATGGTCTGTACACCACAACAGAAGAGATTGCGAAGACATTTTCTAAAAAAAACACCGCCTAAAAGGAGTCCGAGAATGCAAACTATTGCTATTATATATATTCTAATTACCAACATTTATGTATATATTTTTATGCATATGATACAACAATGTAATCCTTTTAATTTTTTTAATTTCAAACCCAAAACTTTTGCATCTTTTACAATTTAATCCTTATAACGTTTTATTTTCAACTTTGTTTTCTTATACTTTTCATCTTTTACAAAATTTTTCGTTTTACATCTTGATCTAAATTTTGAGAGTTTCGCGTCGTAACATGCGCGTGTCGTTCAATGTTGCTGTTCGTTTTTTTCCCTGTTTAACGATCCGTCATAATGTGTGGGTACTAGATCAACTTAATTATTGTTTTTAATATTTTATTCAAGTTAAATATGGTGTGACGCCAATTTCAAGTGTGTTTTCACCTCCCACTTTGCGTATTTTAACACCATAAATTTGTGAAATTGGTAATTATCACCATAAATTAACCCAAATTTGTGAAATTACTGAAGCTAGAAATTGTTGACAAATTTGGTTAGTTATTGTTGACCACAAGCGTATAACTACATGCAATTGCAAACTCGTTTTTTTAGGATAACTGTACAACCATGTATCGAATGATAGATGTTATTTTAATAAACAAGGTCCATCTACCCATTAGAAGTCAAGACAACACCCCAAACCCTCTCAAAAGGAAACACGCAACTGGAAAATCTCTCTACCCCAACACAGAGCCTTTTGCCGCATCATTGAATGTGGCGTTATCCATGGTAATTGCCATTACATTATTTATTCCCTACTCATCAAGACAATTCTCAATAGCTCTCGCAAGTTGATCACCCTTATGGTGAAGGTTGTTCTTGAGAATTTTAATGCTTTGGATAGACTAAAAAAAGGCCCTTGGGCCTTAACGAAATAAATTATATAAATTATTATTTTTAAATTATAACAAATATTTTAGCAATAAACATAATGCAATAATAGTATTAGAATGACATAACGTAATAGCTAACCGATAAATCTTTCTATTTGACTTTGTTGCTAGCGTCTGTCTAAATTGGAAATAATTTAATTGATTAATTTGTTTTAATTGGATAATTAGGGTGTTGAAAAATAATAAAATACCCCTCATATTTAACGGAGTTTTAACAGAGTTTTAACGGTGTTAGTGGAGTGGATGAAAATGGCAACATTTAGTAAAGTACATAACTAAAATGACAAATAAAAGTTTTTAGCTTGAAATGGCAAATTCAACAAAATGTCAGAGACGAAAATGACATTTTACTCTAAATTATATAATCTCCACAACTTATTAACACACGGTTAACATACATATGGTACTAAAATTTTTTATACATCAAAAAATAAATTATCGTATTTGCAAGCATACTTGGTGTGCGTGAAAGTATATATAAATTTCCATACCGAATTTTCACACAAATTTTAGTTTTAAAAAGGGTTTTCGCTTAAAATACCAAATCACACAAACAATAGGCAAATGTATTTATCGGATCTATAACATATAATAAAAGAAAGTTTTTCTAATACACGTGTCATCTAGTAGCGGAGCTTGAACACTCCCGTATGGGGGGCGGGGGCGAAATTGCTTCTTTTTAGGGGGGGCGGGGGGCGAACTCGAGTTTTATATAAAAATTTACACTAACAGACCAAAAATTTACACTACCAGACTAAAGTTTAACACTACTGACGAAAAAAAGAGGCCACCACCCCCCCCCCCGGTCCCAACTATGCTCCGCCCCTGGTGTCATCATTCTAGCATATCAAATGACACGTGTCATCATTTTAGCATATCAAAAAAATTATTTATCGCATCTCTCTCATAATAAACACGAAAATTATAATAACAATTGATTTGACTTTCATTTTTTACTAAAATATATTAAAACAAACATATCTATATTTGTGTTTCTTATCTCTATCATATTAAATGGTAATTATTTTAAATACGTAAATTAAACTATCAAACATTTAAAATATATATTCTTATTATAATAACTTATTAATACATACTAAATTATATGATTTCAGACATATTTTATCTTCAAATATAGCGTAATGATTTCTAATTTTATTAATTGTTATAATTTTTAGATATTAATTATATTTTTATTTTACCAATAGCAAATAACATCTAAAAAATAAAATATTCATAAAACTAATGATTTTGACATGTTTTAATTTTTCCACCCATGTATTACACGGGCTCTAACCTAGTAGTAATATAGTTAAAGGTAAGAACTACATATCAATCTATGGATACAGTGTATTTATCGAATAGTAATTAAAATGAGAGAATGTTTGTTTTCAACTAAGATAACATATAAAATATAACAAGTAAACTAACAAATGCAAATTTAATCAATCAAGAAAGATATCAGTTTAATCTTGAATCCATTTAGTTAACAATAATGATAATCATAAATATAAGGCAAGATCATAGAACACATAAACAATTAGAATTCCGTTAAAGATCTCTAATTATATGATTTGATGGAAAGTTAGAATGATAAACATAAACTAACAACCTAAAGTAGTGATGCTATTATGTCGATGCTTATAAAGGTGCGTGGAACTAGCTTCCTATCAAGAGTGACTAATTCAACAACTCTTTGGAAAGATTACACAAAAAATATGTAAACCAACTAAAGTTGATCAAACTAGGTAATAATCATGCATTCTTCAAGATATGATTTTCATGTCAAGGTTACACAAACTTACAATTTGTGTCAGCAAATCCTAGATGAGCATAAAACCTAACATGACAAGATCATAACAAACACTTTATCTTTCCAAACATAAGCATAGACATGCACATTCAAAAATTATTCAAACATAATTAATTAAGATGTCCTTCACCGTTCCTAGTTCAAAGGCTATAAACTAACATAAGTACATAACATAAACCAATCTATGAATAAATGCTTACACTATGAGTTTTCCAACATAACATATATAAACATCAATAAGTCTTAAATATACAATCAACCTCTCATATACACAACACCATTGAAGAATAATCATAAAATTACCGTAACAATAACATAATCATTGTCGATAATGCATAATATCATTAAATGTTAACTAAATTTCATCTAAATCAAGGTGACATGTTTAGCTGATCATAAGCTCAAGAACAAAATACAAGCTTGGATAGTTAATAAAATTCATGATGATATTAGTGAGAATCAAACCAAGAATCCAAGCTAAATGATGTATATGATGGATGATGATCTTCTTGATGTTGTAATCTTCCTTGAGTGCTTGCAAATGGTGGGAAATCATTGCATTTCGGAGATAGAACAGTGGGTTTTTCTCTCTTCAACTCCACACCTTCTCTAAAGAGTTATGGTATGTATATATAGAAAAAAGGAGAAGCACGGTTGTGCTTGGGGGAGGCACGACTGTGCCTCTATGCTAGGCATGACAGTTTTTATTTCGAAACAAGGCTGTTTTTGAAGGTGTTGACTGATCTGCTTCTTCCATTGGCCCTCCGTTCTACGATGTATTGTTGACCTCTGTTCATTAGGGTTTGAACTTCAAGACATGATAAACACACATGTGCTCAAGGGAACAGACCCATGCTCGTCTACCGGAATTCTTCACATTTCATCATAAACCTTTCAAAAATTTCATATTCCTTCACAAAACTCTAGAAATTCACAATTGAGGTAAATAAGTATCTAAGTATTTATCTAATCTAGTGAAATTTTCATTAAACATCTCTAAAACAAGGGTAAAAACATACAATAATGCTATGTAATTTAAAGTGCATCAATACACATATAAAAAGTATTAAAGTACAAACACACATTATAGTACATCAATAGGCAGACCCACAAGAACAAACTAACTGTAGCAAATTTGATCTTTTGTTAAAATTATTACCATGAATCTTTAATAAATTCTTGTTAATAACGAGAAGACGTATGAATTATGATGATGATACCCTCAATTATGCTTACTCATAAGAACATTTTTTAACAAATACAATACTATAAATATTAAATACCATAATCTTCACAATCTATTGTAGTCTTTTAAACTTTTAAATCATCGATGAAATGAACACAGAGCAGGCCCGGAAAACTTCGGTATAAGAAAGAAGATTGTGATGATGATGATTGATTGATGAGGATGATCGTTGATAAACTAAACACGAGAAAGGAAGACGTCGGTTTCAATACTCGTACGTAGAAGGTGGTCGTCAAAGATTGAATCGGGTATGGAAACGAATTTACTTTGGTCGCATGAAGAAGATTAAGAGAATAGAAGATGATTAATGGAGATAATTAATGTTAGTAGTTTAATTTGGTTAGCTTTTGATTTTTATAATTTCAATGATATACACGATTTTGATACTAAATTAATGCAGTATTTTTAGTCGATCATTTGATTTAAATTTCAAATTTTAAACTCTGGCATATTCTAAAGTCAACATGTTACGAATCAGCAGCAGCCACTTCGGGTCTACCAAAGGAGAAACAGAAAGTTCGAAGGTCAGGCCCAACTAGACATGCTGGACCAGCTAAAGATCATCATGGGCTTCACTTTGGATCCACTATCAACTGTTCGTGGCTAAGAGGAATATTAGAGACAGTTAATTAGTTTTGCGCGGTAGCCATTAAGTAGGAGATCATGTGTTTGTTTCTGTATTCAGTTTTTCAGATTGTTCTTGTTGTTTTGGAGATTTCCCCTTCTCGTATTGGGGCAGACTTTGTTCTTGTTTTCATTAATCAATCATTCGGCTACCGTTTCGTTAGATTGGGTGTATCAATTGGTTCCATTGCCGGGAATTTTCGAACATGGTGCAGACTCGGGGTAATTCAGGGAACGACGGTGAGGGCACAGCCCTGGATGCTTTGGCTAAACAGATGGCTGCGATCGCTGCCACAATGGAGTCTCTTAAAGAAGAAGTTGGAGCACTTAAGAAGGAAAAATCCAGTGGGGATTCAAGTAAGGACGATGAGGCAGAAAGCTCTTGGCGTTCTGCCAGAAATTTTCGACCATACAATAAAATTGATTTTCCGACGTATAACGGAGGAGAAGATCCTCGTGGATGGGTTTTGAAGGCAGAGAAATATTTTCACGTATCCAATGGGTCAAATAAACCCACGTATCCATTGGGTCAATAACCCTGTTAAATAGCTTCTAAATAAGGGGGAAAACTAAATTAGTGGTCGAAAATGAGGTCGAAAGAGGTCATTCATGGCAGCCTGAAAAGTGGAAGGGGCGTTTGTTAACCCAAAGGGCATCACCCGAAACTCATAATGACCCGAGTGTGTACGAAAGGCTGTTTTTGCAATGTCTACAGGATTCATGCGAATCTGATAATACCCGGAGCGCAAATCTAACTTGGTGAACACTGTAGCCCCATGTAACTCATCAAGTAATTCATCAATAGTTGGAATAGGATATTTATCAGCAATAGTGGCCCGATTCAAAGCCCTATAGTCGACACACATGCGCCATGTATTATCTTTTTTCTTCACCAAAAGAACCGGACTTGAGAAAGGGCTGTTACTGTTTTGTATGAATCCAGCCTCCAGCAATGCACTGACTTGTTTTTCTATTTCATTTTTTTGAGAATGTGGGTAACGGTATGGTCTAATGTTGGGTGGTGGGGTGTTGGGTAGGAGGGGTATTGAGTGTGTATGTGTCCGGAAGGGGGGCAAGGAGGTAGGTTCTTGAAACACGGTTTGGTATGAGGTGATTAGGGACTGTAAAAATTCTGGAATGTCGGTTGCGGTATTGGATTCGACACATAGATGTTGGAATGCTGCTGATTTTTGGGGTCCCGAGGCTACTCCCTGTAACTTATATTTTTTGCCATCAATAGTGAAAATGAGAAACATCTCATTCCAGTTAGCCTGGACGGTGTTTAATGAGGCCAGCCATTGTATTCCCAAAACGACATCGGAACTACCAATTGAAAAGGGGTAAAAATCTTGGGAGATTTTGAGATCAGTAAGTTGGATCGATAAGTCCCGACAAATTTTATTACATCGTATCACGTCACCATTGCCAATTTGTACCCCAAACGGAGTGACCAACTGGGTGGTTAGGTTTAGCTCACGAACAAGAGTATCTGAGATAAAATTATGGGTGGATTTGTCTATGGATTTTATTGTCGGGTTACCGCCTTCCTACAAAATTGACACCATATTGGTTGTGGTTGATCGATTAAGTAAATACGCACACTTCCTGCCATTATCTCACCCGTTTACCGCCAAGTCAGTGGCTAGTGTGTTCTGTAAGGAAATTGTACGTTTACATGGCATCCCCCGGTCCATTGTCTCTGATCGTGATGTTATTTTTTTGAGCAATTTCTGGCAGGAAATGTTTCGTCTCAGTCAAACTAAGTTGAAAATGAGCACTAGTTATCACCCCCAGACAGACGGCCAAACGGAGGTGCTCAACCGATGTTTGGAGGCATATCTACGCTGTTTTGCACATGAACAACCCACCAAATGGAGCTCCTTCCTTGCTTGGGCAGAATACTCCTATAACACTGGGTTCCATTCAGCCACTCGTACCACGCCCTTTACTGTTGTCTATGGTCGTGATCCACCCGCCCTTCATCCGTATGTCCCGGGAGAGTCCAAAAATGCTGAATTGGAGGCCCAGTTAATCGACAGAGATGATATGATACGGTTATTGAAGGATAATTTAACCAAGGCTCAAAATCAAATGCGTGCCCAAGCTAATTCCAAAAGACGTGACTTATCCCTTAAACCTGATGACTGGGTATTCCTGAAACTCCAGCCGTACCGGCAACGTAGCTTGGCAAAATGGCGATATGAAAAACTTGCCCCACGGTTTTTCGGCCCCTACAAGGTTCTCCGACGAATCGGTACGGTCGCCTATGAATTAGAGTTACCTCCGGATTCTAGGATCCATCCCGTCTTCCATGTTTCCATGCTCAAACCAGCACGGGGAATTATTCCTCCTCCAACTATTGCACCGCTTCCTCTTACTCGAGATTGGGAATATGACGTCCAACCTCACTCTATGCTTGACCACCGTTGGGTGCTCCAGGCGGGCCATCCCGTACTTGAATTGCTCATTTCCTTGAAGCTTCGTCCACGAGAAGAGGCTACTTGGGAATCCTATGATTTATTGAAAGAGCAATTCCCCACTTCTCCCAAGATTTTTACCCCTTTTCAATTGGTAGTTTCGATGTCGTTTTGGGAATACAATGGCTGGCCTCATTAAACACCGTCCAGGCTAACTGGAATGAGATGTTTCTCATTTTCACTATTGATGGCAAAAAATATAAGTTACAGGGAGTAGCCTCGGGACCCCAAAAATCAGCAGCATTCCAACATCTATGTGTCGAATCCAATACCGCAACCGACATTCCAGAATTTTTACAGTCCCTAATCACCTCATACCAAACCGTGTTTCAAGAACCTACCTCCTTGCCCCCCTTCCGGACACATACACACTCAATACCCCTCCTACCCAACACCCCACCACCCAACATTAGACCATACCGTTACCCACATTCTCAAAAAAATGAAATAGAAAAACAAGTCAGTGCATTGCTGGAGGCTGGATTCGTACAAAACAGTAACAGCCCTTTCTCAAGTCCGGTTCTTTTGGTGAAGAATAAAGATAATACATGGCGCATGTGTGTCGACTATAGGGCTTTGAATCGGGCCACTATTGCTGATAAATATCCTATTCCAACTATTGATGAATTACTTGATGAGTTACATGGGGCTACAGTGTTCACCAAGTTAGATTTGCGCTCCGGGTATTATCAGATTCGCATGAATCCTGTAGACATTGCAAAAACAGCCTTTCGTACACACTCGGGTCATTATGAGTTTCGGGTGATGCCTTTTGGGTTAACAAACGCCCCTTCCACTTTTCAGGCTGCCATGAATGACCTCTTTCGACCTCATTTGCGACGATTTATTTTGGTGTTCTTTGACGATATTTTGATCTACAGCCGTGATCGAGGCTTGCATTTGCATCATTTGAGGACTGTCTTCGAGTTGTTACGAACACATCAGTTCTTTGCTAAATTGACTAAATGTTATTTTGGTCAACCCAAGGTGCCATTCTTGGGACACATTGTTACAGCGACAGGGGTCCATGTAGATGAAGAAAAAATATCGGCCGTCGTATCATGGCCGGTCCCAGTTAATGTCAAAGCCGTCAGGGGGTTTCTGGGTTTAACCGGGTATTACCGGCGTTTTGTACATAACTACGGTATTATCGCCCGCCCATTGACTGATCTGACAAAAAAGGATGGCTTTAAATGGACTGAGAACGAGTCTGCAGCTTTCGAGAGATTGAAACAGGCTCTCGTTTCTGCTCTTGTCCTCCGCCTCCCGGATTTTGGCATACCTTTTACTATTGAATGTGATGCTTCATCGGATGGAATAGGAGCAATTTTGATTCAGCAGGAACACCCGGTGGCTTATTTTAGCAAAGGGTTTGCCCCATCCACCCGTTTCAAGTCTGCGTACGATCGCGAACTGCTGGCGCTGGTGTTAGCGGTTCAGAAGTGGAGTCATTATCTACTTGGTCGACATTTTTACATCAGGACAGATCACTTCACCTTGAAGTATCTATTGGAACAGCGGGTTACAACATCCGAACATCAGCGTTTATTATTGAAGCTTATGCCTTATGATTTCACAATTATATACCGTTCCGGCAAGGAAAACAGAGGCGCTGATGCCCTTTCAGGACGCCCTACCCAAGCTGATTTAATGGTGTTAACCACCCCATTTTGTTCTGATCTTTCTGACCTTTATGCAGGATTACAGGTGGACCCCTATACCACCACCATTCTGTCGGCTTTGGCTACATACCCTACCAGTGTTCCTGGTTATACTATTGTTGGTCAATACCTTTTCTACAAAGGTCGAGTGGTGGTTCCTAATTACTTGGGTCTTCGTTCTCAAATTCTCCATGAAGCTCACTCTGTACCCATGGCTGGACATGGGGGATTTCTTAAGACATTAAAGAGGGTTTCTACTCATTTTTATTGGCCCCAACTGACACGTGATGTTCGTACCTTTGTGCAAAATTGTGTTGTATGTCAACAAAATAAGTATGACGCTTTATCGCCGGCCGGATTGCTTCAACCGTTACCGATTCCCGAGCGAATTTGGGAGGATTTGTCTATGGATTTTATTGTTGGGTTACCGCCTTCCAACAAAATTGACACCATATTGGTTGTGGTTGATCGATTAAGTAAATACGCACACTTCCTGCCATTATCTCACCCTTTTACCGCCAAGTCAGTGGCTAGTGTGTTCTGTAAGGAAATTGTACGTTTACATGGCATCCCCCGGTCCATTGTCTCTAATCGTGATGTTATTTTTTTGAGCAATTTTTGGCAGGAAATGTTTCGTCTCAGTCAAACTAAGTTGAAAATGAGCACTAGTTATCACCCCCAGACAGACGGCCAAACGGAGGTGCTCAACCGATGTTTGGAGGCATATCTACGCTGTTTTGCACATGAACAACCCACCAAATGGAGCTCCTTCCTTGCTTGGGCAGAATACTCCTATAACACTAGGTTCCATTCAGCCACTCGTACCACGCCTTTTACTGTTGTCTATGGTCGTAACCCACCCGCCCTTCATCCGTATGTCCCGGGAGAGTCCAAAAATGCTGAATTGGAGGCCCAGTTAATCGACAGAGATGATATGATACGGTTATTGAAGGATAATTTGACCAAGGCTCAAAATCGAATGCGTGCCCAAGCTAATTCCAAAAGACGTGACTTATCCCTTAAACCTGATGACTGGGTATTCCTGAAACTCCAGCCGTACCGGCAACGTAGCTTGGCAAAACGGCGATATGAAAAACTTGCCCCACGGTTTTTCGGCCCCTACAAGGTTCTCCGACAGATCGGTACGGTCGCCTATGAATTAGAGTTACCTCCGGATTCTAGGATCCATCCCGTCTTCCATGTTTCCATGCTCAAACCAACACGGGGAATTATTCCTCCTCCAACTATTGCACCGCTTCCTCTTACTCGAGATTGGGAATATGACGTCCAACCTCACTCTATGCTTGACCACCGTTGGGTGCTCCAGGCGGGCCATCCCGTACTTGAATTGCTCATTTCCTGGAAGCTTCGTCCAAGAGAAGAGGCTACTTGGGAATCCTATGATTTATTGAAAGAGCAATTCCCCACTTTTCCACTTGAGGACAAGTCGGCTTTCGGGGACGGAAGTATTGTTACGAATCAGCAGCAGCCACTTCGGGTCTACCAAAGGAGAAACAGAAAGTTCGAAGGTCAGGCCCAACTAGACATGCTGGACCAGCTAAAGATCATCATGGGCTTCACTTTGGATCCACTATCAACTGTTCGTGGCTAAGAGGAATATTAGAGACAGTTAATTAGTTTTGCGCGGTGGCCATTAAGTAGGAGATCATGTGTTTGTTTCTGTATTCAGTTTTTCAGATTGTTCTTGTTGTTTTGGAGATTTCCCCTTCTTGAATTGGGGCAGACTTTGTTCTTGTTTTCATTAATCAATCATTCGGCTACCGTTTCGTTAGATTGGGTGTATCACAACGTCTAGATGATTGGTTTCTACGGGGTCTCTAAATGGATAACCAGTTTTGAAACCGAAACCAATCCGGAAAACGTTTATTCATATTCTACGAACCGAGAACCGAAACTATATTAATAAAATCGGTTTTTGATGGTATGGTATAGCCGATTCTATCATTCCGGTGCAAAAGAACTGATTCTTATTCACCATTAATGGTGGGTGGGTGGCTACTAGTAGTGGTGGTGGGAACAAATAGTGAAAGAGGGAACGAAGTGGAAAAAAACAAAAAGAAATAAATGAATGAATTGAGTTGTTTAGAGGTCATGAGATTTTTTTACGTAATCAATGATTATATTTTATTAACCAATCAAACAACTTTATTCTCATTCACTTACGATGACTTATTTCATACCCAATGTTTTCAGAACCGGATCGGACGTCGAACCGGACGCCTTACTGGTTTGGTGGTCGGACCGGTCGGACCGGTCGCACCGGATTTAAGAACATGACGTCATAATTATATATATAGTATATTATATATATAGTTATATATATATAATTAAATATAAGTAATTTATATTTGTAATTTATAGTTATATATAAAACTTAACTATATTTTTATATCCAACATACTAATTTATGGTTTAACACCCCGTTTTTACTCATTAAAATAAAAAAAAAATACGAAATCCGGTCTGAACCGATCCGGTTTACCGATCCGACCAGCGGTTCAGGATGAACCGGCCGGTTCGACCGCCGAAAAACGAATCGATGAGAACCGGACCGGTCACCCAGCCGATCCCCGATAGAACCGGTCGGACCGGCCGGTCCGATCCGTTCTCAAAAACATTGTTCATACCAATTGTTATTTTTACATATCAAATACTATTTTAGTTTCTAAAGTTGCACACCAACTCTTTTAAAAAAATCATATCATATTCTGATTTAATAATTGAAAGTAGAAATCGTAATTTAATCATGAACATGCTAGGTGTAGCTACATACAAGACCCAGGCCCAAATGTTTCAACAGCAATAGCGGCGTTTCACGTCACATAATTACAAAACGGGCGGTGGATATACACACTATTTCATCCAATTAATACTCTCTTCACATCCAATTTCATCAATCAACACCTAAATCGGTGTTAGGGTTTTGATGCTGATAGATTCCATCAACTGAAACTCTACTGAATTCCGTTTATTCGGGGCAAGAAATGGGTCGGATCTTTCTGGTGGAGTTAGAGGGAAGAACTTACAAATGCAAGTTCTGCAAAACTAATTTAGCTCTTGCTGAATGTGTTGTCTCACGGGTAATTAATTATCTGCAAAACAAATTAGGGTTCTTTTTCTTTTACGATTTGTTTGATTTGATTGATGAGTGATTGTTCATCGATCACGGTTATTGATGATTTTTACCATCTGCTGCCCTGCGTGAGATGATAATGATAGTTAACCATCTCTTTGGCTTGATGATTGTTTTTTTATTCTGAATTATGGTAATTTTATTGTGCATGTGGTTTGAGTATTTGAATTTTGAGCTTTCAGTTTAACAGAAGAAAACCCAATTTTTTGTGCAATTAGGGTTTATGTGAGAACGAAGGGGGGCCTGTAGCTGTGATTTGGGTTTGGGTTTCTCTCATGTAAAACAATTTTCCAATCTGGAAAACACAGTAGGAATGCACAAATGGTGAGGAGTCTTCATTTGGTTAGATTTTAGGGCAAACGGCACCAGCCACTAAATATCAGTCAAGTTTCGTCATTAGTTCGTATAGGTCAGTAGGTTTAACCACACAAGATTCAATTTTGTTTCGATATTGTGAGTTTTTTGAACAATTGTCATGCTGGTTGTGTAAATTAGCTCTCTTGAACATGAATTCTTTGCATGAAATAGCAGCGAGAGATTAAATCATAAATTTTATACAATTTTCACCTTGTTATTCTACGCAATTGGACGCCGTTTCAAACATATGATGCGGGAAATATAGATTAAGGGTTAATATTTAAAATCACAGAAATAATGTTCACAAGATTGAAGCAAAATTGGAACTTGAGTGGTTAAACCTGTTAAAATAAGTTTTGAGTGTAACTTGGCTACTATTTGGTGACAGTCTGTGACACTTAAGTAGATGGGCCATTAATCTTTCTTAAGTAGCTAAAATAACTTAAACATCTCCTTTTTGAATTGGAAACTGGAAAATAGTTTTAACTTTTGACAACGTTAATCTTTCTTAAAGTTCTCCGCTCTGTGACACTATGAATATATCATCACGCTTCTGTTGATATGATTTTCCGCGTGTACATGTTTATGGAAACAGGGTTTCCATTGCCGCAGAGGAAAAGCTTACCTTTTCAGCAACGTGTAAGTTTTTCAAACTTGATGCCTACACTATAATGCTTGTTTAGCATAGGGATTAAAATCATGAACCTGAGGCAAATACTTTTAAACTATTGCATGAAAATAACTGTATGATAATAACTAGCTCATGTAATATATTCTTCCAATGAAAATCTTTCCTATTGAACTCCATCGGGCTGGTAAACAACTTGGAGGAAGATTTATGCCACACTGGTTAGACTTTCTTCCTTTTGAAATGAATGAAAGATGCTACTAACGACCATATATTAGGATGGCATTAGTATAATTCTTCAAGGCTCGTATATTTGGTAGATTGACAGCATTATCTTCTTTCTTGTGAGCAATTTAGTTATTGCAAGTATTTTGTTATTTAGGGTGAATGTGACAGCTGGAGCTGTTGAGGAGAGGATGATGCTATCAGGATTGCATACCGTTACAGACGTATATTGTGTGTGCTGTGGGCAAATTGTTGGCTGGAAATATGTAAGCTCCTGTGTTACATCTGTCATCACTTAATTGTGAGTAAAGCGTTAAAGATTAACAATATTCATGTCTGGTGATTGTCAAAAACAGGAGACTGCACATGAACAATCCCAGAAGTATAAGGAAGGCAAATTTGTTCTTGAAAGGTATGCCCTACCTTTGAGCTTCATTCTATATTGACTTTTTGGTTTGATCCAATCTTTATATATTGACTTTTTGGTTTGATCCAATCTTTATATATTGACTTTTTGGTTTGATCCAATCTTTATGATTGATGAACATGTGTGTTTGGGCAGGGGAAGAATCATCGACGGGCTTGATTCAGAATTTTACATTGATACGCGTCCAAGTTCAAGTGATGCTGAAGAGGCGTGATGTTTAAATGGTTTAACTGTAGTAATGTATGTAAGAGTAAATGGTGTAAGATAATGGAAAGATGTTGTGTAGGATGTTGAGTTGGATAACATTAGTGATGCAATGTCTTTACTCCCTTGAGTTTTGTCACCTACAGGTAGAGCATTAAACTGAACTTGAACTTTGAACTTACATATAGTTTTCTCTAGCCTATAAATATAGGATTAATGTAATTGTAATCTTTAACAATGCCTCGTAATAATATTGTGTTGCTAGTGCGACCGTGGATGTAGATCTATCTAGGCTATCTAGTTCTAAAGCCATGATATGATCCCTAACTAGGTTTGTTAGAGCTCATGCTTGTCTTTTTTTAGATCATGATAGAAGACATGAAGAAATTAATAGATTTGACAGGTATTATTTTAGGTTCTAGAAGATGCTGATAAAATCTGTATTTGCTTTTAGTGGGTCTGAAACTAGAAGAGATGTCTAATGTAGATTTAGATTTGATGGATTGACAAACCTTGAGGCTTTCTTTAGTGAAGAGCATTTCCTATAACATCATTAACGAAAAGACCACGTCTGGATTATTGAAGGCTAAATATAACATGTACGAAAAGCCTTTCGTCTAGAATAAGGTGTTTCTGATTCAGCAGTTAGTACACACAAGAATCAAAGAATGTGCCTTGGTTGTAGTTTACATCAATGAGTTTAATTCAGTTATAACTTGTGTAGGTTCAGATGACATTAAATTTGATGACGGGATTCAAGCATTACTTTTTCTATCTTTTTTGTCTAAGAGTGACAAACAATGGTGAGATCTTAGACATTACGGACATGAGTGATATTGTTTTGAAAACTTCCTTCGAAACAACTTGGAGTCTGAAGAAAGTAGGGTCATTTCAAGCCTGAAGTAGGAGAGCGTACCCAATGCTTGACTTAGCTATTGTTTTGCTCAAGATCTAAGGAGGATAACCGGATGATTAGGGTTATGATGTTATATTTGGTGTTGGTCACTTAATGGTTGTCATAGAAAATTTAGTTATTGCTTGAGGTAAGAAGAGATGAACTCTATACCTAGTTGAAGTATAATTATATGAAGCAAATGCAAAAGGTATGAAGATAACAGTTGCAGACAGTAAAACTCTAGTGAAAGTAAGGTTCTGTGAGCCTCGTGTGCATAAAAATGTTACCTTCAAAGAATTAAAGAAGATACTATACCTAAAGCATGTTAAGAGTTCAGAAAGAACAATTAATTAAGTTTCAGATAGATCAGTGAAAAGTGATAGATCATAAGAAGGCAGAGGACAGTAGGAGTACAAAGGTAGAAGACAATTCACCTCGTTTAGTTCCAGCTGGAACTCTCTTCACGAGTTGGAGAAACCAGTAAAACCACAAAACCTTCAATTAAATTATCTCTGTCAGTTAATTGCTTGCACTTGATGGAGAGTGGCAATCCCTAGCATTGTCTCGTAGCCAACAGAGTAAGAGATTTGTCGTAGTGGGAGCGGGCTATGAATGAAAAGGTGTGGTCATGAGTAAAGAACGGATTTTGAGTTCAAATAGAGTCAACGACAGAAGTTTTGTGGAGTTTCAACTGACCTTCAAGGATGATCTTTGAGGAGTCACATTAGCTCGAGAGGAAGATTACATAATTACAAGTTGGAGAGCAGTTGAAGTGATCAAGCCTCCAAATAAAAGATTGTTAATTGTGGAGGCTGTGAGCAAAGGGCAGCCGGCCTAGATACATCCAACAAGGCAGCCGGCCATTGACTTTTGACAATTGTCAAAATTAAATCATCTCTTAATCTTCATGTTTCTAACCCTAATCTCTAGTCTAGAAATATAGGAATAATGTAATTGCAATCTTTAACAACACACCATAATATTAGTCTCACTAGTGTAGTTGTCGATATAAGTCAGTTTAGACCGAACCATGTAAAATCTCACGTCCTCTTCTTTTCAGTTTTGTTTATCTGTTTTGTATGTGCAAGTTTCGATTCAGCCCTCTTTTGCGCCAATCAAAACTGCTGTTCTGCAGTCTCCTGTGCCGCCCAATAACAACGGCTGATGTTTGCTGCTGTACAATCAGTAGATTGCTGCTATTCAGCGCTGTTGCTGCAGTTCTCTTGCCGTCCCAGTACTAATCAATCACGATACAATCCCTAGCAGTAAGTGTGTTATTGCTTGATCTGCTTGTGATTCCAGCTCTGGTCTTAATAATTATGGCTTATATGTAAAACTGTAACGTAAACTGTTATGGCACAAACATTTAGTGTGAAAAGTTGAAGATGCATTTTTGTTTAGATGTTTGTTACTAGCTTACAGGGTTTGCATCCCAACAGAGCTGCTTTGGCTAGGAGGCAACTCAGGCAGTGACGTGTCGGCATTCGAAGGTTTAGTTTTGTTTATTTAGCATTTTATACAAAATTATAAGCAGCATCATGTATACTATTGTATGGAAGTTCAAAAGTATAAGTTGTTGAATGTTTTCATGAAACAGTTGATCATAATTCTACACGACAAACAGAATGTTGTCTCTTTGGTAGCTCTCATTTCATTTGTAAATATCAGCTAAACATAAGAATCAATGAGAATGGAAGAAATCCAAACAACACTAGTCTTGATCATGGCCCGATGGTGCACAATGGTAGTCTATAAACCAAACGATTACTTGTTTGCCAGTTCCAACAAGATCTTTAACAGTGGATGCAGATAGTTTACGACCCACAAAAAAATTGAGGTGTAAGCTCAGCTTAAACAATATACAGATTTCTCTAACTTTTATGTACATTTGAATAAATTAATAAATACCAACATAAAAACAAAATGCACCACAAAAGTTAACACTCGATCGAAATTCAAAATCTTTTTCAAGCTGGGTTCACATCTTTAGAAGTATGACCTTGCCATCTGCACCAAAAGAAATTAGAACCAATACATGTGTTAATCATGATAGTCAAAATCACAAGCGAGTGCAATAGACTCGCACGTCACCTAAGGACAAGGCGCTAACCAGAGACACCGTTATACACACACATAAGGTCATAAAAAATTAAAAATAATTAATACCATATAACAAATATAAATAAAATTTAACAAAAAAACTGATACGGACACTAAAAAATTTTAAGCAACACTAAATGGACCATGGTTAAGCTCGGTCACGTCTACCTAAGGCACAATGACATCACCTTCCCTGAGCATCTAGATACGCTCCTTGTGCGCTTTTTTATTACTAGGTTGTTTATTATGACTACAGAGACTAGGATTTGCAAATAATAATCTCAAGTCTACATATAAAACAATGTAGAGTTTGTGTGCACTAAAAATATGACTTCACATGCAACTTTCAAACTGTTCTACCAGCTTGTTGGACCCATTACCTTTAGCTATTTTTATACTTGACGCATTTGAGATAAAACACAACATGAATTGACCTATTCAAAGCTAAATGGGTCAAATGACCACATAATTTTCTTAATAACAATGGTCACTTGACATACCTTGAAAGCAAGAACCTTGCAAGTGGACTTAAATTGGCATTGGACTGAGCCTCCTTGTTTTGATGCTTCTTTTTGCTATCAGCTTCTTGATTAACATTCTCTGGCTGTTCATTTACTTTTTTACCCCTAGAAAACCCCCGGATTGCTACATCTTGAAGATTTTTCAGTGACGGTTCCTTTGAACTGAGAATAAAAGTCTCCTAAGCAAAATGCAAACAAAAGATAAAAATTATAACTTTAAAAGGTGTGTACCTTGCTAGTCGGTGAAGCAACCTTGTAACAAGAAATTCACAAGAACCGGGCTTTGTGTACTCCATATCTATTAAAGAGTTTATAACCGTTTGCACAACAGGAGCTCCTAAATCCTCAGAAATTTCCTACATCATATGCAAAATAAATCATTATCGGATCACTTACAAATTACAACGAAAGATTCACTCCCCATCTAACTGGGGTTCATCATGATCTAATATATATACTGATAAAGAATGAGATAATGACGACACACCTCTTTCAAAGAAGGGATTAGCAGAGTAGACAGCGTAGCAGATGCTGATGTGGCAGATATTTTAAGCCTCTCTTCCTCATCACCACTTGTTTGGCGGGGTTTTGCAAATGCTCTTATTGCATCTTGAAAATCTCTGAAGCAGTAATTATATAAATTTCTCCAAATTTTAGTAATGAAAGAAATAAACTTACAAACTCCATCACTAATAACATGAGTTTACTGCTTGTTTGACCACCATCAAATATGCTAAATGTGCAAGAATAAATCTTACCTGGACGAATCAGAACTATTTGTTGATCTCTCTGGTCTACTTTCTTTAACATCTTTGTTGACTTTGCCCAAATTAGACTTATCCCGCACATTTCCTTTCCTCATACCCGCTTGAATTGCAGCTTTTGCCTAACAATACAAAAACTCGAATGAACAATTGAGAATAATATAAACATCATTATAAGGAAGAAAAGAAACGAAAAGCAACCTCTGCAAGATTCATTGCACTGTCTTCTGGGGAAGCAGAGGAAGCTCGTTCTTGATTACCCAATCTTGATTTAGGAATTCCATAAGAATCTGAATCATCATGTTGTCCACGAAATACAACCGTACCACTGGTGGAAGCATCCTCGAGAGAAGTAAACATGCTGCTACTTGACTGTAAACCAGCAATAAATTTATCAGCAAAACAAATGGATATTCCAATTATTATGATATAAACTAAATAACATACTGCATCTACCATGGTCCTCTGATTACTGGAAACCGAAGATTTCTCTGATATTGGAGGTCGAACCACCACCGTTCCACTGCCAACCGGAGATATATCTTCCTGCAGAAACAAGACGAAATATATAAAGGTTCGGTAGGAAGTGTGTATGCGTGTTTACCTGAGAGAGAGACAGAGAGACTCACATCATCCCTGTAATAATCTTGATTTTCTTCAAGAAATAACTGTCGCGTATCCTTTTCAATGGGAATTTCTGATGAGAGTTGGTTAATAGTTGCTTGATTTGAAGAAACGTCTAATGTTCTATTCCTAATTTGAGGTGGTCTTACAGAACTTCTAACTGTTCCTGTACTTGTGGACCCACCTATGCTGAAATCCCAGCCAGCATTTCTGGGGGTTAAGGTAATGGTCACAAGTGAATTAGCGTATTAGTAAACATTTTAGTCAAATGATAATTACCATATTAGTGGTTGAAAGTTGGAGTTAATAAATTAAAACTCACTTGACTTTGACAGTATCTTCAACTCTTGAAACCTTCACGGTATCAGATCCTTCTAGAACTTTTGTACCACCTGGCAAACTCCCGTCTTCTTTCAATTGGAATTTTGGTCGTTCTCTGTCAGAATTAAAACTTTTTGTCGATTTTCTTACGCACCAAAGCTTTCATATATGGAATGTTACCTTATAGAATATTACCTGATTCTCTCCAGAAGTTTTGGACTCTTTCTAGCATTTCTAATAAAACGGTGCTTCAAGAGTTCCTTAGCGCTTGGCCTCTGAAGTATATAAAAAAGACAAAACACTTAAGCCATATGGTTTGATAAATTTTAAAAAAAATTCTATATTACATGAGTGGGAGGCAAATAGATAAAATAAAATTGAAAAAAAAAACATACTTCAGCAGGCACTTTCTTTAAACATAATGAAACAAATTCCTTCATTGGACGAGAAAAATGCTCGTCTAACTGCAAGAAATGAAAAATGTTAAAGACTCTAACTATTGAATTAAATAATGAAACTGAGAGAAAATTTGAGGACCTGAGGTGGACTTTCTCTTGGTATAATGAAAAGAACTCTCATTGGGTGAAGATCAGCTAGAGGAGGTTCCCCTTTAGCCATTTCAATTGCAGTTATTCCTAAAGACCAAATATCTGCCTGCATTACAGAAGTCAAACAGAACTTCAAAAGGTAGTTTGACTAGTAAAAGATGTCAACAGGCTGTGCGAATGAGTTTAAGGATTGTGTAAAAATGTACAACCTTCTCATTGTAACCTTCTGAATTCTGAATTACTTCTGGTGCCATCCAAAATGGTGTCCCTACAAACGTCTATTTTACCAATAAGCTTATAAGAAACTGGCATGTAGTCGATTTTTTATCTTCAAAAAATAAAGAAACGTAAATGAACTTGATGATACCTTTCTTCTAGAAATTGTCCTAGTTAGTTGTGCAGACACTCCAAAATCCGCCACCTGTCATGAAAACGAGAAAAAACAAGGAACTTTAGTAGTAAGCGCAGCATATCAATACTAATCAAGACTTTTAACAAATATAAAAACAATAATAGTTGAAAGATTTGGATATAAGAAGAAGTACCTTAACATCACCACTCTCAGTCAACAAAATGTTTGCAGCTGTCAGAATGAGAAAAATGCTGTTATTGTGCCAAAAAGTATAAAAAAAACTAATAGTTTTTAAAAGAATATCAAATCACTGAGTGTTGGGTTTGTAACCTTTAATATCTCTATGGATTTTCCCTTCATTGTGGAGATATTCAATTGCAAGAAGCAAGTCACGTAAAATGTAAGCTATAGACATTTCATCCAAAGGTTGATTTGGTTGGATCTGAGAAACAATTTTTTTTAACCAATGTTATGTTCTTGGTTATCAATATATACACATGAAGTAGGAACTTTATCATTCATTTATCATACAAAGTACGTACAAGATCAGCAACAGAGCCACCAGCCATATATTCCATTATTATCCATAGTTTAGTTTGGTGAAGATAGGACCCGTAGTATTCTGTAATATATGGGGAACGACATTGTTGCAAAACTGCTATTTCCTGAAAGAAACATTATGATATAAATATTTATTGATTATATACTTAATAATCGTAAGGATGTGAATGTACCTTCTGGATGTCCTCAATTTCATCCTCTCTGCAGAAAACATATAAAAACTTTAAAAATAAAAACAAGATACAAAATTTAAAAGCCTACCTGAATTACCAAGAAATACAAACAAATGGAAACAACCAAGGAAAAAACATCAAATTGAAAAAAAAAATAGCCGTATTATCACGGTAGAGAAAGCATATGGTAAAAAGCAACTCACGCTTCTTCCAAATCAATAACCTTAATAGCAACTTCTTTGTTATGCTCCTTGTCAAACCTTCACATCAAGAACAAAGCTACAACTGTTAGCTCAACAAAAAGAATGAAATTGTAACTTTGCATATAAATAAATCCACATATAAAAAGATATGAAACATGAGCCAACCCAATTTTTTAAATATCAGATAAACAAATATAAATCTTAAGAATGTCCACAAAATAGAAATAAGATACCATATATAGGGCCAAGCCTAGACACATCAATTTTAATATCATAGTGGTCAAAAGCACACAAGGTGCATATGCCCATGCACTCATGCGAAGCAAGGTGGCTGTGATTCAGGTAGATACAAGGAGAGGACCTTCCTCTAGACCGAACAAAGGCACACACCTCTGGCCAGGCACAAGTGAGGCATTTTTTTGTACTTAATTTTCTCTCTCTGTTATAATTATTTTTATTTTTTTCCTTTTACTGCAGTTTTTTGTCTTGGAAGAGTGCTTATTGGCCCTTGTGCCTAGTAATAGGAGAGCCCTCTTCATGTTGAATACTATGTTGGATATGCTATATAATTAGATACAACAAACATTTCTTGTACAAATAGCATTTAACTTCTAGGCTTCTAGCTACTAATCTACATACACGCACAACATGATTTTGACGTATTAAAATAGCATAAAGGTCCTAGAAATGTGAATAACGGCTTGCTTCAAGAACATAAATTTTAGAACTGAAGAAGATGATTTTAGGATAGAGGGTGCATGATGAATGGTTCTTAAGTGTATAGTGATCGATTCTCAAGTGTCAAATACAAGGCATGCTTCTGTGTAAAAAAGTTGATCTATCTTTAAATCAAATTTTCTACCTCTGAAATGTTCCAAATTAACAAAAAGGTTTCCAAATCAAGAATGCCGTTTAGAAAAGAAAGTTTAGCAGTCTAAACAAAAAAAACTTAGTTTAATTGTTTACTTGGTAAGTAATAATGTCTTTAAATCAGTGTTTGCTGATATCAAATCGACCTCAAAGATTAACATAATGAACAAATCTTATGAATCACAACCTAGTGAATATTTAATTCCACAAAAAAGTTATCTTTTACTAAATGTTAGAACTATGCAAGTTTAGGTAACTACTTTTTATATATTATAATCACCAAATCGGGGGATCAAAATCTTTGCGCAGTAGAGGAGCTAGAGCAATCATGATACAGTTACCTATAAATCATGCCGATAAAGTTGTACGTTGCTCTTATTTGATTTTTCCAGTTATACAATAAGACCTAGGTCAAACCACCTTAAACTAGTCCTAAAATCAATGAGGGTTTTATCTTATGAAGTATGTCATAATTCCAAAATTTAACCTTAGTCGATTACCATCATACATAGCTATTAGCCATTTGGCCAATTGGCCTACTATTACATGCCTAATTGGTGAAATTTGTCGGCTATAAGCACACATATGACATATATATATGTAACATTGCTCTAACAAATGTTCATTCTTTTCTTGAAGAATATGCACCCAAATAGGTTCTATCTCTAGTTCACGAGCCTGGTTATTGGTGTCAGCCGATTCTAACATCCACAAGATTGAAAAGAATTTTCATAATAATCATGATTACCCTTTCGGAATTTATTACCAAGAATTAAGAAAATATCTTCCTAAAGCGAACCAACTCCATATATGACGGCAATTAAATATTAGTCACCAACATACATAACTATAAGTCGTCAAGCCTAAAATTACATGTCCATTTGGTGAAATTTGTCTAGTATAAGCACACATATGACATATATAAATGTAACATTGCTCTAACCAATGTTCATTTTTTTTAAAGAATATGCATTCAAAAAGTTTCTCTCTCTAGTTCATGAGCCTGGTTATTTGCATCAGCCTGTTCTAACATTCACAAGATTAAAAAGAAATTTCATCATTATTATCACGCTACCCTTAAGGAATTTATTACCTGAAATTAAAATAATTATATTCCAAAAGTGAACCAACTCCATATACGACGCAATAAAATCCGGAAATTTGCTTCACGACCATATAACGGAATATGGAACAACCAAACCACACATAATAATGTTAAACAAGTGATCTTTGAACAATGTAAACTGTGTGCTATGCACAATTGCACATAGGACAACAAAAAACCCTAATTCTCACAAAAAGTATGAAGACCATCTATGTGGCATCGCACATTACTCCATATCTAACATTACTCCATATCTAACATTAGTACATGTTTCATACTTTCATGTTTCATGTAATCATGATTCATGACATGGTTGTATAGAAACCAATAAAACTGCAAAATCTTAAAGTTGGTTCAAGAACATTAGAAAGCCAATAATCCAATGTCAACACATATATATCATAATAGCTAAAAACAACACATAAATTAAGTAATGAAAGAAGTAATTTTCCAACAATTACCCTTTATAGACATCTCCAAACGACCCTCTTCCAATGAGTTCAAGATTACTAAACCGGGATCCTGTTGCCTCCATGAGAGCCGCAGCATCTTCCATCTTCACTCCTTCAGCACAATCAAATCTATACAATCAAACCCCTCAATTCCAATTCTCAATTCATCGCAAAATCAAACTCTGAAACAGACATTTAGAAAGAAATCGCACACAATTCACGCACACACCAACTGAAATCAACAAGTGCGATACTTTTAACAATGGCGATCGTAATGCGGAAAGCAAAAGGATTCAAAACCCAAGTGGGATAACAATTAGGTGAAGTGAAAGCAGCATGAATTGACAGTCGAACGATCGAATCGGAAATCTGTAAGAAGAAAAAAGTTAAACTGAAAGCGAAAGAGTACCCAGAGAGAGAAAGCAAGCAAGTACCTTGAAACACTTGTGGGTTAATATGTGTGTGATTAAACACTTGGGGTTTGTGAAAATCAAATTGACGATGGTGGGTTTTGAATTGTTGAATGAGATCAAGAAATGGGGCTTCGATTCTTGAAAATAATTGGAAGATTGTGTGTACAGAGAGGCCGTTGTTTAGGGCAGAAAAGGGTTTGTGTTTATTGACGTCATCGTGACGTGAAAATTAGTTGATGGGGATGGGCCTGGGCCTGGGCCTGGGGGTCATGAAGATGAGTGAGGTGAAGAATATGGGCTTTGAGCTCAAGAATTTTCTTATGCTTGGGCCTTAAGTGGAGAGAGTATCTGGCTTGCCTATATTATTCATACATTTTGGGTTTTAGGCTGGACCGGGGGTTCCTACCCAGGTATAAGCCTATTGGGTTAATAGACATGTACAAACTGGGTTTTTTTTTAAACCGGTTTGGGGTTCAAACCAAAACCAGTTTGGTCAACAGAAGTCAAAACTGGTTTGGCCCCAAACCGGTTCGGTTGTAAACCGGTTCAGAGGGGAAAAACCCCAACCCTATGAAACCGATTTGGGCCGGTTTGGAAACCGGTTCGGGTTATTTTATTTTATTTTTTTTGTTCATAATATAATAATGTTAAGATATGAAAAATATATAATCATATTTATATTAATTAAATCAAAAGCAATAAACAAAAAAACTTATACTTAATTTAAAGAAAAATAAATTTTGATAATATAAAAAAAAATATAATCAAAAACAATAAAACAAAAGTTGTGAGTATTATTGTTATTAATATTGTTATTAGTATCATGGTGGTCGTGATTGTTCTTATTATTGTTGTTGTTGTGATTATTATTGTTATTAATATTATTATTTTATTTAATGTTAAAGTATTATATCACACGTTACTTGTTAATCAATATGACTTAACGTCTCAAAGTGAGACGTTAATTGTTACTTGTTTCTTGTACGTTTGAATAATGTCATGACTTTGTTTTTAAAATGAAAGTGAAATATATCATATATAAAACATATAAACAATTTAAACAACATAGAAGTTTAAATAATTGTTTTTAAAAACTAAACATTTAGCCTAGTCGTTTTTCATTCGTTCGTTGCATATTTCGACACTTTATTCTTCGCCACCAGAACCGGAGCTGTTACGAAGGTACTCATCATATGCCGCTTTATCATCGGTTGTTTGGGGTGTCAATCCGCTCTCTACCTCGTCCTCGTATAATTCTGCTTCGTTTTCTAATTCCTCCTTCAAGTGAGCATTTGTCTTGTACTCTTTCCGCGGCATCCAAATAATCCTTTAAGCAAATTGACATTTCAATCACTTGGGGAGTGAGTCGAGCTCGTTTTATCGATATAATCTTGCCACTAACAGAAAACGCAGATTCCGAAGCTACCGTGGAAGCTTGGACGGTTAGTAAATCTCGGGCTGGTGGATAGGATGGGAAATTGATCTTTCTTACATTTTCACCAAGCCAACAAGTCAAAAAATTTTAAAATCTTGTGGAGTCATGGTGGATAAAAAGTTCGTTGAATGAGTCGAGTCAAACGTTTGTTGTCGAAATGCTTGAATGGCAAGCTTGCTTGAATTACAAAATGCGCCATTTGCTTCGAACCGCATCAACGTTATAAGCACAAACATTTCTTTCGTTAGTCATTGAAGTTTGACCTTGAGATGGTTCACTTTTCAACGCATTACAATATTTATGCTCAATGTGTTTTTTCAATGTTGTGTTTGCATCTTTTTTGAAAAACTTATGATGAAAAACTTGCAACGAGCTTTGTTTGGACCGCTAGCCATTTGACATAAATAGTAATTGCATCATATTTCGCGGTTCCTATTCGTAGGAAGCATTGCTATCACCACGTTGCTTGAAGACGCATCACAAACAACGGATGATTGAACACTTGAAGAAGCCATTTGAGAGTTTTTTCTAAGATAACGAAAATATTGAGCGTTTTTGTGATTTTTAAGAGTAGATAGCGTTTTAAGTTGTTGTGGTTTAACCAAAACATCCAATACATATATATACTAACCTAATGGGGGTATAATGGTAAAAAGCCACAAAAAAAGGTCAAAAAACCCAAAAAACGGCTATAAAGCCATTATACAACGGCTATATTTTTAAAACCGAGAACCGATTTGTGGACTGGTTTGTATACCGGTTTGAGACCGGTTTGAAACCGGACCGGGTTAGAAACCGGTTTGAATGAGGCAATCTACGAACCGAACCTGCCGGTTTGGGCCGGTTTGAAACCGGTTTGGGCGAAACCGGTTTTCTTGGCCACCTCTAATTGGGTATTACCTGAACTGGAAATTTCAGGAACTCGAGTATGAACCTGACCCGGGTACACGAGTAGGTGTATCCTATCCACCGGAACTAGTTAGGGTTAAGTTGGGTATGCAACCAGGTAAAAACGTTTTTTTTAAATAGTGGGCAACAGTTTGACAAGCGGCTATAAACTCAACTCTAGTTGGATACAATATCTACGAAACTAAATACTAACAATTTTATACACCAAAATATTGTTTTTCAAAATTTAAAAAAATTTCTAGTTGAAAAAATGTCAACCATTTGGATCAAAGAGGAGGCAACGCCTTGGCCCTTGCTTTTGTACACGTTTAGATTAAGACTACGGGTGTTGATTTCTAGGATCGTGTTAATGTTAATTTGAGATGAAATTTAGTTTTTCAACCAAGGTGTGCGCAAAAAATGAAATAACAACAAAATAGAGAAGCATACACGTAGTTGTTCAAAGATTTCATAGAAGAAAAACTACAGAGAGATGGACAATTTGGAAGATGTTAATAATGATGCAACTGTTTGAAGAACCAGGTAGGAATTGAGACCAACCTCGTTCGGGTAGGAACCTTTTGTCTTGGATATATAGCGCACCGGGTAGAAACCATCGATTTTTAGTGGTTTCAAACCAAGTACAAGTGGGGGCTTGTAGGAACTAGAACCGGTTCCAAGTCGGATCCACTAAACAAGGTATAGAATCGTTTTTTTTCGCAGGTCTAGTTAATACCATAGTTTGGTCAAAATCTCATGAAGCGTTTAGTGAGATGTGTACTTGGTATGTGATTGATAAAGGTAAAAGTATGCTCGATTCAGTTTTTATTTGGATATTTTGTAGAGTTTGGTACGAATGAATGACAGGATTGAATGAACAATTAATAATGAATGATAAATGAGATGTTTGTTAGGTGAAGGAAATGAAATGAATAATTACATAAGTAATCTCATTCCTTCTAAGCACATCAAATTTATTTAAACAATCCTCCCTTTTTTTTTATTTCATTTCATTTCTTCTTTTATCCTTAGTCGCTACCACCATCATCCACCCATCACTACAACCACCGCTAGCCACCACCAGCCACCATCCACCACTAGGGATGACAATGGGCCGGGTTTGGGACGGGTATGAGTAATCCTAACCTTATACCCGATTAGAAAGGTAAGTTTCATACCCAGCCCAAAACCCGTCGGTTATGAATCGGGTATTTACCCGTTGGGTATCGGTTATACCCGCGGGTAATCGGGTATACCAGTTAATGTTATAAAATTTACCCTTTGGGTATACCCATCGGGTATCTTTACATTATACGAAGCTATACTTGCATATACCTATTAAAAATATTTTTCATTAATGCTTAATATTTTCTGTTTATGTATCAAATTTTTAGATTTTTATTATAAATTTGTAAGATATAATTTGATCAAATGATATGAAGTTTAATAACTTATATTAACAAATAATTATTAAGTAAAAAAAACTTAAGTAAAAAATATAAAAAGATATAATTATATATAATATAATTTTAAATATAATAAATTAAAATAAATAACTTCGGGTATATAATAGGGTAAACGGAAGTGCTTAATCGGGTAATCGGGTATATAATGCAATCCCATACCTGTACAATGCCCGCGAAAAATAAAAATCAATCCCATACTCGGCTCCATACACGCTTACCCAATCCCATACCCATCCCAAATGTCTTGGGTTTGGGTTTCGGGTATTTCCGTCGGGTTCAGGTTTGATTGCCATCATACCCGCCACCAAAAACTGAGCAATTTCTTACAAATTTTATCGTATGAACTCCGTCAGAACAACAATTTAGTGACACAATTTGTTTGTCGGAAAAAACCTCATGGGAAACAATTTTCTGAGGAATTTGCGATAAAACTACCCACTAAATAGCGACAATTGTTATTTCTCGCTACGTTTGTGACAATATACCGACGAAAACTTTTTTAAAAATCTTTCAACAAAATAGCGGCAAACATGACTTTTATATTATTTATTTAATAATAACAATAACATTAACATAATAGTTAATGTTTTTTACTTCTGATGAAGTTCCGACAACCGTTTTTTTTATACATACCAACAAACTTCGGACAAATTTAATTTTGTATTTGTTTAATACTATTTACCGTACAAACATTTATGAGAAAACATAAATTTTACTTGAGTTCTTTTACTCAATCTATTAGGGGTGAGTATGGTCAGTTTAGTTCGGTTTAATCCTAAAACCGAAACCAAAAACCGATATTTCGGTTTTTAGGCTTTTAAAACCGTTGGTTTTTGGTTTTTGGTTTTTGGTTTTCATTTCAGTTTCGGTTTTTTTTTTGTTTTACCATTTGGACTTCAAGTTTTTGAAGAAAAAATTATTTTAAAATAATAAATTTAAGTTAAAAACTTTGATCTTATATTTATTTATTAATCTTTAAATATAATCTATATATTCTTATAAATTAGTTTACATTAAAAATCTAAATCAATTAATAAAATATAAGAACATAGTTTAATATAATATTTTAATCTATTAATTCAAACAAAAAAATTTAAAAATTATTCTTGAAACCTAAATATTTAATCTCTTGTATATAACATAAGTTAAACAAGTAATTAATAGGCTAATAATATTATTACATCTCTAAATTTACAAGTTTGGTTGTATAGTTTCGGTTTTCGTTACAAGCAAAACCAAAATCAAACCAAAAAATTTGGTTTTTAAAAAATTATCAAACCAAACCGTTGGTTTCTTAGCGGTTTCGGTTTTTTCGGTTCGGTTGCGTCAGTTATTTTGGTTACGGTTCAATTATTTTGGTTTCTTGCACACGCCTACAATCTATGTTGGCAAACTTCCAACCAAACGTAAATTCATAATATTTTACATGTTTTAATGAATAAACTGAAAAATAAATATAATTAAAAAACTCAGATCTTTGTGAAAAAATTACGCAAAAGTTTCCAAAACTCCCATCAGACTTGCTTTAAAATATAACATTACAAATAGCTATCTAAAAATATAACACAAACTTTTAACAAATTACAATTAATTATCAAATTATATAACACTCGTTTTAACATGTCAAATACAAAATAAGCAAGAACTATTTAACGACAGATCTTTTAATAAACTCTTGTATTTGTTTTCGTAGTTTATCGTATTCGCTGTGCTTTTTTTCCACGTCTCTTTCTTTTGTTCCAATCAATCTTTCCCGCACCCTTTGTTTTCTTCTAATTGGGATAGAATTACACCTGACAAAATGGGTGGGTTGGGTTGGGTAGGGTGTCGGGTCAGAAGGGGTTCGGGTCAGTATGGGCCAAATTAAAAAACAGGTCAGGATGGTTGTGGGTCAGGATGGGTGCGGGTCAGGATATGTGCGGGTCAGAATGGGTCCATATTAAATTTGCCAATAGTAGAAGTTATAAAATAAACCTATTTTTTTTTTCCATATAAGTTATAAAATTGGCAATATAAGTTAGAATATTGAATAAGAGTTGAATATAGAGTTAAGTTAGAATATTGACAAAATAAACCCAGTAATGCTCCACGCATTTGCTTGCTACACAAAATCACCGGAGGGCATGTAAAAAACAATTAAAAAAAACTCAACAATCATACTATAATTTTCATTAAAATCTAAATAAAAACTCATTGAAGTGAACGTTTTATCTCTGAATGGTTCTTTGATTACTACACAATGGTGGAGTAGAAGAGTAGTGGTATCAATTGGGGGAAGAGATTGATCGGTTTACCTCGAGGTTAAAGAGGTCCACCGTCCATTGAAATTGGCAACTTTACGGTTTACATAATTGAATATTATATACAAATGAGAAAAAGACAGTGAGTTATTTGAGGATACGTAGGAGCCCAACTTGACCAGTTTGAAATTTACTAATACCCATTTTGGCCCATTGAAATATTTTCTTTTTTTATGTTGCCCATCTTGACCTCTTTAAAAATATACCTTAACCCAACTCAACCCATCATTTTATATAAAATGTCCAAATCAACTCAAATTTATATCATTGGGTTAAAATTGCCAGATATAGATAGAATATTTTTTAGCTACAATTTGTCAAAACAAATATAATTAAATAAAATTAATATACATCTCGAAGTTGATTTCAATGTGCAAAATGATGATCACGTATATATATTTCCATCAAAAATATATTGTAGATATTCATGAATGCTTAAGACACTACCGGCAACCAACACAAGTAACCACTGGCCACCACCACCGGTTATCATCGACCGCCACCACAGCCACCGGCACCAGCCGCCACCATAGTGAACCACCATCGGCCACCACCAACCATAGTTGTCACCACCATAACCATTTTTAATTTTTTTTGTTCGTCTTTTCTTACCTGACAATACAAAATATTAATTTATTCTATTTTCATATTATAACCAAATATAACAATAGAATGTAATCAATCATTTTATTCTCTTATACATTTAATTCTTTTATTCATTCTATCATTCCATTCATTCCACGCATGCAATACAAAGCATTGATTTACTCCACTTTTCTATTCCGTATCATATCTTATTTATTTTTTAAATTTCGTCTCATCTTTCTTTTTTTCTTTACTAAAGAAAAATAAGCTTTAAAATCTGCTAATAAAAATATTGCGTAAACAAAGAATTGTAAGTGCCATGCAAGCCTTCTTGTAACAAAGACTACAAACATTCATACTAAAAATTTACGCTCATAGGGTGTTGTCCAAATAAAACCCACTATTTATATAAGAACACTATAACTCAATACCAACCATATATCAAAAAATGGCAAAATAGTTATTGTATCCACCTAACAATTTAACATAAATGTAACACATGTCCTTCTATTTTTCTCTAATTCTTTTTTTTTTCTATTTTTTAAAATTTTACACCTTTTCTTTTTAAAACCTCTATAACTTTTCTATTTATTGTTAAATTTTTACAAAAACTACATCATTAAACTCGTCTTATTTTTCTCTTTAATTCTAATATAGTATTGAATATTTATAAAAAAATTCGAACGTTACATGTTACAATATGTTACATTGAATTACATCATATTCATATGCAAAATCCTAATATTTATAGGAAATTACGTCATATTGAAATTTCTTACAGTTATTTAAATAATAAAAAAAACATATATAAAAACTAACTAATTAACTTCTACTACATACTAAATTCACTCAATTTGACAACTAATTACTTTGATGAACTAGAAATTACATTAATATATATATATATATATATATATATATATATATATATATATAGATACACACACACACATACACCGCTGTAACCTATAGCAAGATTTAAATTACACAATTACAACAAAACAATAAATACGAAATTACACCACTAGAAAAACAAATTAAGATAATCACATTAACAAACTAACTACATCAATCATAAAGTCCATCTCAACCAAATCATAAAACAACAAACAATAAATTACATCATGCTCATATTAAAACAAATTTTAATACTTACAGCCTATTACATCATATTGTAGTTCTTTATAGTAAATTACATCAAAGAAAACATGATGTATTAACAACAAAAAATCTTGAATTAAACATAAAATCATACCTAGTATAGTGAATTACATTGAATTACATCATACTTTAATAGTTCATTTGAATACAAATACTAATACTTATAACTAATTAGTTTGGGGAAGAAAGGCTTGGACCTCAGATTCTTATAATGCTCTTACATTATCATTGGAAAAACGAAAGAAAAAAGGAAACATTCTATCAATTTCAGTATCACATGATCAGATTTTAAATGCAACGAACTAAAAATGAATAGAACTAAAGAACACATTGATCTATTTAATTTTGCTCCAAACACCAACTTATAGAAAGATTTTGTGCCAGTTTTGAAGTTAAAATTAGTTGATTTGATCATATTTTCAAATGAAAATCAAAATGAAATTATGCAAGGAATAAATTAAATTAAATTACAAAAAATAAATTAAATTACAAATATATATTTTCAAATGAAAACCAAAATGGACTTACGCAAGGAATTATTAGAAAATTATGAATGAATTTATCTTTTGAACTACACGTTAATTGCGAGGTTAATTGTAACGCCTATTAGTTGTATTTGAAAGCCTACTTATGAATGAAGTTGAGGACAACGACACACGGGAATGAAAAAAACACCTAATTCATATAAAAAATAGGGGGAGATGGCAGCTTAAAAAAGAATTTGATTGGAGAATAGAGGACAGATCGGAGAAGAAGACGTAACCGCGTTTCACCATACGTTGTTGATTGTTTTCAGATCTGATGCAGGTATGGATTGGACCTCGAAGAAGATTACGTAGCCACATTTTTTGCGCTGGTTCTCCGGCAAGTGCGATTACGAGACGGATGAATTTTGTTGTCGGCTTCGAGGAAGCTGTTGCTGGAGAGGTAGTGGTGGAGGAGGTCGAAGGCGGTTGACTGGCCGGAGAGTGCGAACGTTACCGGCGTGGCGGGGATGACCGGTGACGTGCGATGAGAGATTATTTTTGGTGGTTGATTTGAATAGCCTCAGGACACGGTGGTAGAGAACTATGATGGTGATTGGTTTCTTGATTAGAAAACTGACATTAATCAGAGAAAAGTATAGCTAATAAAATAGAATCTTAACCGTAAAATAAAATCTAAAATATTGTATATTGATTTTAGAGTAAATTATATGAACAATCCCGGTATGTACGTATCGCAACTTTAGTTCATACTTTCAATAAATTACAGATGCGGACCTAAACTATGCAAAGACTGCACACTAACAATCCCTGACACTAACAAAGGTAAAGTTTCTCGATTAGTTTTTTTAAAAAGACCAAAATACCATTCTTTTATCTTCTTCTCCACATTCAAGTTCTCCACATTCAACACCCACCACCGCCGTTATCTCTACCCTCAACCCACCACCACCTTTATCTCTACCCTCAACCCACCACCACCGTCGCCACCTGCACCCTCAAACCACCACCAAATGTCACTACAGCACCTTTAACCCATCACACTGTCATTGTCTCTACCCGCAACCTATCACCACCGCCGCCTCTACCCTTAACCCACCACCATCGTCATCATCTGCACCTCTACTCACCATCAATGTCGCTACCTCTACCCACCACCACCACCATCTCCGCTAGCACCCTCAACCCTCCACCACCATCATCGTCGGCAGCCTCAACCCACCACCACCGTCATCGTCGGCACCCTCAACTCACCACCACCGTCATCGTCGGCACCCTCAACCCACCACCACTGTCACTGACCCACCACAATGCAATCAGACAACCACCACTACCACTGTACACGATGACAATGTTATGACCATGGTCTAAAAGAGAGAGAGAGAGAGAGAGAGAGAGAGAGAGAAACTTAGATGGAGTGTTGGTGGTGGTGACTATGGAGTGGTGGTGGTGCTTGATTTTTCAAATGATGGTGAAGATGTGGTGGTCATAAAGATGAAGATGGAGATGAAAATGGTAGAAGAAGATGGAAGGAGTGAGTGAGATGACATGGGAGGGGTTTGAAAGGGGTAAGTTAGGTTTTATTTTTTTAAATTTAAGGGTATATTGGTAATTCTACATTGACTTAACAGAGAAACATAACTTTAGTTAGCGCCGGCGACTGTCGATGTACATACTAGGCAAAGTTCAGGCCCGTATCTGTATTTTATTAAAAATGATAAATAAAATTGTAATGCATGCATATCCCAATGATTGTCCATGTACTTTACTCTTGATTTTACCTTATCTTAATGTTAAAATAAAATTTTAAAATATTTATATTAAATTAAAGGATATAATTAAATTAAAAGATTCTCAAATATTTTATTTTCTTGTAAATCTCATTCCTACGCTCATAAACCTAACATAGGCCAAACCTAATGCATGTCAACATATTCAACTCATCAAGTTAACAACAAAATATAACTCTGATAACTCCCATGAATCACAGTATGCAAAAATTCAGTTCCCTAACATCGATTTTAAAAAGATGAAGATGGCATCAATTTCACCGCTAGCAGCACGTCTGAGTCATCCTCCACCTCTTAATCATCGTGTCAATTCTACACAATATCTCGTCTCCCAACGCCCCCTCTGTCGGCGATCCTTCACCTATATCTTCCACTTAAATCCCACCACTCGCCGGAGTTTATATTCCGACCACCATGCAGGTATCGTAAAACAACTATCCACTCTTATGATTTGATTTCATCTCCAATTTGCTACCATCGTTTCATCAATTACGATAATTTGTTCGATTTCATATCGAATTTAACAGGAGATACGTGAGTCAAGTTCATCTGCAAATCGAAATCAACAGGAATCCAATGAAGATCAATCATCAGAAGCCCACCACAAGACGCAGGTATACTAAAATCGTCAACTTCTATCATTCAATTTCGCATTTGCAACGATGATTTGAACAGTCGTTTGAATTCCAATAGGAGAAACGTGAGTTGAGTTCATCTGCAAATCGAAGTCACCATAAATCCACCAAAAAACAATCACCTGAAGCCCACCACAAGATGCAGGTGCCCTAAAAATGATATTAAAACCAACCCATTTTATGATTTAATCTCAAAAACTCTTAAAATTGATTGATTATACACATGATTGATTATTGATTAACAGGGAAAACGAGTGTTGGGTTCACCTACAGTAGAAACAGGAAGAGGAAGAAGCAAGATGAACAGGAAAATAACTCATGGATATCATTCTGTCGAAGGAAAAATGCCCCATTCGATTGAAGATTATGTCTTTGCTCAATTCAAACAGATTGACGACAACGAGCTCGGGTTATTCGCAGTGTTTGATGGTCATTCGGGTCGAGAAGTTCCCGATTACTTACGGTCACATTTGTTCGACAATATCATAAACGAGGTAAAATCTTTATCATATGATGTATGATCATCTACTGTCATATGATTTTACATACGTTAATCAAGTTTTGTGTGATAATTTGGTTGTGAATCAGCCCGACTTCTGGACCGAACCAGAGGAAGCCATTAAACGAGCATACGAATTCACCGATTCCACCATCATGAACAAAGAGATCAAGAAACGTAAAGGGGGTTCCACTGCTGTTACTGCAATCTTGATAAACTGTGGGACGTTGGTGGTAGCCAATGTAGGCGACTCGCGGGCGGTTCTATGCCAAGATGGTGTGGCTAAACAGCTATCGGTTGATCACGAGCCGAACAAGGAGCGAAAAGTTATCGAAGAAAAAGGGGGTTTTGTAACAGAATTCGCAGGTATAAAGATTCTTGAGATCGCACAAATGCAACAGATTTGATTATGAGCAAATATGTAATGAAATGTGATTAATTGGTACATATATAGGGGATTGCCCGCGGGTTGATGGAAGCTTGGCGATGTCGAGGGCGTTTGGTGACAGAAGGTTGAAAGAACACATAAGTTCGGAACCTGATGTGTGGGTGGGAGATGTGGATGATGGCAGTGAGTTTCTGATCTTGGCTAGTGATGGTGTTTGGAAGGTTGGTAAAAGTGACTAGTTTTTCTCGCGCCATAGGTCGAATTAGCGTGTATAAGTTTTGGTTTTGTGCAGGTTATGTCGAACCAAGAGGCGGTGGATTGTGTGAAGGATGTGGAGGATCCGCGGTCGGCTGCGAAGCAGTTGATCAAAGGGGCGCTAGAGAGGAAGAGCAAGGATGATATTTCATGCATTGTTGTTAGGTTTCAGTGATCACTTGCATTATGCACGAGTGATGATCTGTGATTATAGCCTTGGTCTTTGATCTTGTATAAAGCCATCTGTGTGTGTGTATTGTGTGTTGAACTTTTTGTTAACGTAGGTGTTTTAATCTTGTAAGCTATTGAAATAATACAGTTAGGTTCTGATTTTTAAGAAGAAGTGTAGTTTAATACTCAAGTTACTGATGTGCCAAGTGGCTCAATGGGTATGTTGTCTGAAACTAATCACTAGTGGCCGGTCGGTTAACTTGTTATAAATTTCAGAATAGAACATACAAACAAAATAAATTTTATTAAATATAATGACATAATTTAGGAGTGTATATCATGACGGGTTGATTTCTCAACCTATTTAAATTCATGTAACCCGAACACGATTTGTCTAACATATTCATCTTATCATTTATTTGTGTTAACATATAACCTAAACACGACTTGTCTAACATATTCATCTTATCATCTATGTGTGTCAAGTGAGTTGGTGGATTCTAAAAAATGGATTTATATGGTCGACTAAACAAATTGACATGTCAACCCAAATAATCCCGTATTCACTCATCACCATTTATAGTTCCAATGTGCGCCCTCACATCCTGGTCGCTTTCTATTGCCGCCTTCTAAAAGTTAAATCAAATAAACTAGTAGATATTTAAAAAGGGTAAAAATAAGTTAATTTTTCGTTGCTATAGCGTGGAAAAACCTACAATTACATGTCGTCGCTATATATTTCATTCCCACAAACTCGTACAAATAGGTGTTTTTTGTCGTCTCCATAAAAGCCATCTCAAATCCATAGTTGCTCCAATCCCGACAACATATTGTGTCATATATTTTTTGTTAAATATATGTATAGATTAAAAAATGTTATTTAATTATTTTTAGCTCTATAACGATAACATGTCAATGTCGTGAACTAAACTAAAAGAACTTTTTTAAACTATTATTAGACCTATATCTTGACAACTTGTAATCGTCATATGGCTCCTACTATATCAAACGCTGCTTAGGCACTGCTCCACGCCACTCAATATGACGATGTCATATCATCTCTATATGTGATACGGAATTATTATTTTGTTTTCTTTTCCAAATTATTTTCGGTCTATTCACAGATCTAACAATATTTAGAAAATATTGTACAAACTAATTTCGACTCTAATACAAATAAACATAAAACATTAAAAGTGTTCAAATATTTAGAATCTTTGTTAAATTGCTCAAATTCAACGGAAGTAGTTAATTAACTTCACTATCACCTCGTGTGTAATTTCATTTATTGAAGTGTCAGGAAAAACAAAAAATAATTAACTTTACTGGTGAAATGTCGTCCCCACAAGCTCTCAAAATCAGGCTTAGTTTTCTTAAATCCTGTCAACTTTATAGCGGTGAAACATCGAGGCCATATGATTTGACTGGTTAGAGATCTGGGAAACTCCATACCAATGACTTGTCGTAGCTATATTCTAGAACTTATGGACAACACTTGTGTTGCTACAGTCTTCGTTTACACAAAGTCATTTTCTTGTTATAATGTCTTTTAGTTTTTGTGATATTATATAATTTTGTTCACTAAATAGTCAACGAGTGGCTATAACATATGTACATGATCTTTTACTTTCGGCTGTTAACTAGACATGAAAAATAGCAATTACAAGATGTTCGGATTGTAACTCACCAACAACCCAACAATTTTGAGACGTCTCTTGAAAGGCTCTTAACCGGTACCCTTGAGATACCTCTCGAAAGACTCCCAAACCTTCGCCAAACCTTTGTTAGGGAATTCGGATGACTTAGAAAAATAGACTTGAAAAGTATATATAATAAAGGATAAGATATCATTTTACCAAGACTAGAAAAACTCATTTTAACAATATATATCACCATTTAATTAAGCGCCCATCCTCACTTTCTACGGCTACTGCCACTCTTCCTCGACCCAGGAAGAAATTCAGGTCATGTGTTTAACTCTCCACTCTAACTACCCTAGTAATGAAAATCTTGTAAGAGTTAGATCATTCATAATAAATATTTACTTTTATATGACTATGTGTTTTACATTATATGGGATTGTCATGAGTGGTTTTGACTTTGTGAGTGTAAAAGAGAATAAATATTATTGTTCGTATCATATTTAAGAAAACAATATTCAACCTTTATATATTTTTAAAAGTGGTTGTAAGTGAAAAAAAAAATGATAAAAAGTAACAATAAAAATTTTAAAAAAATTACTTAATTGAAAAAGAGAGCAGAAAAATGATGTTTTAGTGTAATTTTGAAAATGATATATCATAATAATGGATACGACTCGGGCTATTTCTCAAAATTTGGGTCGGATTATCTTTTATAAAATATAAATATATTAGTGTAACTGAAATGAATATATACAAATACTAGCTTTAGTAAACCTGTGGATTACACGGGTTAAATAAATAAAATATTAACTAAAATAAAAATTATTAATTATAAAATAATATTTTAAAATAAGATACAATTGAAATTACATATGAGTAAAGATTTTTGTTTTTAATTTATTTTTTGTTTTCTCAAAAAATAAATTAAATATTTTTATTTCAAAAAAAATCGTTTTAAAAAATATCATTTTCAAAAATTTTCTTATTATAACTCCAATTTTAATTTTTTTATATATAAAATTTACTTTTTAAAAATATTAGTTTAAAATATTTCGTATTTAAGAAGTTTGATGTTTTAGAAAAATTTCTTTTTATAAAATTTGTTTTTTTGAAATAACATTAATAAAAAAAGTACTTAATTTATTAAAAAACTATTTTTAAATTAAAAAGCAATTAAATAAAATTATTAGTAATTAGTGTAGTTATTAATATAAGAGAGAAGCGAAAAAATTTTATTTAAGATGAATGTGATGGTAACACGTGTCACCCTTAGTTACTATTTTGTTAGAATAGTAAAATAATATAAGATAAGATGATAATCACAATAATCATCTAACAAACTAGAAAGTGCATAATACACGTTTATAGCTTGTTTAAATTTATTATAATATTTGATATTAAAATCTGATAATGTCTTAAAAGGCGAAAAACGCTAAACGTCCATAAGCAATGTCTCTCGGTATCCTACAGCATCCCTTGATCGAGTCCGGGGCACATCCCCGGAGGTTGATTCCGTATATTATTAGTGATAAAGTTTCTACTCTCTAAGTTTAATAATTAAATTATTTTGTTGATTACATGTATCATTGTTAATATTATTATAAGTTTCTGAGTACCCTTCCTTTGTTGCTCTCAACTTTTGTCAAGTAAAAATTTTTTACATCTTGGTAATTGGTATAATACTATAAAACTATACCGAGTATAGTGATAGTTTAAATACAAAAACACATACTACAAAAATGTCAAGGCAGCGTGCGTTACACAAAAACAAATCAACAAACAATATTAATACATACTTCCTACTTATTTCTCCTCCGATCATACCCATCGGCATGCTTCCTCAAATCATCAACAAAATGATCCGTCGGCGGTACATCATACTTCTCCTCCTCATCTCCGGCCACCGCCTCCTTCACCTTTTCACTCGTATCCTTCGTGACATCCCACACGTTATCCAGCGTCTTTTTCGCCATTTCTCCGATTTCCAACCCCGTCTCCACCGCTTTCACCACCCCCTGCTTCACCGACTCCCCCACAAAACTCCCCTTCTCACCACCCTTCTCGTAAAAGGTCGAAGAAGATGAAGTTTTAGAAGATGCAGGAGTTGTGGATGTTTTCACGACGTTAATTCGGTCGTCGGATGCTGGTGGCATTCCGGATGCTGATTCTCTGATATCATCGACTAAGTTTCGATCCTGCAGAGATTATAGGTAAGAATTAAAGAGTAAAATCAACGAAATCGTGAGAATAATTAGGTTGTACCTTGTGATAATTAGGTTGGGTGGATACTGGGGATGAGAAGATTGAGGGAAAAGCTCTATGGGTGATAATATTATTGGGTTTTTGGACATTTTTGTTGATGGCGAATCTGATGGCTCTTCCGTACATTGCTGTTGACGTGGATTAAGTGATCAATTGGGATGATGAGTTTTAATAGGGGTGAAAGTAGAGAGACGGTGGCGAGATCCTGATGGCGGCACGAGAAGGAGCGTTTAAATTGCGACACGTGGTTGCTACGTGGCAGGGGATGGCAACGGCCTTTGAGTTTTGATAAAAGTTATTTGGTACGGGATAGGACTCGGAGGTCGGAGGGGCACATGATAAGATGTTTTATATTTAAATAATGAACATCAGTTATCGAGGTGAAAAAACGATTATATGTAATGGTTTTCGCCCATCTCTTAATTAAATGATATGCAAATGTTATTATGGATGGGTTTGGTATCGGTAACGAAATCTTAAAAATTGTCAAAACTAGATAGCGGTACTGATGCCGAAAATGAAGGTAAAATTTGTCTAATACTGGTACGGTACTGAATCAGTATCGGTACCATAAGTATCAATCCTGAAATTACCAAAAAATGGTACCAATTTTGTACCGAAAATGATACGATACGAGAAATTCGGTACCG
Organism: Flaveria robusta; assembly: GCA_025506415.1. Lineage (NCBI taxonomy): Eukaryota > Viridiplantae > Streptophyta > Magnoliopsida > Asterales > Asteraceae > Flaveria > Flaveria robusta. The sequence goes on along the minus strand of CM046460.1, from coordinate 17,397,276 downwards.
GTATCGATACCCATTCGGTTTCGGTATTTGGTACCCGTTTGCTCATCCATAGATGTTATATACTTAGAAAAAGTTTAACTAAAGACCTATTTGATTTATGTGTAATGATTTTGACTAGGCTCGGTCATTATCTAAATCAAATTCATAAAGTGGTTTATCTTTCACACCCAATAATGGATTGGCGATGAATCATTTTGGATCCTCGATTTTTGAGATAGTATGTCCCCCCTATATAGTGACGCCAAGGGCGTTAAAGATCATCCTGCACTTTAACGAGCGTTAAAGCATCACTTTGGAGGAATTTGTGGGGGTGGGGGGCTTGAGAGCATTTTCTTTGATTTAGTGAATTGGTAAGGTGGAGTGAATATAATAAAATGGGTGATGTGATGTATACATATAGGACGTAAAAGCACAATCGTAGCCATAGCGCCCTTAATTATTAATATGTTTTTAATATTTTATATTTCACGAAATGTATGGTAGTAAGGTTATTTGCAGGTTTAACTATCATTTCTAGATTTTTAAGGATAAATACATATAACTTGCATTTTAAATTACCTGAGTCTCTAACCTTTTGATTATGAAACACATCACCTTTACACAGAGATCTTCACTTGGGGACGAAAACGTTAAATGGATTTTCCTTGCTTGATTTTACGACCTTTAGACCAAATGGTGATCTAAGAGCATCTACAGTGGATTTCATATAAATATATGAGTGCGTTTTTCTATATTATAAAGAATGGTTGTGAGTGGTTGTGACTAAAAGATAGATAAAATATTACTGGTTATTTGTATATTTGAGGAACACTGTTTAACACTTATAAATTTTTTAATATTTTTTAAAACGGTTGTGAGTGGAGGAAGGAGAAGATACAATGATAAAGATATAAAAAATATTATTTAATTGAAAATAATAAAATTTAATAATTTTTAGTATAATTTTAAAGATACAGATAAAGAATACGCTATGAATACATTAAGCTGTTATTAATAGTTTTCAATCATTGAAAACCAAAATCAAACACTTTTAACATTAAATTAAAATGAAAATGCTTACATGATTTACTTTTATAATAGTCTTTGATAGGGCAAGCAAATGCACTGTGATAGAGGTATTAAAACTTATAAGGTTCGGTTTTAATGACTTTTATTTTGGTATTCGTCAAACATTTAATGTTAAAACACTGATGAAAATAAACACGTCCAAACAGCAAAATTACAATTTAGAAAAAAAAAATCATACTTTAAAGATCACAAGACAAAAAGAAAAAGAACTTTAAAACATGATCCTTAAAACAACTTTAATGGCATCTAGGTTTGTCCTCCAATGACTTGTACCCTCACACGGAGTGGATTAAATTGACATTTATCGATGTCAGTGGCGTAAAATCCTAAATCAAGTGTGTATGAATTAAGGCCACACGGAGTGGCGTAACTAAAAAGCCTTGGAAATACTGGGAAACACCAGGGCCGGCAGGGAACACCGTGCCCCTGACCAAGGGAGGCCTAACCCTATAAATTTTCACTGGAATCTACCGGTACCACCATCAACCTTTTATACTTTTTTTTTTTGAAAAAGAGGAAACGGGGAAAAAACTAGGATGACAACATATAAAACAATAAAAAACTAGTGTGACGTTGATGTGTCACGCAAGGAAAAACAAGAAAGAAGTGACGATTGTTAGAGCATCTCCAATGGGCTATTTTTGGAGTGTTTTTGGAGCAAAAACGCCACCTGGATGCCATCCATCTATTGTGGACCTTGTTTTTGAGTGTGAATGTTCGAGTGGAAGAACACCAAAAACAACTGACATTTTCAGGTAGGGTGGGCCAGGGTTAGGTTTTAATATTAAAAAAAAATAATAATATATTTATATTAATAAAATATTTAGTTTTTCAATATTACTATAACGTACACATAACGGGTATATTTAGTGTCAAGTTTTTAAATTTAAAATTTTTAAATTTTAAATTTCCCCCCAAACGGCTATATTTTTAAATTTTAAATTTTTTTAAACTTTCTCGTAACGGCTATATTTTTTTACTATAAATACAAACATTCATCTTTCGTTTTTTCAACACCTTCAATTTAATCTATCTTTCATCTTTTAAATTTCTCATTATTTCTAAACTCTATATAAACAATGAGTTCAAATGGTGATGAAAGTCCACCCATTTCACCTCCTGGTTCACCTTTTATAGATTTTACGCATGCGGCGTTAAAAGTATTGATAAATAATGATGTTGACAAAGCGTATGTAGAAGTGATGAAAGCTCATGCTGCTGAAAGTTCTCGAAGCACAACAAGAAAACGAAGAAGTATACAAAGGGATCGCGAAGAGGGGGATAAGCTTCTTTGGAATGACTACTTTTCTGGATCGGTGTACCCCGAAGGTTATTTTAGACGAAGATTCCGGATGAGCAAACAACTTTTCAATCGAATTGTTAAAGGTGTGTCCAATCATTCTTACTATTTTCAACATATATGATTGTACTGGTAGAAAAGGTCTTTCGCCAATACAAAAATACACTCTTACCATGATTTGACATAACGAATGATGGAGATGTGCACAATTGATGTATGTCATTTCAACAAAGATATAATTGTACCGGTTCAATAATTCTTCCTAAGGCTCCCCTAAAATAAAAAATAAAAAAGAGGTTTGTAATGTGTTTCAAACACTTGTTACTCATGATTTGACATAACGAATGATGGAGATGTGCACAATTGATGTATGTTAGTTCAAATCGAACGCGGAGACAATGTATAGGGAGGCAGCTAGTACGAGCTAACATCCAATGTAAAGTTTGTATACAAATCAATTGGATTAAACTCAATTTTTAAGAGATGATAGGCACATATTTTATGGTGTTAGTGGCTATTCACAAAAGTCCAAAACTATACTTAATAAACAATTAAATTAACCCTACTACTCTTCTTCCATCCAAAATTGCAGCCCCCAATTTGTGTTCACCACTTCCGCTGGCCACTGCTAGTACACCACTTCGGCACTTCCACCATCCAACGCCGGTAAGTCCACCACTGACCCACAAGTTCACCTTCTTGCCTAATTTCAAATTGTTTACTATTTATTAAATGTAGATTTCGTCATTTTATGTTGTTCAATGTTTAACAAATCTTTAGAATGGTTTTATAGTTACATTATAAAGATGTGTTGTAATATTAATTCTATTTGTTTGTATATACTATTAGCTAAGAGTAATGGAAAATTTTCTGAAAAAAAATATGCAATCTTCATCCGAAAATCAATTTGATAGTATTCATCATCCTATTTGTACTCCAAGGCCTAAATTAGTTGATTTAAATAATATTTTTTGGGATTCTGTTGATATAAAAAGAATTTTAGATTAACATTTGAATTAAAGATATTAAATACAAAGAAAATTTTGGTTGAATGCACCTTGCTAACCACATGGACAGGACTTCCTAAAAACAATGATAGGAAATAAAGAACGAGATTTGTACATACTCGGTTTGATAGATATGGTAATTGATGTGTTGGTGTTCTTTAGTGTATTAATTAATATGTTTAATTATGTGTTTTTACATGTTTATTAATGTAGAATACCATTACTTTGAGAATAAATGGAATCTTAGGTTTGCGGAGCTAAATGGAATCTCAGGTTTGCGGAGCTAAACGGAAATACTTTGGGTGTTTTTCGGGAGTTAAAATGGAAGCCGCAAGTTCCCGAAGGAAGAAAGACTTGAAAAATAAAAGAAATGAAGAAAAAGTGATTGGGGACGTAAATTACGTCCGTAAATTATGCTTTATGGACGTAATTTACGTCCTATACGAAGATCAGCCAAACCGAAGCACGCGAACTAGGACAGAAAAAGGAAGGAATTGTGAAATTTCAGGGGGGGTAGTAAATTACATCCCAAAGGACGTAATTTATGTATCTGTGTTGACAACTACGAGTTTTTAGGTTTTTGTGACCTAATTAAAAGATAAAAAGGGGGGCTACGAATTCATTCTTCACTAAGTCGTTTTTGGCCATACAAGGAGCAATTTTGGAAGCAAAGAACACCTACGGATTCATCCTTTCATGCAATTGATTCCTACAACAACCAAATTTGATTTCATGAAGACCATGAGTGGCTAAATCACCCTTGATCTTCTCCAGGTGTAGGGTTTGTGTTTGTGACATTCGTTTAACATTAGTTGTTCTTAGATTGGATTAAAGTTTTGATTACCATATTAAGCCATATGATTTCACTTATTGGTTGACTTCTTTAAGTAGTTTTGGTTTGTTTTGAATCTTAATATAAAATTCTCACAAAATTTTAGTTTCTTTACATCATGAATATTGTGAGTCTTAAGTTTTGATTTGCAAATTGAAATTGATAGTTTGTGAATAGGTCCGTTTAAAAATCGTTTTATTTTTATCACTGAAATCAATCAAACCAATACAATTATGTCTATGTGATTCTTTGTTAAGTATAACTAGTTTACAACTTGTGTTTTACAAACCTGAAACCTTGAATGGATCCTTCTTCTTATTATTGTTTTCAGAATCATTCAAGTTTGTTATTTTCAATATTGTTTTCTAAACCAGTCATGACTTCAAAGTTGTTTTCTTAATCAATTTAAAATTATTGAATCAAAGTCACACTTTTCAAAAATTCCTCGTGGGAAATACCTTACTTACCCACAATCATATAGGTGAGCTAATTCTTAAATTTTAATTTGTTTTTTAATAGACACAACAATCTACATCACAATGACTTTGTTGCCAGGGGATTAGTATGCAAAATGTTTTTAGTTCATTAGTTTTGTTTTGTTTATCTAGTTTTCGTTATTCAATCGGTGCTACTTAGGTATGTTTACTTGTGCAGGTGACAAGATTGTACATGCATACCAAATTTTCACAAACGACTTCACCTTTGAAATTTAATCAAGAAATCGAAGGTACCGCACGACAAAAACCGTGTTAGTCTCGGTTAGGAATGCAAGTTAAATCAAGTGATTTAACTTAAATAGCTGATCTAAACCCACCACATGACCCTAATAACCCACCTCAAAACCAACCACCAAATCGCCCGCCACCACAACAACCACCACAACAAAGGGGGATAACTTTCAACCTATTAACCCACCTCTTCATAGAGAAACCAAAGACAGCCCCCCCCCCATCAACAAAAACCTCACCAACCACAAGCCTTTGATGATTTGGACTATGATGCAGGAAGTGAACATACTTGGGAAACTGAGTGGGATGAAGATGGAAACGAAGGTAATAAGGATTAGGGTTATGATGAAGGATATGATGATGATTTGGCGTATATTGATCCTCTATCGTATAATCAAGGAGGATATGGCGTTAGGAAAGGTTATCCTTAACATCGTAATCAGAATCTAGGTAATCAAAGGAACAGAGGTCGTAGAGTTAGGCACAATCCATTACCATGCAAGAACAGCTATGGTGGTGCCCCGGGTTAATAGTGCGATTCCAAGTATGAATAACCAAGCTCCTATGCAAGGAGTTGATAGCCACTTCTAACTGCCAACTCCTTGCTTGTTATCCGACCACAAGTTAGGGGAAAATCATTTGAAGTGAGACCTCAAATTTTGGGCATACTTTCTAGTTTTTATGGTTTACCTAAAGAAGAACCGTATCTTCACTTATCTGAACTTGAAGCTATTTGTGGTACAATAGGTGGCCAAGGTTTTTCCACAGATGAGGTAAAGTTGGTGCTTTTTTAGTTTACATTAATAGACAAAGCAAGGCAATGGTTTCTTGCTTTACCTTTTATGAGCATTTACACATGGGCTGACATGCAACAACTATCTTTTGAAAAGTAAATACTCCTTAAAGAACCAACGAGGCTAGTAGTGCTATTTGTTCATTCAACGACAACATGGGGAGCCTTTTCATAAGGCATTTAAAAGGTTCAAAGAGTTACTATGAACATGTCCTCATCATGGTATTGACCAATGGGAGTTGATCACTTCTTTTTATGATGGTTTATCCTTAGAAGATATTCGGGACATAAATTCCAAAAATGCAGGTACTTTTCTAGTACCTTTATGGTGTGTGAGAGTTATGATGAAATAATGCATGTGGCTTGTGATTGCCCGATGCAAGGTGTGGGGATTAAATACGTAAACTATGTGCAAGGAGAGCGGAAACCATTTGAGATGAATTCCAATACATCATCCGAGTTTATATAACCACCCCAACTTTAGGCATGACATCTATTCAAGTCAAATGAATTCCAATTTTCAAGGAAATGCGCTCTTGGAAAACTCTCAACCATACCAAAACCGTCAATCAAATCAAGGTTACAACCAAGGGAGTTTTGAGTGTGCCATTTGTTATAATCTAGTTGGCCAAAAAAGTTAGGAAAAATAGTGTCCACTAACACACACACAATTGATATATACATAATAAGGCGCGGCACCCTTGGTAAGGGCCCGGGTACTTTAGTTTGATCGGCAACACCGTCGGAGACCATTCGGTTAGCCAAATTGGTGTTTTAATTTTGGCAATTACAACTCGAGCCTTTTCTTACTTTTTGACTGTTGTGAATTTGGGTAACAATGATCTGACTAGTTTGGGTTGTGCCCCTATTAATTAAAGTAGTTTTGAATTAAATTAAGTACAAATATTTATTTAATAAATATTAGTTCATTTAATTTGAATAATTTGGTTTGTTTGAGTTGTGCCTATTTTAACTTAATAAAGAAGATGAAAGTTGGCATAATGACTCTATGATTCTAGGCTTCTAGCCGTACCAGCAAAATACTCTAGGTTGAGTCATAAAGTTTTTCCGGTTATGCATTTTCTGCTGAAGAAGTTGGGGGTTTGGTACTGGTTGAAAAACAGATAGGTAAGCTCGATTAAAATAACACTTATTATCCGAAAAAGAGTCGTATGATTCACATTGAGAAAAGATATAAAGAACAGATGTCATCTCTGATATTGGAGCTTGCAATATACTAGGTCCAACTCTCGAGTCTATACATATCAAAATTCTGTAGCCCACATCTCACGGCCCATGCCGGCTTTTCACACCCCGACTTTCCATCTAAGCCGCAACTAAATTATTGTCAATGAGTCTTAAAATTGGTTTATAAGGAGGCACCTCATGATTTTTCAAAGTAAAGTCATGAGTTCAAGTATCACTTGATACAATATGCTCAAGTGCATTAGGAGTTTTATCAGAGTAAGCATTTAGGTGGTGGGTTTCTTCTGGGATGTTGGCAGGCCAGATCACCAACTCTGTTTGTATTCGTGGACGTGGGTGCTTTTTCGTCAATGAGTTTACCCAGATGACCGAGCTTGAAGTATTCGCTCGGCATTAAAAAAGATTGTTTGAATATGAATTTAAACTTTTAAAGCAAACCGACCTTAAGATTTAAAAACGGATTGCAAGACTAAAGTCAAAAGTAATGATTAATTTAGACGGTTTCATAGTTTTAAACTAAAGAGTCCTAAATGTATCCATTACGTTTGTCGAGTTAGTTACTCTATTAACTATTACATTACATGTGATTTGAATAAATATATTTTTATTGTTTTTCTTCGTTCTCGAACATTTAATACACATGTAGAAAATCCATAACAAACCATAAAAATGTGTGGCTAGGAATCCCACTAAACCAAAAATTATGGATCTCTTCTCTTACAAATTCACATCCTAAATATGGGAGTAGATGCAAACATATCTTTATAATTAGCCACATAAATTACATAAGAAGACAACATCAATCTTCATTCCCATTGTTCTAAAGAAAAGTTAGGATTATTGCCCTTTGTTTGCTTGTAATTGTCTATGAGATATGGCTAACCATCTTGGGATTCATGTCATCATCTTCGCAATCGTTGCGCTTTGTTTTTCAACATCCATGTCTATGTTATTTACGTCACAACCTCAATTGACCGTTCCAGGCCGTTTGTATGGCTTTCCCCGTCGACTCGTAGGAGACATGATTGACGCGAGGGAAGAGATGATGATGATGGACTCCGAAAGTGCTCGAAGAATCCTAGCTGGAAGGGGCTACATCAGTTATAGTGCTTTGAATAAGAATGTTGTTCCATGCAATCAACGTGGCCAATCTTATTATGATTGTAATAGCAGACGTCAAGCTAACCCTTATTCTCGAGGTTGTAATGTTATCACTAGGTGTGGTGGACGCTAATTAGATGCATAATTCACTCGTAAAACTCTTGATGTAACCCCATCAAAACACTCTTCTTTTTTTTTTTCCGCATGTTAATCTAGTAAACAAGGTTGCTAGTTGATTTTTCGATACCTTAGTGAAATTGAACTTCTATTTGTTACCTGGAATATTGATTATCGTGTGATTACCCTTCATGGTCTAAGATATGCGTTAAAGATAAAAAGTATAGGACCAATTATATTTCTTATCCGATTATCACATGATCATAGTTTTGATATTAATATTTTTGTATGAATTTTATTACTTTATATTTGATGAATAAAACATAATCTATATCCGTAATTCTTATTTATCAAGCCTATCTTAATATCAAAATTGTGTGACACTGTAATATGAGATTATCTTAAATTTCACTTTATCTAATCCTCGTTCTCACATTTTACTACTTTATATTTGATGAATAAAACATCATCTATAATTTTGTTTATATTTTTTAGTGAGAGAATTAAATAAAAATAGGGGGATATGAATGAGTAAAAATTTTAACATATAATTTTTAGACAAAATTATAGATAGAGTTAATTACACGATTGGTCCCTGTGTTTTGCCCATATTACAATATTGGTCCTAACTTTTGAGAAATTACAGGTTTGGTCTCAACTGTTTATCAACTCGTAACACGATTAGTCCCCAGCACTAACTTTTATTAAGTTTTTCAGTTAAGTAATTGTGAAAAGACCATATTACCCCTGAATTAAAAAACATTATTTATTAATGTGGGACCCTTTTTCTTTAATATAATATATATATATATATATATATATATATATATATATATATATATATATATATATATATAATATATATAATATATATGTATCACCCTCATCGAAGTGACACATCCACCGGCCACCAAAACTTTCCAGTTTCCACTGCCTCCCTTCCACCGTGAAAACCCAACCCCCCTCCCCGGCATCGTCTTCGCTTGGCGATATCCGGTGACACCACCGCCAGCCAAAACCAACCCCTCTCACGTCGACGATCAGCACCAGCGACCGGCAATCGGCGGCGAAACCGTATCCAACTACTGCCATCACCACCCTCGTGTCTCTCTCTCTCTCCTTTTCTTTTCCATCGTCAGTGATGAAGGTTGCAGGTGGGGGCGGTCAGTGGTGCTTGTCGAGGTGAGGGTGGGCGGTGTGTTAGGTGCTGCCGGTGATGGTGATTGGTGACTGTGGTGGTGTTGGCGGTGGTCGTCAAATTTCATGGTGGCTAGAAGAACAGATCTAGTGGATTTGGGTGGTGATGGCCGACGGGGGTCTAGCGGCGGTGGTAAGGACGGTATGGTGATTGTGGTGGTGGTTAAGGATGGTAACAGTGGTGATAGAATGGTGGCAGGGAGCCGGTGGTGGGTTGATGGTGGTGTAGGGTTGACGGTGGTGGTGTAGATGTGAGGATGATGATGATGATGTATATATATACATACATACATATATATATATATAATATATATTTAATATAATAACAATAATAACATAACAAGGGTAAAATGTCATTTTGATAAATCTAACAGCAAAAATTAACGTTCATCCACTCCAGGGACCAATCGTGTTACAAGTTAACAAACAGTAAGGACCAAACCTATAATTTATCAAAAGTTGGGACCAATATTACAATATAAGCAAACCACAGGGACCAATCGTGTAATTAACTCTTACAGAAAACTTCATTTAAGTTTATATAAATTGCAGGTTTCATCCTTTATCTTTAAAAATTACTCTAAACATCCTTTATGTTAACATTTTGTAACAGATATCGTCTTTTAGACTAACTTGCATTACCTTTTTCTGTTAAGTCAAGGGTAATTTGGTCTTTTTACCTTAAAGGACTATTAATGTAATTTTTTCTAAACATAAAGGATGTTTTCCGCAACCTTTTTATTTCTTAATTAATTTATGTATTTGTAAAATAATACATATAAATATGATTTTTATAACATAATATATATTATTTAATTATTTTCATGCACGCATTATATATAAATATTAATTATATTAATTATATTTTTATATTATTTAATTATTTATATAATCTATATAGTTTAAATACGTGTATGAGAAAAATAATACGTATTATTTATATAATATATATATATATATATATATATAATACGTGATTAAAAATAATTAATTAATTATAAATGGATGAACCTATTTAGCCAGTTGTACGTACATGAAAATAATTTATATATTTAGTTATTTATATAATATATATTTATTTTCATCGATGTATTCTATATAAATAAAGTTATATAATTTATTTAACTCTACACACCGTTTATTTAATTATTTATATAATTTATATTTATATATAATACATGGATGAAAATAAATAAATAATATATATTATGTTATAAAAAAATCATATTTATATGTATTATCCTAAAAATACATAAATTAAGTAAGCTTTATGTTTAGAAAAAATTACATTAATAGTCCTTTAGAGGTAAAAAGACCAAATTACCCTTGACTTAACAGAAAAAGTTAACGACGGTTAGTCTAAAGGACGATATCTGTTACAAAATGTTAACATAAAGGATATTTAGAGTACTTTTTAAAGATAAAGGATGAAACCTGCAACTTTATATAAATTTAAAGGATGTTTTCTGTAATTTTGTCTAATTTTTAAAATCTTGTTTTAATTAAACTAGAAATTTACTCGTGCTTTGCTACAGTTCATGTTGCCTCATTACCCTATAGTTAAAAAAGTAAGGTAAGGAATAGTAATTCTACGATTTTTGGCCGTTCAAATTTTGATCTACGATTATAGAATCAGAAGAGTGTTCAATTGAAGGGTATTTTGACAAGTATCAACACCAACACGTGTCCAGTTTTGGTTTTCAATGGTTGGCGGTGAAGGTAAAAGAATGGAGAGAAAGAAATGGAATCGGTTGAAAAGAACGAACACCGCCGGCGTCATCTTCTACGTCAGATCCACCTGCTATGGTCGGGTGTCTAAGTTCTTCAAGCAACAAGGCACTAGCTACTCTTATAGCTTCAAACCTTTTCTTTGTTTTGTGCTTGCCTGATACATTCAGAAGGAGAAAGAGGAGTGCAGTAAAGAGGGAAGTGTTTTGGAGGAGAAGGCGGTGGCCACCGCTTTCACCGAGAAGCCATCGCCGCCACCTGATAGTTGTCATCGTCGTTGGCTGACATTGACTTCGAATGGAGCTGCTCCACCGCCGTTGGATCAGGCTAAGAATGAATCTCAGCTTGAAATTCTTTCTAGAAGCAGCCATTTAAAGAGGTTGTCATCCTCGTCGGAGCTGTTAACATCACCGCTGCTTCATATGTCACCTTCCGCTCCACCATCATCGCTATAGAATCGCTCGGCCTTTCAAAAACCTAATCTTTATAACCTCATATTTCTTGCTATGTTCCGATCAGAACCTTGCACCGACGACTTGGAAGGGAGTCCGCCGCCGACACCATTATTAATACAGATGAAAGTTGCTTCTACTTCCCTTTCACACAGCAATGTCACCATTTGGCTCTCTCAAGTAAATTTTTTTATTCTTCTTCACATTATAATTCACTGCAATTAATTTTAATGTTGAAATGAAGTTAAATTTAAACTGAAATGTTGTTTAATTTTTAGGGCACATGAAGATATTGGAGTATAGAGATTAGAAATTGAAACGGACTTTTAGTAGCCAACCAAGGTATGTGATTTCATTGCAATTTTATATGTATATGATGCTTAGATCGCTTTGTTTCATGTTTTAAATATTGACCTTGTACAAATTTGTTGGATGATTGAGAAGGATTACACGGCTTTTTTATGCTTACATGCTGCATCTTCTCGCAAAGGATATTTCTCAGTTTATAATGTTTCAATATCTAGAAGATAATCCCAAAGGATATTTCTTAGTTTATAATGTGAAGCACTACATGCATAAAACCTGTTTCATTTTATAATTTTGTGACTTATAAGTTTTTTGTGTCTAAATATTGTGAACCATGTTCAATCTTTGCAAGGATGGTACCAATTTACTAATAGCTTGGGACAATCATAGCGCAAGTAATGCTTTACAATTCCATATATTATTTTATCACATTATACTAAAACTTGTAACATGATATGTAATTTTTTGGCCTTTGGACAGATTAAATTATTAGACTCTGAAGAAAGAAAATGCATTCTAACACTAACTAGACACATCGGAAGTGTGTAAAATCCATTAGTGCCTACCCTTCTAATAATCCTTCCAACACTGAAAATGATATCCTAAGCTCCTATCCATAGTTTCTCATTAATTGTAAGTTTGATCGTGTAACTTTAAAAGACCATGAATGATGCTTTTGACAAATCTTTATATGCCGTACAAAACAATCTTAAGTAAAAACAAGAGGAGTTTCCTAAGAGTTTCCCGCATCAACGCGCGGTTAGGAAACAACTAGTTATATTATAAAACCATTTTACCCTTGCATGACAAGTAAAAACACCATACAAAACACAGAATAAATAAAACCAATTAAGAAGTTTATATTCGTAATTTTAAATCAATTTGTCAATTCAAATAATATATCAATTCGCAATGACCAATCGCGATAAATTTACATCATAACAAATAAGAATAAAATAATTTCTTTTAACAAATGTCTTGCCTGGTTGTTAATTATGTTTCCCATTTTACTTCTAGAAACAGTACTCCTCAAATATTTAACCTCAAATATTTAAATTAATTAATTTATTTAAAAGCCTGATTCACTTCATTAAAGATTTTTTTCACCTACCCACAAAATATTAAAAACTAAAATTGAATTGAAAAAAAGTAAAATAAAATAAAACCATGACTTCAAAGGCTAAGGTTTACAACCTATCATAAGTCCACAGACCATCTTCATAACCTTACAAAACCATTTCATACTCACTTTTAGCATTCTGAAAATATTGAAAGTGGTTTTACTTTATAAATCTGTTACCAAGTGTATAATATTCTTTTTATCCTCTCTCTTTTAACAACCACTTTGTTCCTCTTTGATCTAGTGAGTTTAAAGGGTTCTAACAGGTGTTTCTTTTCCCTATCAATCTCTTCATATTCTGCGGTAAAATCATCGGCCACAACCCATAACAACTTTGGTAGCAACTGTACATTAATGCAACAACCTTCCATCTTCATCCTTTGTTGTCGGCTCATCGTGGACCTAAGGTTTTGAAGATGAGCTTGATGGCAGTAGAAATGGTGGTTACATAACCGACTAAGGCGACACTTGGTTGGGGTCATTTAGGGTGAACCATACACCCAATTCCTTAGTGGCATGCGACGGCTAGGGCTTCAGGGTAAGGTCCAGACCTATCATTTGATTTTCCAGCAAGGGTTGCCGGAGAAGATAATGAAGTTATCAATAACAACCACCGGCAAACACAGGGTCTTAGCCAAGATCCTGTTTCAACCGGAGATGGTAACCTTAGGCTTTAGTGTTTGTACTAATGATGTGGACCTGACCATGCCAACAAAAATGAAAGAACAGGAGACTAACGGCTAAAGGGTTGTTTGGTAGCCTATTAATGATTATTAAGAGACTACCTCTTAATGGTTAATAGTCTTTTAATGGTTAAAAGTTAACCCTAATACTGCATCGTTAACAGGTTAAATGTTAATGGTACCTTTTAACCATTCAGCATTAGCGTTACCTCTTAACCGTTAAAAGATTATGAACCTCTTAACCATTAAAAAAGGTAGTTTTTTAATAACAATTAACAAGCTACCAAACAACCTCTTAGTTGTGGTGGTGGTGGCAGGAAAAAATAGTTTTACATTACGTATGAGAGAAAATACTGTTAGTTATGGTAACCTTCTTCTCACAAACAAAAACTTCTATTTATTATATACATATACTTATATATATATATATATATATATATATATATATAAATGATAGAAAAAGAATGTTAACACTTGTTTATTGCGATAACATGTTAACCAAACTAGTGGTCCACAGCAGGCCACATCATCACTGTAGGTTAGAGTTACAGTACTTAACTAGTGATACACAATGAACGTTAATTTTTTTATAAATATAGCAAGACTATACTCGAATTAAAGATATTAAAATTATCTATTTAATGTTATAATTTGTATAAAAAAAATAACATCATACAAAAAAGTTAAGACGATTTAAAAAAAAAGGGTGAATTTTTTAAAAAATGAAGGGAAAATTGTTACATCAGTGGTGTCATTGTTTATTACATTAGTGTTAGCGGGCTATTACAATAAAAGTGGGTTAGCAACCGTTCCTTCCCTTATATAATTATATATATATATGTATATATATATATATATACATATATATATATATATATATATATAATTATAAGAATGATGATAATTAATGGACTTTGAATACTTTTCAAAAGATTCAATATATCTTTATACAACACATTGAGTAACCAAAATGTTGTTAAACAAAATAGGTTTGCTCATAGGATTGGTTTTTGGTTACGTCAATTTGAAACTTTTTCAAGTCAACACCGAAAACCTAACCAAACTAAAATTAAATCGAAATAAAAACCATATTCTAATGCGGTTTTGGTTTACTTGTTATTCTTTCAAGTTACAACACACTAAGAACTTGGGTTTTAAGGTTCTAAAATTGGTCCTTCTTTAACCACATAAAGGTCTGTGCGTGTTATCATATATGGTGTATGTTGATGATATTACTCGTAACCGTAACATTTAACCCATTTGGGTTATTTGTGTAAATCAAATTCAATATTTAAGTCATATTGTTTATTATAGAGTTTAAAATACAATAATTATAATTTTCATTCAATTTGTAATAATTTAATATATTTTATAAAATTTAAAATAATTTTTATAAATTCATAAAGTTTAGGTGTTAATTATGAGTTTTAATTATTAAATTAAAATAAATAATCAAATTACAAAGTTTTTATAAATTTATAAAGTTTATAAATGTGCTATAGAATAAATTGATTTATTATTAAATTAGGATTTTAGAATGTGATTTATAATACTTAAATTATAAAACTTTTCACATAAGATAATGAGTTTCAAAATTGCAAGGAACAAAAGTGAAAATTTTATTTAAAACAGCCAAACCCTCCCCGTCGACTAGCTCTTCTTCGGCCGGCCTCCGGTGGTGCTTTGGCAAAAGCAAAACCCCACAATCTGTCCGCCTACTCATTTCGCGACAAAGATTCAAACCTAACACTTATCCCAATTTGAATTAATTAAACACTAGGCTTTGTTCAGCCGAAACTAATATCCTATTCGGATCTCAAATTAGTTTCGTCTCGATAATTAATTAATTGATTCAATTATTCAACCCTCAACGTATTGTTAATCAATTCGAATGAAACCACACGGTTAATGGCAATTGAAACAACAAATTAATCCTCGAATCAAAGCTGAGACACCCGAGTTGTACATTAAAATCGTTCGGATCAAAGCAGCTTGAATGAAACATATATAAGTTAGGGGAAAACACCCATTTGATTCCTTTGAACATTCTCTAACATCAATTTCCATCTGAACACACATATACAACGAATTCATTCATCTCATCCATCATGACCTCCTACTAATTAGTTCATGTTCGAACCTTCTAAACTTCAATTGATTGAGGTCTTTTGAGTGTTATCATATCTAGAAGCTCTACAACTCCTCAATTAAAGAATATCATCATCAAATTATCACATCCAATTTCAACTCAAACTTCGACCTATATCTTTTCTATTATCATCGATTCAACCATCAACAAGGTAATTATACTACACACACACTCGATTACATGTGAGGAATAAAAGCCCCAAGGTTAACTTTATCGAGTTGGTGGTCAATTTGAGTTTAAATCGATTCTAGGGTTTTTTGAAATTGGGGGATTATTTCAAAAAAAAATTTCATTAATTTGGTTGAGTTTTAAAACAAGATCTGAGCCATGGCCAACTAGTAAACACACGTGAGCACACAGGGGAGACCCTAGTTCGGACCCAGGCACCCCATTTTATTTTTAAAATCATTTTTTTCCAATTTAAAATTCCAGAAACTTATAATTGCATTACTAAATTCATATATAAATTATTTGTGTAATTAATATAAATCCAAAATCTTATTATAAATTTCAGGAAATTTTAAACAATTTAATTTCATATTTTTTATTTTTAAGATTATAAATTTTATAAAAAGTTACGAAATCTATTTATAATTTTAAAAATTTATAAAAACCAATTTAAATTATTTCAAATCGTTTTAAACCTATATTTTGCATATTTTTCTAAAAAAATTAATTAATTAAATTAATTATTTGATCAAGTTATTAAATTAATTATTTTTCACACTTTAATATTCAAATAAATTATTATAAATTAAATATTAAATAAAATTTGATATAACTAATTATTTATTATTATGAATAATTATTATCAAATTCAACTACTTAATTAATTTATTTCATTTTATTAATCA
Source organism: Flaveria robusta (assembly GCA_025506415.1). Taxonomy (NCBI): domain Eukaryota; kingdom Viridiplantae; phylum Streptophyta; class Magnoliopsida; order Asterales; family Asteraceae; genus Flaveria; species Flaveria robusta. Next base: position 17,380,635 of record CM046460.1, on the reverse strand, counting down.
AGTTTTATAATTACATTATTTTATTTAACCTATTTGTTAAAACCAAATTCCAAGTGAAAACCCTAATCAAACATTTAATCTTTAAGTCATTATTATTTTAACTCAAGACATCGTCTCTTAGGTCAAGCCGTGAGAAAACTTTTGGTCTCTATACTAACATTCTAGTATTGAATCCGTTTACATTTATCAAGTGAGTATTCATAACTTATTTTTATATGTTTTATATTTTAGAAAAATCATGCAATACTTATTTAATCATTCTTATTAATTGTTATTTTATTTCAAAATTCAATTCAGAACATACTATGTTATTACTTGAAATTATGTGTTCACAGTTGGATAAACTAAAGGTTAACACAAACATTAACTTATACAACCACGACAACAATCAACAACAATGATAGATTATTGGTTTGATAAACCTACACCATATGATTATTCGGATGGTGATTGAAACCAAATTCATGCTTATTCACAAGACTCCGTCTGCGAACTGAGCCAATTTAATCATTAGATTTGATTATGTTTGATTTGTCTTTTATGCTGCACTATTACACTTATAAGTCTTAACATTGTCATACGAATTGAATTGTTTAAATCATTTTAATCAATATATATATATATATGTGTGTGTATGTGTGTGTGCAAAACCTGTGTTTACTCACTAGCTAATATCTTAGTTGATTCGTTACCTTTTCATATGATTTCAAAAAATGTTGCTTAGTTGGATTATATGCTAACATCTAGGAAGCTGGACCTAGAAAATTAATAAGACTTTAATTTTGGGTTATTTGATTTATGATAGGATGTAATGAATTATTTGATTAGTATTAATGAATTATTTGATTAGTATTATTCAATAAAAATGAAATTTAATATTATTTCAACTTATTTATTACCATGTACTATGAACGATCGAATTATATTCGTTCGCCCCAATGATTCCGCTATTGGTTGGGGTGTGACAGTAACAACGCCAAAGTTGTTGATAGACTCACCAAACAACATAGTCATGCTTTCCCACTCAAAGATCTTGGCTAGCTTGTCTACTTTCTAAGCATTGAAATTGTTCTTGTTGATCGTGACATCCTACTATCTTAAGGAAGTATATATCTAAGGGGCCGTTTGGTTCGCATAATGTTTTGCAAAGGAATTGAAATTGGAATTAGAATTGGAATTGGAATTGGAATGTTGTTGAAGTTGACAACGTGTTTGGTTGGTAAATTTTGAGTGAAATTGAAATTTTAGTTTTGAACATTCCATTAGATTGTTAAACATTCCATAGGTAAGTGGAAGGAATGTGAATTCCAATGAATGATGGAAAATTTTTCAATTCCAATTCCATTCGTTGACCAACCAAATATGATTTTGGATGGAAAATTTTCCAATTCCAATTACTGAGAATTCTGTGAACCAAACGTCCCCTAAGATTCTTCAACTGACTAAACTGATTCAAAACTAGTGTCTTCTTATCTATGAGCAATTCACATGAGCTATTTCTAGGTAACATTATTTGATTCTCAAAACTTATTTAACACGACCAATTTTTTGGCACATTTACAGTATATCACCCTTTCACGACCAGATATTGCCTTCACTATACACAAAGATTTCCAATACATGTATGCATCTTTCGTGTATCATTTTTCAACTATCAAATAATCCACCGCTGTTTAAGGGCACCTTTAATAATGGTTTGCTAATGCGCCACAACTCTGGCACCAATCTCCAAGATTTCACTAACATTCACTAGTAGGGCATTCCTTTATTCAAGCACGTTCTAATGCTGATTGGACCAGGTGTTTGGAAGACTGTCAATCCACCGATGGGTGGTAGGTTGCTTACTACTTGAGATCTAATCTCATATCCAGATGCATGTAAACATAAAACCATCCCAAGGGCGTCTACCGGCTGTTGTTGTTGTTCTTTGATGTCAGACCTGTTACTAATGCTTTCCCTTGATGTTAGACTAGCTATTGTTGTTATTCTTTAGCTTCAACTTGCTACTGCTGGTTTTGATCCTTGGTATGAGCTTCACCAAGCTCTCTGATACCAATTATTGGCCTAGAACTTTATAAAACAACCACAAAACACAAAAACACCAATGATGCTTGTGGATCTCCACGACTCTTTGCTAGTAATATAATTAAACCAAAACTCACACTTTACAATGACCACTAGACCCTTTTATATATACCAAAAACTTCACCAAAAGAACAATAAACCCTAATCTACTTATTAGAAAACTCTATCAAATCAAAACAGAATCAATCAATTAAGCCAATCAATTCAAAGTACTAAAATAATAGCATGTCTTACTCCTAAATTTCAATCCACCAAAAATAAACCGACAAATTAAGTCAAGATTAACCCAATACAATTTACCATTTGGCGATTGGACTAGACAACCAATGAAGCAACATAATTTCAAAACTGTTAATGCAGGAATGGAAATCAAAAAATTTAGCTTAGAGTTGGAAATGAAGATTGTTAGATTTTCCAGATGAGTGACAATCACACCCTCTAATTCTACTCCTAAACTACACCACCAAAACTAATTTTTTGCCCATAATCAAACATGAGTCTTTACCCTAAAAGGCAATTGCCTTACCACCACTACGCTTATGTGTGGGCATTAGGATGTCAGATGATATATAAAAAGCCACACCATATAAGCAAACTTGAGGCCTTGGACTCCCCAACTTGTTTACATTAAAATATAGGTTAGTGAGTCCAATGTAAGTTAGTTAAGCCAAATAAGTAAATCTAAAATGACATTAAATCTAATCAAACTATTGAAAATTTTTAAGTCTGATCCAGATTTATATCGGAATAAACCCCAAACCATACCGTTCACTTCGATTTAAAGTTTTTATAAACTAACCAACCGAAAGTTAAAGAAAAACCGAACGTGAAGCCAAACCGATAAACAGTTTGGGTGTTTTCACAGTTTAATACCAAACTATGAACACCCTTAGTCAATGATTGCACTCTCATATTGTATTTTGAGCTTGATGAATAAGCTTTCTTTCTCTTCAAACCAACTATTTGTAAGTGTCATATAAGACCCAAATCTTTCCACTTCATGGAAAGATATTGCCAAGTGGATTTGCACCATAACTAGATTCATATTTCCCAAAAGAAAATTTGAAAAGCTAATCCCATCTCAGTTTCATAGCCGAATACCCATCCTAAAATTAAAATTTTCAAGGTTTGGCTATTCTAGTCGGTTTACTCTGTTTTGCACCATGCCATTCATCGAGAAAACATGGGTTTATAAAATGATGCATGCAAAGAAAACTCTAAAGTCTTAAACACTGAGAGCGCGTGCCTTGTGTGCATGACTAACCACACAAGGCACATGGTCTCTAAGAACACGGGAACTATCATTTGCACCCGCGTGACAAAAGAGACAACAGTTAATTTTTGAATTTGTCCACTTTTTAAATAAATGTAGGTTACTTTTTTGGTCCAAGTAATCAAAACTGATTTCCAAAATATACAGGAATGACCTGACCCCCATATTTATCTACTATATTACATGGCATACTTTGAATCTATACAACTTGAAATAATGAATTAAACCATGTCCAGAAGCTTAATGTTACCCATTGAATTTGCAGCAACCAAAGTGGAGGACTGAACACGCCAACACACAGATGAGATGAACTGATCTGAATCCTCCACTTCATCTCCTGATATTGGATCTGTGGTGTTGAATTTATATGATAATGCAGGCATCGGGAACGCTTTATGATACACAACCACCTGCACATGTTCACAATTCGGTTTACATAAAAACTTCTGTCATCCCCTCCATTATTGCGTAGTTGCTTAAAGCATATTAAGAATCATTAACTCTTGACGTATTAACTCTTAACGTACTGAACTTGAAATTTACTGTTTTATGAACCAAGGTAACAATTAATTTGTTTTACTGTTCATAATTCTTCTCTTTCAAGACGTTTAAAGAAAATAGAACTATTGCTGCTGCTGCTGCTACTACTATTACTATTAATAAAATCAATATAAAATTCGTAACTTTTATGCTTTTGAATTATTAAAATCTGGATGCACAAAATTATAATAACGCGTCAAATTCCAGTATATTTAGATTCAAAGTTATCCATGCCTCATAAGCCATTTCCCATTATCTGGTCTTCCATAATTTCAAGTTCAATACATTTAAAGAAATCCCTTTCAATGTGTTTTGAAGCAATTGATTCTTAAAAAGGTACCTCGTTTGTTTCTGAACCAGTAGCGACGTAACCATCAGATACAGATAAACCAACAAAATTCTGAAGAGATATTAAAAAAAACAAAGTTAAAAAAATTGTAAATAAGTAATTTGCAAAACTCGGAAAATAAGCAGGCATACCTTTACATTCATGTGACCAGTGAACGTCTGAATGGGACTGTCCATGATTTGTGAAGTTGACTCGGATAAATCCCATAGTTTGAGTGTGTTATCAGTTGATGATGATACAAGAGTTGATGAATCAAGAAACTTAACATAACTAACAGTTTTATTGTGCCCGATTAGTGTAAAAAGTGGCACACTGGGGTTCCGAAGATCATAATAATAAACTCTATGATCAGCTGACCCGAACGCCAAAGTGTTTCCTGGATCAGATGGGAACTGAACACAACAGACATTTGCTTTTGTTTTAATTGTACCAATACTTGTTCCCTGCAGTAGCAACAATTGTAAGAAAAACAACTTATTATACATCAAGATGTTCAATTATAAATTATCATTAATTAAACAACTGCAGTACGTTTAGTTTTCAAAGCTGACATCCACCAAGTGCAAGAGTAAAATTGCCTGATTGATATTCCAAAGCTTAACAGAGCCGTCATCACTCCCGCTAGCCACCATCGTTGGGTTTGACCAGGAAAAGTCAACTGACCAGACACGTCTCTCGTGCTCTTTCAGTTCCATGTATACTTGATTCCGTGTCACATCCCATATCTGAAACTTTCAAAATAACTATTAGCTAATGTTTTTTTCAATGTTTAGAACTTTGAACTTGATAAAGAACCATATACCTGTACTACACCTTCAAAATTGCTTGAAGCAATCTGGCCTTTGATGTAATTATTCCAACATATACTGCTTAATTTAGATCTACTCGACATTTCAACAACTGGGTAATGTATGTCACGATTCCCATTTACTATTGAATCGTATTCAAAAACTTTAATCTTTCTATTTACACCGGCGGTTGCAAAGAATTCACCATCACGATCAAAACCCAAAGAACATACAAGATTTGAAGAATTCAAGAGATCACCTTGTTTTAAGTCTGCTTTGACTTTTAAATTCTTAAATGACAGATATTTGGATAAACCGTCTATGAATGAGTTGATCCATCCACTTTGCTTACTTTGAGAAAGCCGATTAAGCGCTGGGAAACTATTAGCAGAACCTTTTTCCACAGTTGATCCTCTACCATCACTACTCATCGGTGCATTTCTAGTCAATGGTTTGGCTAACGGTTTAAAAGCTCTGCGCCGTGTCATAAAGTAAGCTGATTCTAGTTTCTTGAAGTTCTTCATCAGTCTAGAGCTTTTAAAGATGGGGCTTTCATGATGCTCTGGTTCAAGACTACTGGATATCTCTGTCATTTTAATTCGTTTTCTGGATCCTGAGCTTGAAGACTCATCAAAATTTGGTTTCCTAACAGATGTCTGTAATCTTGCAACTTCTTGTAAATCAGAAGATATAAACGCAACGGTCCTGCGCAAGCTGTCTGCAGCCTCTTGTTTTCGTTGCTGGAGCATTACAAGAAACTCCAGCAATAATTCCTGCTCCTCAATCTTTTCTTTAAGCTCTATAAACTTTTCTCGTTCGATTAAGTCTTCTCTAGGTTCATTAAGAAACTCACTTTTTAACACTTCACTGATAACAAATAAGACACAATTATCATTACAACATGAAACAATTACAAGTACACAACATTAAAACACTAAAACTGGTAGCCTAAAATAGTAACTTAAAGGGAACTCACTCGATTTTCGGCCTGTTAGCAGGCTCAGGATGCAGTAACCACAAGCAAAACAAAGCTTCTTTAGGCCACTTCAATAAAAACTGAGGTGGAAATACACGGTGTCTAAGACTACTCATAGTTGAACTCTTTTCTTCTGCTGAACTACTTGTGCAATATAACTGTAAAGTTTAATCACAACATTAGATTGTTACGTTTCATATGATTAAGAACAAAATACCTTGAATTAAACAAAGAAACATTCATACCTCAAAAAGAAGAACACCTAATCGATAAACATCAGAGGCACAAGAACTTGAAGCACCAGCAGTTTCCTCTGGGCTGGAGTACCAATTGGATTCCATTTGCAATATTTGTTTCATTGGGAATGGATTATTCTCAGAACCCGAATGCAACCAAGTTTTTCCCAATAACTTTCTTGAATTTGAACTTTTCACAACCTGATTTTGATGGGTTGAAGAACACAATCCCTTAAACTCAGCTGTCTGGTTGTTTGATTCTTCCTCACAAGAATCTGACCCCGAATCAGAGCACGAAACCGATTCTATAAACGACACACGATTAAACGATGACATGACAAAACAAGAGGGTCGAACATTCTGCACAATGAACCCTTGTGAATGAGCCAAATTCACAATCTCCACAATTTGCATAAATATATGCAAGCAATCAAGGGGATCAACAACTCGTTCGGTGTTATCTAACCATTGTCTCAAGCTAACATCTTTGGATCCCACTGGCCTTATAACAGCACCATCATCTTCTTTAAAGTGAGTTCCAAATCCAAAGTGATTAGATTGACCCAAAACACTTTTTTCTCTTCTTCCACCAGAATCTTGATCTGTGTCACCGGATAACCTGATATTGTTTGCCGGAATTCTTCTCAGGTTTCTGCTTGAAACCGTCGATGAATTCAACCCTCTTGAGCTTCCAGACCTCTGCCAATTAGAATCAGAAGAATTCTCCATTTTCATCCACCTAAAGGTTCATCAACATCACACCAAATGCATAAAGCTCTACAACAATCTCTCCAAACCCAAATGCAATCACCAATCAGAAACCATCTTACAATCTTGCAGACACCATAACACACACAAAACTACACAAAGAGAGAAGCTTTGGGTGTTCTTGAGCTTTTCTGCAAATGGGAACCGCAAAAATGAAAGCTTTGTTTGAACAACAGTGACCGTTTGTCGAGAGCCACATAAAATAGAACACAGTGTGAATAAAATATAATTGTTTATCTTTTTTGGAATGAAGTGATAATATTAAACAGTATTCTATTTGAAACCCTAGACTGACCCATCATCTGTAATCCACTCGTTTCCACTTCCTTTCTGTGTAACTACGTGGCACATTCATGTCCTCTAAACCGACAATCTGAATTCTACACTTGAATCTGTATAAAGCAGCCATTCTGGCGGTTTATAATTAATAAAATAAGATTAAAGAGATGCTATGAACAGGATCTTCGATTTCGTGAGGGCCAAAGCCACGTGATTTGGTTGGTTAGTCAACTAACATATTCACGATTAAGATAATTATATAATTAACTAATCAGATCAGATGACGTAAGAACAGGATTAGGGTTTCAGATACAGTAAATTAGTGCTACAAGTACAGTTCTTGAAAGGGGGAAATTGAATAAAGAATTGGAAACCTTCTTGGTGTCTTCATTTGATATCGATGATCGGATGGAAAGCTTGAGTTGATGGAGGAATTTAGCGAACGAAGTTTCACTGGAAGCGATGGATGATATGACATGAATTTGAACAAAGTATTTGCAATTGCATCACGAATTCGCAATCGTATGTATGGAGTCTAATAGTAGTGAATTTGTGTAGTCAAATCATGGGCGATCTCAAATCTAGGGATCCTGTGATTGTAATCTTTCTCGGTGGTTGTGGTGAACAAGAATTGATCAAGCAGTTAAATATCTTGTAATTAAATGTTGTAATTATTTGGGATTGTTTATTTTAGTTAAAAATAATTTTTAATAAAATATACTTATTAATTTGTAAATTTTTTAAAAAAAGTTTCAAAAGAGTGTTTGAATATATAATTTCGTAAAATGATTAAAAAAAAGTATACTTTTAAAAATTAAAAAAGACAATAGAAGATAGTATAGAGCTATAATAGAAAATTAGATTAAAATAATTTTGAAAAGTTAATAAGTCATCCACTCTTTATTTTTTAGAAATTTATTTTTACCATATATAAAAAGTCTTTTTAAAAAGTGTTTTTAGGATTACCAAAATTTTTTTTAACTTATTAAATTTTCAAAAGTTAAGAAATTAAAAATAGTTTAAAAATAAGCAATCCCTATGGGTCAAATAGATATGAGTTAAATTAAGAGTTTGTGTAGTTTAATGTTAGAGAAATTGATAATTATAACATTCATATTTTATATAAATTATGTAATGTAATATTAAAAAAAACACTTTTATTTAATGACAATTATTTGAAAACTTGTTATAGTATTTAACCTTTGAATTAACAAACATCGATTTGATACGTTTTTTTTCTTTCTTTTAAACATCCTTATGGATCACTGACGGCTCAATAGTCCACCCGTTAATCTCCATTACTCAAGTACGAAACCTTGGGGTTTTAGGATGGCATGTCCCCGAAGGTGTCACATTCGGTAATTTTCAAGTAAACTCAGTTAACAAAACTTCGTTATTTCTGTCGAGTACGTAATCACACACAAGTTGTCCTTAAACATTGGTGATCTAACAAATTATTCATATTGATTTAAATAGTATTAATGTAATTAATATTATGTGGTCATTATATGATTATGTGAAATCAACATGCTACAATTATTTAAATGAATTTATGCGTTAACGAATAGTTACGAGAATTGTACGTAAATAAGGATTATGTAGTATAATAACTGTTTTTATTTAATAGTTTGTGAAACTCAAAGTTTTAGGAAAAATAATTTATACACATTTGAGAGTAGGTTCTTATACATTATAAAATTAGGAGGTTTATAAAGTGTGTATATACATATAAACCAAAACAAAACCCTAATGCCCCCACCCCCCCCCCCCTCGATCGACTCCCACACACAGTCAAACTTGTTTGATTCAATCCACACAACGTGTTTGGAAGTCTCATTTGTGATCAACTACATGATTTGGATAAGAATTATCATCAATCTTTTTTTTCATGAATTTTGATTATAAACAAACCCTAGTTCATCCACTCAATCCAAAACTTATTATTTATTAAATTAAATGTTGTATTTAGATTAGATTGATGCTATTATTGATAGTTTACGTGGATTGTGTAACAAAATTATGATTGGCAAAACTAGAAAATCTTGTTTGGTTTATGTTACATTTTGAATGCTATTATGTGATGGTGAATACCATACACGCACGCGAATCTAAGGCCCCTACATAGTAGGATTTGTAGGGTTTAGTATGTGAGGTAGCAAGTTTCCTTTACATGGCATACGATGAGTGGTCTAAAATTTATGTGCCCTAGGTTTCATAATAGTAGCATAGATAGTTATCACATAGGGAAATCTAAAGTAATTGGTAAATTTATGATTGAAATATACAAGCTGGTCATTATTATGGGTTCGTATGTGTTGTATGGTAGGTTTAGCTAGTATGAAAAACTTGTTAGAGTTTAGAACTTATTATTGTATGATACGTGAATGTATTGAATTAAACTCATGAATGTCACATTTGATAACTATAAACAAACATGATTTCACTTAACACGTCACCAACGGGCAACCGGGTCAAACTTGGTCAAAATTTCTAAAACACATGAATCAATGGGATTGATTGGACACTTAAGGTTTTATGAACCAACCCTACTACACCATACTTATGCACTCATATATTTTAGATAACGTGTGACGGGGTTGTCTCTTAGTTTAGCATTGTATACTAGTCTTGCATACGCTTAATGTGAGTTCATAGCCTCACTTTTATTTATTCCTTTTGGGGAGAAAACATACTTTAAAACCCTTTACTTTATAAATTGTGTACTGCATGTTACATTTTGTAGTTTACTATTGAAAGTCTTTACTTTTCGGAATGTTAATTAAGGTTAATTAGCAGGAAATATTTGGTAATACTACCAGCCTTGACAAACCACACCCATCCGATTGGAGGTCATGCAAGTGCAACATTGTCCTAAACAACAAACACATTGTCACGACTTGGTAAGTCGTGATGGAAGGAAAACAAACGAACACCGTTAGCTTTGATCGGGAAAGCAATATGTTTTATGCATATGCTATAGATTAGCTATCTATCTCATTATATGATACTTATGTTATTATAACTTAATGTTTTGTTTGTTTACAAACTCATAAACTCACCAAACTCGTGTTGATACTTTAGTATGTCTTCCAATATTATAAACTTTTACTTGCATGGTCGCATGGCATAAACATTTTCATTATCATAAACTATTGCTTGCATTTAAACTTTTGGTTTTGGACGTGTGTTTTGCGCATTTACTTTTTGCATTAAACGGTTTTTTGGATACTTCGTTATACGCTTCCACAATGTTTAAAATTTAAAACACTGATGCTTGTTTTGAAAATCATATAGTGGTTGTTCAAAGTAACTAATAACTAAGATCCCGGTTTGTTCACATGTCTCGCAGTATAAATTCGCATGTGGATTTTGAGGTGTGATAAAATTGAAGGTCGTACATCAATTCCTTCTCACCAGTCCCAAACCTTACACCATACTATGGAGGTAACTCACTTTATTTTAAAAAACTCTTTTTCCCATCCTTTCCTGAGCCTTTGTGAGATCTTTCACTATCTTTCTTGCTAACTTTTGTCCTTGTCTTTTTAACAATTGTCCCATTTTCAAATTATAAACCTTAACTCTCACTCATTTTGATTTTTTTATATGGTAAAGGATTCATCATTTAATAATTTGATTTATTTTGATAATTCAAATGCAACAAAAGTGTCATTTATACAATTATGTGAATTGTATTATTCAATTTTCACTTATTAAATCATGTAATCAATTTATAATAACTTAAAAAAATTAGTAAAATAAATTAAAGCTACAAAGTTTTATTATTAATAATCAGTTTTAGCTATTAAATTAAAATAAATTATTATATTATAAGTCTTTTACAAGATTTATAAGAATTTTAAAGTTTTATAAACTATTAAAGTGATTTATTTTAAATTAAGTTTTATAGAGTCTAGGGTGTAATGTGTAATTTTTAAAACTTGTTTTAAAATGTTTTTACATAAAATAATAGACCTATAAAACTTCAAGGACCAAAATGTAGTTTTTGAAACTTTATCATAAAAGTTTACACATAAAATAATAAGTTTTAAAACTGTAGGGACCAATGTATAAATATTGCAAACACCCAACCCCCCACCCCATCGACCCTCTGAATTCCGGCCAGCCTCCGGTCGAATTCCGGCAACCACCAACCACGCAAAAGAACCGATTTCAATTAAATCTTATCAACCCCTTCGCAAGATGGATTCGAACTCGTAACCCACGTAAATTCAAGAAAATAATTGCTTTCATTTGTAATACTCAAAACCGAACCCATTACTCCAAAATGTAATCGGTTTCAACTCAAATTCAACTGAATTAAACTAATTGACTAACGAGAAGCGTATTGATGATCAATTCGAAGTTAATCATTCAAATAATTGCTCTTGAAACTTTATAATTATCTTCAAATTTAATCAAAACACCCAAATCATTACAATTAACTCATTTGAGATGAAAAAGACTCAATTGAATATATTTAAATAAAGGGAAATCATCATCTCAGTCCCTTGATACTTTCTGAACACTCAATTTCAGTCAAAACACGCACACAAGCATTTGATCATCTCGTCCCCGCCGCGACCCAGTTACAGCTCATCTCATCGAAACGACTTCAATCCAGGTGAATAAACATGCATACATGCTTATTTCACGGTGGGGAACAAAAGCCTCATGTTTGTATCGATTAACATATCGATTTCACGTTTAGTTTGATTCAAATCAAAGTTAGTGTTCATCATGGAATTTGGGTATTCTTTTTAAATGTTTTTAAGTTTTATTATGAGATTCATAACATATTATGAACTTACAACCCATTGGTTAGCACCCATCACCATCATGCGGGTGACCCGAGTTCAACCCTGGGCATCATATTTATTTTTTTAAAACCTTATTTTCAATCATTTTAATTATCAAAAAATATTAATACATTATCTCATTAATATAAAATTTATTTTGATAATAATATTTATTCTAGAAATTGTTATTTAGTTTTTGAGAAGTTCTAAACAATGTAAATTCGGACTTTTATTATTATTTTTTTATAAATGGTACAAAATATTATTAATTCATTTAAGAGTTTTAAATTTTATAGAAACTACTTTGAATCAAATCTAAATTATTCCACTCATTTTAAACTCATATCTATTAAATCTTGTAAATAATTAATTATTTTAATCAAGGTTTAAATAATTAATTAATAAAGTAATTATTTGTTTTTCACATTTTAATATTCAAACTCTATTAATATAAATTAAATATTTAATGATAATTAATAATTATAATTTACTAAATAGTCATTGTTATATTTAAATTCAAATTCTTAATCAGTTCATTTTATTTAAGTAAGCTATTTAAATTAATTGATATTTCTATTCCACTATTTATCCATTTTTTTTATTTCAATTATTTAATCATATTATTCGATTATTATTTAATCAAGAGATACAACAATTTAGTTACGCTACTTTAAACTATTTATTAAGACCCCAAATCACAATTGAAACCCCAGTCAATCTTGTCCTTAATCATTATATTATTTTTGAATTTAACACATTGTTCCTTAGGTTAACCGTGAGGAATCTTGACGTCTAATCTAGCATTGTTATCATTCATTTACCAAGTGAGTATTAATAGCTTATTTTTATGTTTTATGTTTTATGTTTTATGTTTTGGGGAAATCATGTGCTTCAATATTCAATATCTGTTACTCCATTTTAAAATTCAATTCAAGATGCAATGTTTTATTTGAAATTATGTGTGTATAGTTAGATAAACTAAATGATAATACAATTAATTACTCATTCTAGTCATGGTAACAATGATAGATCTATTGGTTTGACAAACCCACATAGTATGAATATTTGAGTGGTGATTGTAACCGTATTCAATCAATCAATCATAAGGCTTCATCTGCGGAATGAGTCAATTCATTCATTTGGTTTGATTGTGTTTGGTTTGTCTTTTATGTTACACTATTGCATTTATAAGTCTTGACATTGTCATGTGAATTGAATTACTTTCCAATCGTTTTAATATATATATATATATATATATATATATATATATATATATATATACTAGCCTAAACACCTGTGTGTTACACGCGTTGAAAAAGTTAAATTTAAAATAAAGTAATTTACATGCATGGTTCTTATGTTATGTAAAAAATTTTAAATATGTTATTTAAAGTTTAAAAGTTCTGAATATGATTCCCAATATTTTTTTTTTCATCTGTGATCCCAAGTTTTATTAGTTAACAATTAATAATGTTAAAATTTATGAAATTGACATTTTACTCGTGTCGGACCATCAATTTAATTTACCTTTAAAATTATAGTATTATTTTTACTAAGGAAAGCTTTATATTCTTGTTTTTCAAAAGTTTATTAATGTTTAATATTTTTATTATTTCATTATTAATACATTTTAAATACAAGAATAAATTTTTTAAAAATATTTTATAAAATGTTTGCTTTTTAACGTGTTTAAGGCGTCCATTTTGAAATGTTGTTCTTAATACCGTTTGATATTTTTAAATATTTTTATAAAACTATTTGGTTTTCCAAAGTTTTTCTTAAACCATTTATATTTTAAAGCATCCTTAAAAAACAACCACTTTTTTAAACAAAGTTTTTAGAAACAATTAATTTTCAAATGGTATTTTTAATATTTTTTTAAAAATATATTCAGAAAATGAATAATTACAAAAATTAAATTTAAAAAACCTAATGGTTTTAAGAAAGAGAATAATTCTTTTAAAAAGTATCTTTAAAAATATAGACAATTATTGTACGATATTGTTAAAATATAGAAGATTTCAAAATTTTAAATTAATAATCCAAAATACTCAGATGTGTTGTTACCAATATAATTTAAAATTTGTGAGATACGTATGCTCCATTTGAATACTTAAATTGTTAGTGTTAAATTTTAAAATTTTAACAAATTTAGTTAGTTATTTTTAAATAAAATCTTAGATTTAATTGCAGATTGAATTTGACATTTAAAAATTTAAAGTTTTTAAATTTCTTGTTATAATTATTAAATTTTAAAATCTAGTTTTGGAATGTTCCTTAATTAGACATTAAATATTATTTAAGCATTTTCTTTTAAAATCATATGGCTAATAAAATGACACATGGCATTTGTATGTTGTTAAGATGCCATGTGACAATGCATTAGCTAAAATCTTTCCATGTGACAAAACCTATTTTTTTTATTATATACTAGGTTAGTACCCCGTGTGTTACACGGGTTGGATATATATATTATTAAATAATTAGTAAAAAAAATTCATGAATTATAAAACTATGCTTAAAGAAAAAATATGATTATAATTATTTATAAATAGCTACTTTAAGTAAATAAATAATAATATATTTTTTTTAAACTTTTGTTTTATAAAAAACTTATGGTTTGTAAATATTTTGTTTTAAGTAAAATGATTTTTTTTTAAAAGTTTGTTGCTTTTTTGTTTTTAAAAATTGTGTTATAATTTAAAATAAATAGATTTTCAATTTATTAAATTATATATTTTTTAATTTGAAAATGGTATGAGTAATATTATTAGTATTCAATATTAGTTTTAATAATAGAGAGAAATAAGAAAGTTAGTATGATAAGTCTTACGATTACGTCACATATTATCTTATTTTTTCTTATTATAGATAGCTTGATAGACAAACATACAAATAGATATATAGATAGATAGGCTAGAAACCTATTTATTAAATGAATTATAGTTAGTAATAAACACAAATATTTACAGTACGATATTTTAATATAAGATATGAATTTTATATATGTAATAGTTCAAGAAAATAAAATAATTATATTATTTTTTTTAACTCTCTTATCTAAATATTTTCATTTTTAAACATTCGTATTAAGATTCTTTTATAAAAAAATTTATTTTTATAAAATCTTGTTTATTAAAAACTTTAGTTTGTATTTATTCTGGTTGTTAAAAGTTCATATTTTTTATATTTTTTTAAAAAATGCCGGATTTAAAATATTTTGTTTCAAAAAGGTTTAGTGTTTTTGAAAATTTCATATTATATAAAATTTTTTATTATTAGTTCTATTTTAATTAAAAAAATGTGATTTTTTATTTTCTTAATAAAATCTAAATTTAAAAATGATACATTGATTTTAAAAAATTTAAATGAGAGAGAGAAATATTGCAATTAATAAAATTTTTCTTTAATAAGAGAGAGAAATTAGTTTTAATGTTTAAATTACTATAATACCCTTTTGGAGGGAAAAATAAGATGATAATATCTAGAAGAATGACAAGTGGCAAAAAGGTAGGTCAAGAGAATGACATGTGGCTTTAGAAAGTTTGCTTTATTAGAATCTATAGATTAATTTATTATATATTAAGATTAAGATATATATATGCAAACTTGTGTTTACTAACCGGCTAATTCACTAGCTGACTCGTTACTTTTTTTACATGATTTCAGGATTATGGTTTAATGGACTTCTATATGTACGCACAGGGCTTGGACCTAACCAAAATTAAAGATAAATTTCATTATGTTATTTGAATTTTTGTTGACTTATTCAATGAAAATGACATTTAATATTATTTCAACCTAATTAATTCTATGGGCTATGAACAATCGATTCATATTTCATTCACCCCGATGATTCCGCCATTGGTTGAGGTGTGACAGCCTCCAATGTCCACTCTTTGGTCACCTCTTTAAGAGATTTAGTTATAATGGAAGGCATAATATCGTGTAGAATCTTGTGGACCTCATCACTGATAGCCTCTGTAATAACAAACTCCAGGGTGATCCTTTTTTCAAAGGGATGTGAATTTTCTTTGCTAGCAATGTGAACAGAATTCACATGAACTTCTTCAACTATATGCGTTCTGCTTCTAGTGACTAATGTTCTACCTCTAGCACCACCACTAGAACCTCCATGTGCAACCTTCTTTCCAAACATGACTTCATATAAGATTAAAAACCAACGTTGTCATTTCAGGTAATAGTTCAGGTGATCTCAAGTACTATAAGTTTTTAATGACATTGGCCAATTTTAATTAACTACTTACTTTACTTTACATGTCCTAAACATTCCCTGACATGAGCCACATCAGTCCTCAAACCTACTATGAACACTAATAACCTTTACTATCTCTAACTTCTTTAATATAGTTCTATATATACATCAACTTTATATTTAGCATTCAATATTAGAATTTAACATTAACCTTTAACTTTAACTTTACCTTCCTAGCATGGAGCTACTGGCACTAGTATCCCTTACTCAATTTAAGTTTAGACATCAAAGTGTGTAAATAACTCAAACTATGCCTCTGATACCAACTTGTAAGGCCCTATTCCTAGGCAACCTTATAGTTGGATTTGGACATCAAAAACACATGAGAACTAACTATAGGAGAACTATGCCAAGATGCCAGTCTTGACAATATGCCAGGTAGCTTTCAAATCCATGCAAAGCTCATATCTTATTCATATAGCATACCTATCAAACTGATACTCATACAAAAGTCAGCGTCGTGAGTGAGCTCTAGCTTTACTTTATAAAAAAAATACTTTACTCATACTTAATCTTTAACCGACCTTCTTTATCACACTTTATTGATACTTTAGACTTTAGCTTTTAAATTATACTACAACTGAATACTATACTTTAGACTATATCAACTTTATCTTTGTGCTTACATTAAGGTAAGGCTTTTTTTAACTACTACTATGTTCATTCTTTAACTATACTCTAGCCTTTACTTTACGTTACTTTATCTTTTCTTTAATGTGAGTCCGTACTTTGTACAGAACTCCTTTAGCTATTGCTCGTGTAAAACACAAGACTTCACTATCGTTTCTTATTACGTAATATTCATGTCTAGCTTGCAACACATGCAAATCTCCTGTCAATTGCCATTGCGCAAGACTACTACGTCAAGGCTTGAAATACATCAAGACCTCTATGCTTGCAAAACTTCTTCAGTATACTTTAACGTTTCACATCTGTGCTTTAGCGGGATAATTCTTCTTGAAATATTATTCAAGTTCTTTACTATTTCACATGTGAATTATGTTTACAACTAAATCTTTCTCTTTAACTTTACTTTAACAATAGTAATACTTATAACATTCTTTCTTTCTTTAGCTATCCGACATCATGCTATCTATATCTAAATACCATACAAGAGTAGTCATGCACACACTTTAAAAGAATCATGCATTCAATGATGACATGCGAGAACTTACTATGCAAAAACTATGATAACCAAAAACTATGTTTCGCGTAATAACTTTACTAAGCAGGAAATATGTTTCACGCGAGAACTATCAAGCAATAACCGCCTTATGCGAGAACATATCAGCCTATGCGAAAACATCGCATATGGTCAAAACTTCAACCCTAATTTATCGTTTTTAGGTCATTTTCACATATAAAAACAGTCTATATAGTACGAACTATTATACTTTGTGTAAACAATCAATAAGGTATGCATATCAGACCCAAAACATGGAAAACATGTAAGATAAGGGGTCTAGAACTCCCATTAAGATGATTGCAAGAGAAAAAACACAACTAAGAGATTTAGCACACAAATCTACATGTTTAAGCATAAAACTATCATCCTTTCATTCATTTTCGCATCAAACAAAGCTTAAACATAGGGTTTACATACCTTAATCACCTTCTTTTCTTGATTTCTCTCTCTAGCTCTTGCCACACTCTCTCTAAAACATACCAGGAGTAGTTTTTGCATAAAAGGTAGGGAACAAGGGGCATCCTTACCTTATATAGGTTTTCTCTATTCAATCATTTTCTCGCGCAAAAACATTTATTCAAGCGAGAACTTCCTTGCACGACAACTTCGTGGGCGATACCTTCATCCCTTCTTGATTCTTGGAAATTTCAGGGTGTTACAAGTGGGACTTGAACCGAAGATTTTATCATTTTAATGAAGTCTTTGGTACCTCACCTCAATGTTTATTGACATTTAATATGTTAATTAATTGCACACAGGTTGCATATGATGGGAAAATTCCATTTACCCAAAGCAACATCGGCAAGGTTCTTGTCTTCCCCTCATTTCGGTAAGTTATGAATTCATGCTCGGTAGGTTCCTCCATAGTTGACCGCATATGCGGGTTGGACATGTGAGGATCAGGATAATCAAATTTGGTTTTGTGAACGTTTGGGTTTGTATCGGGTTGACAGTGAGTGTTTTCTTCGGGTAGGGCTATTCGGGTGTGTGACCATGTTGTGGGTCTCGGTTGGGGTTCAGGTTGAGCATGGGTTCGGTTAGGGGTTTTGATCATTGTGATGCATGTGGGTGTGCGTTTCTTTAGAGTAGTGTGTGTTAGGGTTTGAAGGGGGTGTGTTTGGGGTTCACGGTTATGGATTGTGGTATGTTATAAAGGTTGAAGTGGGTTGTTCATGGGGTTCATAGGTGCTAGGTACATGCACAGATTGGGGTTCCAAGGGTGCAGGAAGGCTGTTGGGGCTCGAGTGTGCTAGTGGGCGTGGGTTTTGGGTGTTGATGCATGTTGTGGTGTGCATATGCATGTGTGTATAGCTTATGCATGGTATGTATATGTGAGTTATAGTTATGCATGTGTATGTATGGTTTGTGCTTGGCATGCATATGGTGTGTGGATTCATAAATGTGATGGTGCGTGTTCCCATGTATGGGTGTAAGTCTGTTTGGTGCAAGACCGGTTGAGTAGGTCAATGCAACAGTTTCACAGGATGTTTGGAGAGTGAACTTTGATGAATAACACTTACAAGATCAAATAGAGAACTGACTGTTTGGAAACTAAGAACTTAAAGTAAAAAAACACAAGCAGAAATGATTTTCAAGAATGATGTATATTGCTCTCAAGTTCTATTACAAAGTTACAAGTTCAAGTGATGATTCAAAATACAAGACCTGAGATATTTTATACTATATCCTACAGCCGGTCATACTAAGCCAGCTAGATACACTAATCTAGACAACAAGATCAGTGTAAAGTCAAAAAGGCATATGACTATGACATGCCATAGCTCACATCCTAATATATTACAAAAAGGATAAAAGTATAAAATAGAAAGTTATAGAAACCTAGACCATAATCTATAGTTTACTAAAACATGGACCTTTTCACCAACTTGTGCAAGTTGGTGAGTCTTCAGAGTGGCAGCGGAAAGTTGGTCAGCTTTCTGAAAAAGTAGATAAGAGAAAGCATGTCTTCTCTGTCTTCGGAAGAAATTAGTCTTTTATCTTATTGGCTTCGAAAGACTTTGTCTTCTAAGCTTCGGAAGACTTCATCTTTGGCTTCGGAAAATCATGATCTTGGCTTCGGAAGATTTTACACTTTGACTGTTTTTCTTGTGAGGAGTGTAAAACTTCCGAAGTAACTTCTGCAATGCACATGCATACAAGCAAAAAGCTCTTTGGCTACTTTGGGTGCATGAGCCTTTCAAGTATAACCTTACATTTGGCTATGTATATATATTTATGTATATGTGGTAAATATATATATATATATATATATATATATATATATATATATATATATATATATATATATATATATAAATGTATGTATATATGTATGTGTTTGATGTGTGGGAATAATATCATACTTGATAATAAGCTTAGGGTCATGAAAAAAGAAGATGTATTTGGTGTTATCGGGTGTTGAGTGTCGTTAAGAGCGCGAAACATACAATTCAATTGTTAATATTTAATATTAACGTAATTTTAAATTTAACTTCAGGTGTTCGGGAAAGTTAAACATTTGTTCTCTGCTTTTGATCGTTGTTGTCTATAAAAGGTGAGTTTACAGCCCCACTTTACTTACACACTCTTTTGGGGGAGAGAAACATATTTTCAAATGTTTTTTTTGTGTTTAGATCAATATTACTGTATGATCACTTGCTTATTAATGTTGTACCATTTAAAGTGCTCACTTTTAAACTGTTAGTTTATGTATTTTAGCGAGATAATTTTAAGTAGATTTACTGTGTTTGACAAAACCCACTCGGGCTAGCGCGCTAGCACGACCGGATGTCAAATAGGTGTTTAATTGACCTAATTTTTGTTGCTGTAGTCTGGTAACCACAGTCGAGGCATACAATTATTTTGTCAGCTTTGGTTGCGAACTTAATACACTAAGTAACTTGCTATGTAAACTAGCTATCTACTTGATATACTTTGTTTGCTAAATCTGTTTTCTAAATTATTATTGTTTTGTTAAACTTGTGAACTCACCAACCCTATGCAGACACTTTAGTATGTTTGTCTCAGGTTCATAAATGTTCGCACTTCTTGCAGCGCATCATCTGGTCCATGCATTAACGGTTTTTACACAACAATTAATTGGGCTTTCTACAACTAATACTAAATTGGTTGCACATGTTTTGCGCAGTTCTGATTTATGAACTCTCACTTAAATTCGCTTTCGCAATCTTACTTTTGAAACTTGATTTTGAATTAAGTTTTGGTTTACTTAATGAACTTAAATGGCATGTCTTTGTAATAACTGTGTTGTTCGGTGTAACTATTGTCTGAAATCCAGATATGTCATGCGCCTAACGATAAAATTCCGTTGGTGAAATTTGAGGATGTGACACATTTGCCCCCAAATTTTTTTCCACAAGACCCACCCTGTATTAGGGTACTTTCATCCACCAGATGTGCAAGTCGGATGTGCAAGTCATTGTTTCTAGAGGAGTTTATATGGTTTTGTAAGAGACTCTAGATCAATTATTGTAGTTGGTTTGTTAGTGTTTAAAGTTGTATGTTATTTGTGTAAAGATTATAAGTTTTTACAATGAAAATAAATGGATTTACAAGGGTTTTTCTTTTCTTTCTATAGAGAGAAGAAAATGCAAGTAAGAACCCATTGGGTCATCAAGTAAGAAGAGCCCAAAATCCCTACACATGATTGAATCATTCATTCAAAACTTGCACCTGTGGCTCATATATATCATAATGCTCTTTAACATATAGTTCTCTTTTCACTTGTTTTCTGCACATACATAACCTAGATGCTACAACCATACAAAATAACAACAAAACAAAATACCACTACATATCATATCCTTCATTGTGCAATTCTTTGCACCTCATTTTGTTCATCAAATGTTTCAATCAAAAGTGGAGGCGCATAATGTGCAGTCCCTTGATGTTCTTCTGCATCCTGGCAATATGAAAGTATAATCGTATCAATCGACATTTCTACCACCGCAAAGAAAAGGGTAGCCACCACATAGCCAAGACCCCAACACGCCTACAAAATCCAATAGAATACAGTTAGTATCGATCTTTTTGTGCAAAGATTCAGTTTTGACTTGAACCCGTATCACATACCAGCACAGGAAATAATGGAGATGTGATCTTGTTGTGGGATGATTTGTATTTATGAGTATCCAACATAAGAAATGCAAAAAGTGCACTTGCAAGACTCACACACAGCTTTCCAAGAAAGAGAATAACATCCCCGATTACATTTACTCTGCCTATACGCAGAATATTACTAATTATCAAATCCATTGCCATTTCAGAAGCTCTAAAAAACCCTTTTCCTGTTATAGCAATCTGCAAAAAATAAAAAAGATACATGTAAACCAAAGAGCAAATTGCAGTTTCAAACTAATCACTTATTAGTGAGTTGATTTGGGTTGTGTTTTATCTCAAACAGGTCAAATGGGTCAAACATGTAAGTCGCCCCAAGTCTAAATTAATACGAACAACCTCCTAAGTCTTTCGTATAAATTTATAATATTATTGTAATAACATTACTTTTGTAATTGTTGCTAAAACATTAATTGTACTTATGATATAATAAAAATTGGAAAAAAGGGGTTGCAGGTCAACCTGGCCATCTCAACCCATACAAAAAGTGATCTTTTTGAGCTTGAACATTTATTGATATGTTACCCAACCCGCTCGACCCATTCATATTTTGATACCTCTACAAAAAGGTGAAAGAGATTGGTATTTTACTAACCATAATGTATGCATTCCGGTTTACAGATTTGATGGTCAGTTCAATACATTTTAAGCAAAACCGAGAAGTATAAAACATCATCCGTTTAATCCAGCTTTCGGGCATGATGTCAGCAACTTTTAGTCTTCGGCGTATGGCCTCAAGAATGAACCTAGTTGACTCAACAAAAGATACAATCAAGGAGCCGATCGCCACTGACCCTAGACTATATCGCATAAGTAGCTTCATTGATGCGAAAACAGGAAGAAACGGAATTCTTGTCTGAATGAAATAAAGATTAATAATTAGACAAATATCAATGCAAAGCTAAAAAATTAAGCATCTTTAATTGGATGAAAAGCTAACCGAAGATTCCCCACGAGCCCAATAGTATGAAGCCACAGAACCAGCAATCACCGTTGAAGAACACGCTATGATAAACTGAGTAGCCCAATAGCACCCAAACAAGTGGAAAAGAATTGAAGCTCCAATATGTGGGGTGTAATGGATGCTATAGCCGCAACAATCATCACAACTGACCCGTTTGGCTTTAAGATCATAAGCACAACAATTTGTGTTGCAATCATTGCGGACTATTTGACCCGAACTAAAAAGATGAAGAGCAGCTGATAACCAAAACATATAAAATACTGCAAGGATCGCGTACGGTATAACTGGGAAAATTATTAGAGCATGAACTTCTCCAATAACCTTTGCAGCAACCTGCAGTTATAAACTTATAGCTAATTTAACATGTATTGATGCCATAATTTGTGGGATTATAAATCATAAGATATGATTATACTTGCCTTGAGTACGGATGTTGCCATAAGAATCCGTCTAACAATAGCTATAGATGATAGAACAGAAACAATCATAACACAAGTCATGAGGAAAGCAGCTGCACGAATATGATGTTGTTCCTGAATAAACAAATTAGTTAATAATTATAATAACACAAGCTAGAAACACCTTTTTGTGAGTAAATGAATTAATGAATTGATTAATGTAAGAATTTACCCTAGCAGAAACATGATAGTATGGATCATGTTCACCAATGATGGGTGAAATAGCATCGTCTCCGATCCATCCAGCTAAACAAAAAATAAGGAAAAAACTGTCATACCATTACACTGAAGGACTCATGTGTTCAAAATTACACTATCAATAACTTCATCCGTTTAGTCTTTTACCTTTCATGTAGTAGAACATTGTGACTGATATTATGAGACCATTAAACAAAAACACGGTAACCCATGGCATTGCGGTTACAAAATGTCGAATCATCAAAAGCCATAGCATAGATAAAAATAGAGGCAAGAGTCCTCCACACACTATCAACACGGGCCATGATTTTCCAACATCAGCAACATATCTCTGATATCATTACACCAAAACTTTATCACAATCTTGAAAATATTAAAGCTATGCATTACCATATCAAAAAGAATTCAGGGTGTGCTCTGCTTGGCAAAATAACAAAAAAATATTTTACTAAAGGTAGAATTTTCGACCCAGTTACCATATGGGTCAATTTGGGTTGCATCATCTCAACAGGTCAAATAAAAAATTTTAGCTAAAAAGGGAACTAGTCAAACAGGTATGATGGTCTAAAAGTTGCTCAAAGCCTAATTTTAATGTAGTAGTGTAGTACAATACTAAGATAACAAATTTTTAATATAGGTTGTCTTTATCTCAAATGTATCGCATAAAAGAGGTAACTAAAAGAGAATAAGCCAAATGTGTTTCATGGTTTAAAACTTGCACTAAGTTTGTTTTTAATGAAGTGCAATTTTTTTTTTTTAATTTTACTAAAAGCAGGAATTCCCACACAACTTATAAACATGTCAAAATGGCTGAGGGGTAGAATGGGTCCGAAGGAATGAAAGTCACCCTAAATCTATTTTAATGCATATGAACTCCATGATCATTTTATTCAAAGATTTAAATTATTATATTACAATAATCAATGTTAACAGTCCATATTTCAAATTCTTGTTAAAAGTAGACACAAAGTGTTTCCATGTCAACCCAACCCGTTTCACAATGCACTAAAAATAACCCGTTTCAACCAAAACCCATTTTGACCAGTTACCCCACTTATCCCCCATACCTTTAATGCTGATGACCGTGTGTTGATTGATTTGTGAATAGATTTATCTATGACCATGTCATCATTTATGGTAACTCCATTCATTTGCTTCCAATGTGTTAAGGATACATTTGATGGACGATCAACAAATTGGCAAGTCCAATAAACTGCATTACCAATACAAATAAGTACAACGACGAATTAATAATGAAACAAAACAATTATTGTCCATAACTTGACTTATGGCTTACCGTTTACGCTTGGAAAAATGACAGGGTAACAAGGACCTTGAAGTTGAAGAGAAGTGTTTCTTAATTCAGGAGTAAGGTCAGCAAAATAATCATAATTCATATCAATCCAATCATCTAATGAAAGACGTATATCTCCTTCTGGATAATCACAAACCCAATTCAAAGAATCTTCTGATGGTATTGGGCAATCCAATAAACATATAGTTCGCGCGTTAGAGAGTTTTACTCCACTGTTCTTTGATCCACTTTGGTAAACTTGATTAGGATTAACATAATATTTAAGTTCCAATTCGCGAAGGTTAAAATCTTTGTGTTTGCCTCCACATACATTTCCTTTGTAATCCAAACCAAAATTTAGCCTATATCAAAGAAAAACAAAGGATTAATAAATCATAACAATAGCAAACAAAAATAGTAACATATTTCCATGAAAATGGCACCCTATCAATTAAAATGAGGCTAATTTTTCAAGAATGTATTCTATAATTAGCAAATTCTTCCCCAAATTATAGCCTTTAATCATTTATGTAACTTTCTTGAGTAATTTGTTGAATAACCAATCAAGAATCCTGTATTCTTTACAGTTCAATCCCAAAAATCCCACATCCAAGAATCAAACATCCGGTATAAAAAATGGCAAATCCGGTGCACAAGGCTCTCACACGGGCAGGGTCGGGGTGTCGGGCCACTTAGGCATGCATCGTACCATGTATTTCTAGAAGAGGTTGTTTCCAGACTCGAATACAAGGTGACATGACAGTAAACCTACCATTACCTAAAGGTACACTCAAAATAGAAAGACTAGCAAAAGGACCTAATTTTCTTTAACAACATTCTAATCTACTCCTAAATCCATCTAATCTGCTTACTATAGGTTTTGAACGCCTATTACACATGCGGATACTATGGGGCAAATGCTGGTTGGTAGCAAAAGGATCTTATTAACATTATCAAGTAGATTGACACAACCACTTAATCAAATCTTGACTCTCATAAAAGCTTAATTAAGTGTCCATACAGAGAATAAATGCAAGAAATCTTGAAAACCCTCAAGAAGAATTAAATATTCACAAAACAGAATTTGACAACATTTATTCAGAAATTAAAAAGCATGAAACTTTATAGCTTTTAATTTCATTTTACCTCAATGGGTTTCCTTGGTTGAAGCCGAAGCTGGAGTTAACAATCATGGCGATCCAGAAAGCTATGAAAAACACAAGAAACACAACATCTCTGCATTTCCTGTTGTACTTTATGATCCAAATTGCACCACCCACTTCACCATTTCCATCACTTGATGGGTATTTACCATTAACTCCTCTCATGTGTATGATTGCTTCAGATTGTTTAGAGAGAATGAGGGTTTTGATGAGAGAGAAAGAGGGAAGCTAGTGAGACTGTAAAAGCAAGAAAAAGGAGTGAGAAGGGGCTCACAAAAGAAGATATGGGAAATATCATTTCTTTAATCATCTCATGTTCCAGTTTTTCTTGCTTTTTTGGTTCTATATTAAATTAAAAAATAATCTTTTTAACGTTATCTTTTTTAAATTTGAGAAAAGTTTGAAACCTTAGAATGGCCCTTTAATTCTTTTCCAAAAGATGCTACTAATCGGAACAAAAACAGTTTTTTTCTTACTTTCTATAGCCATTAAATGAATATCTAATAATTATTAACTTCCTTACTACTCTATAGTCTATAGCCATTAAATTGATTTTCTTTACATATAACAATTACACAAGATCCTAAATTACATAATATTATTATTCTTGTAACCAATTATTTTAAACTATGCCTATCTATTCTGAAATAATTTAAACTTTAACATAAGAAATACTAAAAAAAAACTTTAAGTATTGAACATAACATAGTTTAATAAACTAGAAAAATTAATAAATGGGTCGGCACGTTAATCAAACGCATTGACACGAACACAAACATGTTTGTCAGTTTGACTCGAAATTAACTTAGAGCGCATTTAAATAACTTCAATATACGCAAGGGCGAAGCTTCTTTGGGACCGGGGGGGCCCCCGCCCCTACTTTTTTTTCGTCAGTAGTGTTAATTTTCGGCCCGGTAATGGAATTTTTTTAATAAATATAGAGTCGGCATCGCCTAAAATAGTTTACTTACGCTTCCGCCCCCGTAAGATTTGACTCCAAGTTTCGCCACTGAATATACGATTATTCTATTAGCTTGATGTTATGTTTTCGTGTTGTTCAGAGATTCACAATCCTATTTTTATAATTTAAAAAACATGAATAGGTATATTTTAAGCATATAGATATCTCTGAAATGAAGTAATGAATATATTATTGTCTTCGTATTTTATTATTTTAGGGGAGACAGCTTTTAGATTCAAGACAAAGATTTCAACATATAATTGAACATAAATTATTATCAACAGGATCTAGAAAGCTCAGGTTTTCCGGCTTGAGCCGAGATAAAGTCGGCTCCTGTTGTGCCCATAACTTTTATGTTCCCTCGTCTTTTAATGCATGTGTAAATGTTTGCATAATAGTCCCTGTGGTTTTTCTAGTTTGATAGTTTTGGCCACTGAAGAAATCTTTTTTTGTCATTTTAGCCAGTAAATTTGAAATATCAATGAATGGATTGAGACTCTTTTCCCAACCGAAGCAACGTTACACTTTCAAAGATGAAGAAATCTTCTTTTGAAATTTGTATCAACTCCATCCATTTTTTAGAAGTTTGAAAAATAGAAATAGTAGAAAATACAATTAAATTAATAAATTAATGGGTCTCGTAAAGATGTTATATGACAATGATAATTTTAGTTTCTTTCTATAAAACAGTTTCATAGCAACATAGTGTTAAAAGATAATTGTTTGATAAGAATGATTTTCTGCTTTTTATTATTTAACATTATCTTTTACAATCATACTAGCATTAGACAATTCTTGTATTACACGGGTTTGGAAAATTAGAAAATATATTTCATAAATTTGTATATATTTAAAATTATTAAAATGACTTATCTATGCTATTATATAATACATATTATCTATATCTATATTACTATATCATACATATTAGAAGGATAAGATGATAATTTTATTCAAATCATAAGACACCTATACAACATTTTAAGCATAGAGTATAAGTATTTTATGCAATAGTTCCAATTTTGCCCCCATTTAATTAACTTCTTCTAATTATTGTATTATTTGTTACACGTTATAAATATATTATTTATAATGTGAAATTATTTAATTCAATTCATTAAATTTTATTTTATTTATAATAATACGAATTGACATTTTAATTTATAGTTACTAATCATATTTTTATAAGAGTTAATTACACGATTGGTCCATGTGGTTTGCTCATATTACAATATTGGTCCCAACTTTTGAGAAATTACAGGTTTGGTCCTTACTGTTTACCAACTCGTAACACGATTGATCCCTAGCACTAACTTCTGTTAAGTTTTTCAGTTAAGTGGAAGTGAAAAGACCAAAATACCCCTACCCCAACCCACCCCACCTAGTCCCCCTCCCTCTTCGTATCCTAAATCGCCGGATCACACCAGAACCAGGCGGTGGGCGGGCGACGGCGATGAGCAGGCGGTGGGCGGGCGATGGTGTGGGGGGGGGGGCGCAGGCGGTGTGCGGGCGACGGCGGTGGGCAGGCGGTGGGCGAGGGACGGCGGTGGGCGGGCGACGGCGGTGAGCAGGTGGGGGGGCGGGCGACGGCGGTGCGCAGGCGGGGGTGAAGATGATGCTGCAGTTCATGTGTGTATATATAAGGGGTATTTTGGTCTTTTCACATCCACTTAACTGAAAAACTTAACAGAAGTTAGTGTCAGGGACCAATCGTGTTACGAGTTGGTAAGCAGTAAGGACCAAACGTGTAATTTCTCAAAAGTTGGGACCAATATTGCAATATGGGCAAAGCACAGGGACCAATCGTATAATTATCTCTTTTTATAACTAAATACTACTTAAATTAAGTATTATTTTATTTAAATACTTATATCTATACTAGTATATAATACATCTATTTGGATAGATATGTAATTTTGCCAAGCATACAAGTTTTAAAGCAACATATACAAATGAGTGCAAGACATTTAATAGGGGTAAAATACGAAATTGATTAAGATTTTAAGACACTTTAGGCGTAATATGATAAATTTATCCATTAAATTTTATATACATTGACAGTTTTGTTATCATTCCTTTCATGTATTTAATAAACATTATTAATACATTATTTAATAATATGATATTATTTAATTCACTTCACTAAATTTTATTTTATTTATGATACTATAAATTTGATATTTAAATTTACATTTACTAATTATATTTTTATAACTAAATACTATTTAAATTAAGTGTTATTTTATATAAATATATAAGTATATAACATATGTATATCTTTGTATTTATAATAACTATAATACTAATATTTTTCTATGGGAATATTATGAGTTTAATAATTTTAATATTTATCTACATCTTTTATAATAAAAATGAGAGGATGATAAAATCATAATTTTATATATGGATTAAGACACTCATATAAAAAGTCATGCTTAAATTTCAAAAAATTAATCATTTTATTCCATTTAAGCCCTTACAATAAAGTATAACATATTATGCTTATAATACAAAAGTACTAAAGCATATACACGTGACCAAACAAAACCACCATTTACTATGTTATCCTTCTAATATGTATTACATAATAGTATAGATATATCTTCATATTTATAATAACTACAATACTAATATTTTGTAAGTGGCATATTGTGAGTTTAATAATTTTAATATATTATCTATATCTTTTATAATAAAAGTGAAAGAATAATAGAATGATAATTTTGCATATGAATTAAAACACCCATATAAAAGTCATGCTTAAATTTCAAAAAATTAACCATTTTATTCCATTTATACCCTTACAATAAAGTATAACATATGATGCTTATAATACAAAGGGTAAAGCATATACACGTGGCCAAACAAAACCGTTATTTACTTTCAATGCCGTTCATTCATTGCGATTGAGCACTAATCCGTCTTTCCTTTTCTCTTGCCGGTTGTTAACAGTTCAAAAACAATCAAGATGGTAACATGTAGTGATAATTTCTCCATTAAATTTACCCGGTCTATGCAAATTACTACCGAAGCTACTTCCGATGATCATAAAACTCTAACCTACATTTATAAAACGAATCACCCCCCCCCCCCCAAAAAAAAAAAAAAAACCCAGGTAATAAGTGATTTCCGACCACAAATATCACCCATGTTTTCACTAATTTTGTTGGGATAATAGAGTTGTCTTAAAAACTATTGTAATATACGTACTTGTTTTCTTTCATCAATTTTTTCAATAATTATATTTTGATTTTTTAATTTACGTCATAACGCAACGAGCCGATACTGACTAAAATCGAATTCCCAAAAAATCACGCAAAAGCCGTACCGCCGCAATGCGCGGGGATTTCCACTAGTTGTATATAAAAGGTAGTCATGATATCTTTTCATTTACAAATAAAAAATAAAATAAAAACATTGAATTCTTTATTTAAATAAATAAAAATTAAAAAGATAATCATAAAGTATGAATGATTTATTATCTTAATTACTAATTGCTATATAGTGAAAATAGTTTTGCCGGGAAAGATTTATACATAATTAAAAGTAGATGAATAGTATTGACAAATCGAGGTCATGCAAAAAGAATATGTCGACCTATTTTTAGCCTTTTCGACCACCAACGAGGGAATTACAACTGTCTTAAAATTTAAAACTAAATACAATAGTTTACAAATACAATTCATGTAATTTAATGTTAGAGCTAATGAATAAGTAGATAGACACTAAACTTTGAAGTGTAATAACACGAGCACATGATGAAATTACTACTCTTAAGGCTAATTAGCCCCACTACAATCGTTGATGGGTTGGATGGTCAAGAACCACCTAGGACCTCTATAGCTCTAGAGAATGTAAGCAACAATCCAACATAACTCTTTCATGAACAAAGTTTACATTTTGATGTTGAATATGTGTAGAATAATAGAAAGATACTGATTAACCTTAAAATGGAGGCCACGAACCTATAGTTATAACTTATAAGTCCTAGAATCCGAAGAGGTGCAACACTTGGTGAAAGGTGCAATGGCTTGTAAATAACCAAAAATAGCTATCAAAACCACCAAAGTTCTCAAGTTTAATGAACACAACATTGACCAATGCCCAAAGTTGCTTGTGGAAATCAAGTTTTAAACGCCGCAACCCTCGATTTGATTGCATGTTGAAGTTAACAAATACTGGTAATGTTCACCATTTAAACATGTGTAGATATTGTAACACCTTGATTTGTCAATTTTTGACACGAAACAATAAATTGAAGTTTATTTTACCCATTGGGGCATTGCGCGAAAGAATATATCCAACAATCCTCGACTTAGGCTTTATCACAGGCATCTAACATATTATCCACAAATTAAGGTAGTTTTTGGATTAAATCTTAACGATATATATATTTCTCAATTAGTTTAACAGAACTAATGACGGCTTAAAGCATTTAAGCCATACTTTTATACGTGGGACTCAGATATACGACACAGATAACAATTTAACATATGTTCACGAACTAGGGAACACTTTTATGACCATGTGTTCGTCCCGATGGACACCTGCAAAAACAAAATAGGCATTTGCTTATGCTAGACCAGCACCGCTCCTTGTGTCTATATAGGTGAAGCCATTTCAATTCCAAAGGACTAGTTAATTAAGAGTAACTCACCCTCAAGTATTACTCGTTGGTTTAGCAAATTAATGTTCAAGTTTGTGACGATAACTTATTTTTTTTTACCACGTTGAACCTTTAAATAGATTTAAGTCTAAGTAAAGGTTGGGCTTCCGTCTACTAACGAATTCATTAAGTTTTAATTTTGTGTAAATCCAATAATAGATCGATCAACAAATTTATAACCCAGTTTTAGTTTTTGAATCTAACTGGGAAACAATTAAGTTTTGATTATTCCATGGTAAAAATTAAACAAGAAGAACCCTTATTCATGAAGAAAATCAAGAAAAACTTGAAGTTGATGCGCTCTTTGTGGAAGGAGGAAACCTGGACAAGAAAGTATAAGTTGATGTGGTTTTGTTGAATCTTCGTATCCGCAATCCCTTTTAAATAACCTGAAGTCTTGGAGATGACCCGTTGCCCATTTTGACCCGTAGTTTCTTTTGTTTCAGCCCCAGTGTGACCAGTGTTTTTTCAAATTTTTAGATATCCCCAATTAGACAACCTAATGCAACCCATATCCTTATAATTAATGTTCAAATAAACCCATTTTTAAATGTGTTAAAATTGTAGGGTCTACCATCCATTCATTCATTCATTCATTTACCTCTTTATGTGTTAGAATTAGGGTTAATGTATATGAGCCAAGACACTTGTGACCTACTTGGATCAGATCAGTAAAAGCTCAAAACAAATCCAACCTAAATAAGCTCGAGCCTCATATGAAGTTCATTAAGTTAACCAGACCAAACCCAAGAATTATTGGGCTCAAGCTTGGATCTGTTACACCCCTAATAAAATATTTCACCAACACCAAGCTATTCAAGTGGATCAAAGTAAGACAAAAATAGTAGAAATCAAATCACCAAGAAAACATTAGCAAATATATCAGAATCCAACTATACAGGTGGATATCAAATATATCATACCATTTGCAGTATATGTACTAGACTACTAGTGATATCGTAAAAGAGAAGTAATTCATTGCAAACCTAGTATGCAGTACCTTTATAAAAACTTCTCAATGCAGGTACACAGAGTTGCTTTTGGAACTGCACCAATGACTGCATCCTTCTTCTCTCCACCTTTGAAGATTATGACAGTTGGGATGCTTCTTATACCATATCTGGTAGCAATCGAAGGACTCTCATCAGTATTTACCTTGTAACAAGTGAGCTTGCCTGTGTATTCTTTCGCCAGCTCATCGATGATTGGGTGGATCATGCGACATGGCCCACACCATGGAGCCCAAAACTCAACCAGTACTGGAAGATCAGATTCAAGAACAAGTGATTGCCATGTTTCATCGGTCACAGGAAGTACTAAAATGGTAACAATTTGCTTGAATTAGTTGTCAAAGATCATGAGATATAACAAAGGTTTTTTCATCATTAACTGCGGAATTTCAATTTGTAATATTAGGTACAACAAATCATAATAAACTTATGAAACTGGATTTTTAAAGAACAGCCTTATTCCATTCTATGTTCCCATGAATTTCAATCTTATTAACTTGCTCTTTAATTCACCTATGAGTCTTTTGAGGATATAAAATAACAAAAATCCCGTAACATATTGTATATCATTCATCAGCTGTATATAAGAGTAAAATGGGATGATTACAATAGAAACATAATCTAATCATAACCACTAATTGTAATTAAGATAAATACACCAATTCTTATCTACCAAACAAACCCTAAGTAATAACTAACATATTCTATCTAATCAATAACTTATATATTCTATCTCAAATATATCATATGAAGAAATAATAAATGAAATATTACCAATTACATTGAATTTTAGGAACAAAACAGATATCAATTCACTGAAAATTCATGTGTGCCTCTTCTTTGATAAAAGTAAGGAGTAACAAAATGCAAAATGCAAAATGCAAAACGCAAAACACAAAACACAAAGCAACAGCATATATTTAGTTTCAAATCGAGATGAATCAATGATTACGTTCTTCTCATACAACTGCAATATTATTGTACATGCATTCAACTACGAGTGTAATCACAGAGAGAGCAGGATCCGTAACCATAAAACCTAATGCTAATACAAAATGTAATCGCAAAACATATAAATAGATTTCAAAATCGAAGAACAATAAACGAAACGAGTATTAAGAGACACCTAGAGGTTAATCACAGTAGGTCTAGAAAGTGAGAGTACACCAAAATCGATTAATTAGCACCAATTCATGAGAGAAACAACAGAATAACCGATTCGAACCTTGTACGGCTGTTTCCTGAGCTTCGCAGACGATACGGCGACCACGAGGTCCGAACTTGGACCTCAATCTCACTGATTGGTTAAAGGAGTTGATGTTTAGCTTTGAGGCTGTTGATTCCGGCAGAAAGTTCCGACGAAGGGAGAGTTGAGCGACGGGAGAAGAGGCGATCGAAGTTAGGGAAGTCGCCGGAAATCTGGAAGGCCGGTGAACGGCGAGGGTTTTGAAAACGCCGGCCATCGAAAGGAGCGTCTGAAAGGCGAGTGTTGGTATGGTTTGGGTTAGTTGGAAATATTGGATTGGATAATTGTGGGACAGGTGAGGTGTCACGACTCACGTGATTTGGTTACCTAAAAATATTCTTCCATTTTCAATTTTTTTCCCCCTATTATTATCCTACTAGCTTTAGTAAACTCGTGTATTACACAGTTTAACAAATAAAATATTAAATATAATAAAAATTTATCACGCATAAAAGAATAATTTACGATAAAATATAATTGAAATTACGTATACTAAGAACAATATGTAATAAAACAGTTATATCAATTTTTAAAATTTTTGTTTTAAAACTTTTTTTCTAAAAAAAACAATAATAAATATTTTGTTTCAAAACAAACCGTATTAAAAAATATCATTTATAAAAATTTTCTTATAATAAATTTCAATTTTAATTATTTTTTGTTTATAAAAAAATAAATTTTAATAAACACTAATTTAAAAAGTTTGATATTTTGTAAAAATTTCTTATTCTATAAAAATTATTTTTAGAAATAACATTAATAAGATCTTTTTTAAATTTATTAAAAAAACTATTTTTGTTCTAAAAAAATTAAATAATATTATTGATAATTAAAGTAATTATTTAATAAGAGAGAGAAACGGGAAAATTTTTGTGAGAATGAATGTGATGTCGTCACGTGTCACCCCAAGATACTATTTTATTAGAGTAGAAGGATATATTAATTTTGGAATGGAATGAGCAGTGTTTTATAACATGGATAGCGTTTGGTACAACTTTCATATGCGTGTACCGTATTAAGTGTGCTTATCGATTTCGCACATTGTTTGTAGAGAGACGGTGTCCCTGTGATTATGGTGGAGGCAGAGGCGGTGGCCACTCCGCTTGTCTGAGCGTTTCCTCGCTTGGTATGTACCGTTCATCCTCTATCTACGTTGTCCGTGTTGTTGAAGGTTTTCGGCTTCGTCTTTTGTTTCTAGAGAGAGCTCTCTGTGATGGTGCCGGTGGCGTCGGAGGTGGTGACCGCTCAGGCTTGTCTGCATGTCTGAAATGTTTACATGTTTTTGTATTCTATTTAAGCAAACCACCCAATCGCTTCATCGATACCCTCTCTGAAGTTTAGGGTTTCTATTCATCTTTGGAAGCTTCATCACCTAGGTACAATCATTCTTTTCATCTAATTTTTGTATAGTTGCACCCATTTTGATCTGAGTTTCCTCGAATTCTTTCATCTTGTGTTGTAAATTCATTGAGGTTTTTTTGACCAAGTTCAATTGCTTGCGGGTTATGATCGATTGTTTACAGGGGTTTTGAATTTAGGGGTTTTGTTTAATTAAAATGATGAA
The DNA here is from genome assembly GCA_025506415.1 of Flaveria robusta. Taxonomy (NCBI): domain Eukaryota; kingdom Viridiplantae; phylum Streptophyta; class Magnoliopsida; order Asterales; family Asteraceae; genus Flaveria; species Flaveria robusta. Next base: position 17,345,422 of record CM046460.1, on the reverse strand, counting down.
TTGCAGGTTGTATGGACAGTTACTGTTATCCCGAGGATGTTGAGCGCAATTTCAAAACTTTTGTGTTTGATTTTTGACCTATTTGAGTTTTGTGAGATGATTGTTTGATTTGGGTAGTTAGGGTTTCAATACTTGGTTCATAAGTTATGAACCGACACCCCCTAGCTGCTTTTAATGCCTTCAGATTCGATTTCCTTTGATATTTTGGGTAGTACAAGTTTGTTTTTTTGAGTTGCATCCGAACACATAAACTTACTATCATCATGTACTATCATCATGCTATAAGATGTGAATTCTGTATTATATTGGAGTAGCTATAACCCCTAAAACTTTGTGATTGTATATGAACTATTAAACACAATTTAGTTTGGTTATTAGTTAAGACAACTGAGAGGGATCGAGTAGTGTTTTTACTTTATGAACTGGTTTTGTACGGAAGGAATAAGCCGCCTATATTATAGAGCTATAAATTGCAAATTGTTCACGTGAAATTCAAGGTATTAAAGATCTTTTGGGCATGTAGATCCACTTTATGTTTCGATTTATTCCGTCTACAATCTTCGGTAACTTTTCTTTAGCCCTTCTATGCAAGGTTAGTGCTTATTAAAGTTATTTTGTGATTTTTAAAGTTCTAGGTATCTGACATTGATTAGTTAATATGGAGTATTTTTTTTAACATTGTAGTCTTTTTTATATGTATTGTTTATGTGTCTTATTTATTTGTAAGTGATAACGAAAGCAAATTGATCTACTTATGTTGGGAAAACAACCATTAAGCTGTAATCTCAAAATGTATATTGATCTGTTGTTAGTTAGTAGATAAATGTCATGAAGGTGTCTTAGTACATAAGCCACATATTTATCAGTCAAGCTGTTGAACTACAAATAATGGTTGTTAGATAGTCTAGGTGCCATTCAAATTGCAGGCATGTTTTACATGATGAATTTTTCAAACTAGGTTATGACATCAGTAGAAGTCAAAATTTTTATTTAAATTGCAGGCATCTTTTACATATTAATGACATCTCCTTCTTTATAGGTGGGTCAACTATATATCTAATAGCCAGCAGTAGCAAATTCGAGTAGTTTGCATCAGATAATCTTTTGGAAAACATAGTAATATATGTTTATAGTCTCCTTTCTATTCTATTGCTTGGCTACTTAACACCTATATTTACAGTGAATAGACTTAAAGAATTGCATATCTGTATAGGATTTTACACCTTTGTCTATGTATGTGCATAAAGAAGAATTATGTTAAGGTGCTGATAATCTGATGATGATCTGTTCGTTAATGTTAATTGGGTTAAACTACCTAGGATTAAGAGACTAAGTAATCATACCTATTAGTAACACAAATAGAGTTACTACAAAACATGCAAGCATTCCCTTTAATCTGATTTTGCATGCTGGTATTGTCAAGCATGTATTATCTTTAAATGTTTATAGGTCTTCATGCATTCTTATTTATATAAAGTTTACTTACAATACGCATATATGCAAAATAGTGTGAAAAATACATTATCTGTTTATTGACATCACAAGAATCTGGACGTATACATTAGTAGGAGGTAGACAAAAGAATGAATCTATTTTACTTGATTTACAAATAAAGTTTGTCATCTATTTCAGTAAATGTTAATATTATCTTCTCACTTTTTAATGCTAGCTTCAACATCAGCCGCATTGATTGGAGATGAATTTCACAAGTTTTTTAGGTGACAACCAATCAAAATGATTATGGGGTGATGGATTTTGAGAGTTTTGAATTCGAGTTCTCCTATCTATTAATTTTTACCATATGTATTTTCTGTGTTTTTGATATGTTAGGAATTTGTATTTAGCTTTATTTTAATGGAAATCAGGATCGCACGAAGAGGATGTCAAGCAAATGGTTATTTATTTATTTATTGTATTTAACTGTTATACCAGAATCTTTGATCTGAATTAATATTTCAGGTCATATTGCTCATTTGAGTAAACCTGATAAACTCCTTTCATACATGGATGTGATTCCAAGAGTCGATATGACGTGTTGTAGCAAATTATAGCATAATATTCCAATAGATTGTAAGTTTTTATTTGTTGTATTACCAAAAACTTACAAATTAAAAATGAATGAATACTCGCGCGAAGCGCGAGAAAGTATACAACTAGTTCTATTAAAATACTTATCTTGGTTTCTTTATTATAATAACTAGTTTGTTTTTCACCCCGCGCTTGGCGGCGGGGTTCGAGCATGGGTTTAAACCAACAATGAAAAAAGCTGGATATATAATTGTGGATTTGGAGGCTCAGAGATAGTGGTTCATCTGTTCATTGTGGCTGCAAACAATTGTTTACCACGCCAAAACAATGAACATAACAACCTTTTGTTTTTCATCATTGCCTATAAACCGTCAATAAAATCAGTCTTATACACAAAATGTTAAACAACAACTTAGATCAGATGACCTTGCCATGGATTTAAACCAACAATTAAAAAAGTTGGATATATAATTGTGGATTTGGAGGCTCAGAGACAATGGTTCATTGTGGCTGCAAACAATCGTTTACCACGTCAAAACAATGAACATAACAACCTTTTGTTTTTCATCATCACTTATAAACCATCAATAAAATCAGTCTCATACACAACATGTTAAACCACTATTTAGATCAGATGATAACATGAGGTAGCATCATAACCATAAACACCAAAGTGAAGCCACTGCCCAGTTTTTCAGGCTCAAGCGCATTAACAGTCACCATCAGAATCCTCGAACACAGCATTGATAAAAACAACACATGCTTTATCTAGTTGTACCTAACGCAAAAAGGGTTGTAAACTACAGTTATTTACCCATATATGAATATAGCAAATCGATGAACAAAAACGCCTGAAAATACCGATGAAATTGAAGCAGTTGAGGAGAAAGTCCCCAAATGTGGCGGTTCAACAACAACAACAACCACAACCAAGGCCGGTGTCGCCAGAGGGAACATCTGCCGGCTATGGCCGCGTTCCGGCTCATCAACACCTAGAGGCCACAACCATCTGGAAACCCCAAAGACCTCAAACACGAAAACCAAGCCAACTGACATCCAAACCCTAAAAGTTTCAGAAAACATAATCGAAGCGAAAGACACGATATTCATGGAAGGCAAGAAGCGACAAAGCTTAAAGGGGCCACACATCACCCAACTTAACACCAAAGAATTCAGACAGCAAAAGTGAGACGAAAGAGATGGAAAACAGGGAAGGTAAGCACACGCCACCACCGCCGCAAAGAGCGGCGGAGTTAAACTGCCGTCAGCCGACCCAATGGCGGCCGGAAGCGGCGGCGACACACCAGCCCCCCTTTCCTCCTCTTTATGCATGCAATCACTTTAGCCACCATAAAAACCCAAAATAAGTCGGAGAGCAACCCAAAAGCAAGCCGGACGTGGTGGTGAAAGGGTGATGGCGCGCCGGTCGCAACCCAAACCGGCCACCTCCACCCAACCTCTCATCTCTCTTTTTCTCTCCAAACAATGGCTACGGTTAAATAGAGAGAAACCCAAAATGACGGAAATACTCTTCTGTTACTATTCATCGATTTGCTTCAGACAACAATAGTGAGACGAAAGAGATGGAAAACAGGGAAGTCAAGCACGCGCCACCACCACCGCAAGGAGCGACGGAGTTAAACTGGCGTCAGCCGACCCAATGGCGGCTCGAAAGCGGCGGCGACACACCAGCCCCCCTTTCTGTCTCTTTATGCATGCAATCACCTTAGCCACCATAAAAACCCAAAATAAGTCGGAGAGCAACCCAAAAACAAGCCGGAATTGGTGGTGAAAGGGTGGTAGCGCGCCGGCCACAACCCAAACCGGCCATCTCCACCCAAACTCCCATTTCTCTTTGTCTCCCCAATTCCAAACAATAGGTAGGGTTAAGTAGAGAGAAACCCAAAATGACGGAAATACCCTTCGGTTACTGTTCATCGATTTGCTTTATTCATATATAGGTAAATTTAATTATAAATCATTGCTCTATAATTTTTTTTTTAAAAACCCTCCCGCGTTTATTTCTTGTCTATAAAAAATGAAGGAAGCATTTGTTATGCAGAAATTTGAAGGATTTAAATGGAATTGAAGTTTTAATTCCATTGGTCATTGTGTTGGTTGGCATGAATTTGTTAGAATTGAAATTCGAATTCTATTATTAACGTTTTTTGTTGCATAAGGAATTGGAATTGATTTCCTCAAATTTCTTCAAATGAAGGTTTTCAAAATCCTTCCAAATTTTGAAGGGTTTCAAATTCCTCGTCGACCACCAATTGTCGTCGCGAACCTCGTCGGTTTTAGACACGCTCGACAGCGAATGTCGATTTTTGGCAGCGTGCTTGACTGGTTGGTGGCGACGGTTGGGCACGGTCGGTTTTCAGCAACGGGCGTGGTCGTTGGGCACGGTTGGTGATCGCGGTCAATTGTTGGTGGTGATGGCGGCGGCGGTCGATGGTATGTAGCGGCGGAGATCAGTAATCGTGGAGGTGGTGGTGGTTTGCAATGAGTGATAAATTTCAATTCCTTTATAAGTGTTTTGTCACTAATAATGTATTTGGAATTTAAAAAAGATATACTCGAGAAGGCACATAGTGCCATTATCTTGAGTCTAGGGGATCGTGTGCTTCGGGAGGTTTCTACAGAGACTACGACTGCTAGATTATGGACCAAATTGGAGAGTCTTTACATGACAAAATTGCTTGCCAATTGTCTCTATCTCAAGAAAAGACTGTACACATGTAGTATGAGTTCAGGTAAATCACTTGACGATCACACTAATGAATTCAATAAGTTGCTCCTGGGCTTAGAGAATATTGATGTTACGATCGGTGATAAAGATTAAGCGATTTTGTTCTTGACATCACTCCCACAAAGTTTTGAGCACTTTGCTGATACGTTGATGTATGGGAGAGATACTTTAACCATGGAAGAAGTGCTAGCTATTCTAAATTATAAGGAATTAAAGAAAAGAACTAATGTACAAAATGAACCAGGAGATGGTTTATTTGTTAGAGGTAGACCTGAACAAAGAAGTTTTAGAAGAAAGAATGGATCAAGATCTAGGTCCAAGTTGCTATGTGTGTTAGTTTGAAAAGCATCTAAAGAAAGACTGCCCAAAAAGAAAGAATAAAATGAATGACGATCAATTTAAGGGTGGACAGGGTAATAGCGCACCCAATAGTTCATTTCATGTCTATGGGTCAGGGCTATTCACGAGTCGAGCCGAACCCAGTGGATCTTTGCTCATGCTTGGCTTGAGTAAAAAACCGAACCGAACCGATCGACTCGTTTAAAACCAAGTTAAAATTCGAGCGAGCATTTTTCGAGCATTAATTTTCTAAGCTAGCGGTGAACGATCTTGATAGCTCACGATATTGATAGTCATATAGTGTAATGTGCCACATGATTGAAATTTACAGATGTAACATCCCACATCAGTTGGAAAAGGGAGCGAAAGTCTCCTTATATGGGGTTGGATACTTTCGCTATCAGATGTGCTTTAAAACTATTGGGGGGGGGGGGGGGGAGGTGGCCTAAAGGCGTGCCGACTGCTAAAGCGAACACTATCTCATACGCTTCCTGGGCTGTTATTTGTAAAAAGATGCTAGTAGCATGTAAGAACTCTGGTGTGATAAAAGATTCTAAGAACATGCTGATGCAAGACTTTGAAATGAAGGAGCTTGGTGCAGCTAAAAAATTCTAAGAATAAAGATTTCAAGGGATAGAGAGGTTGGTGTTCTTAGGGCTAACTCGAACCTCTTACATCAAGAAAGTATTGTGTAATTTCAGGATGAGAAATTGTAAGCCAGTTCATTTTCCTTTAGCTCAACATCTTAAATTGTCTTCCAAATATTCTCCTTCCACATCCAAGAAAAATGCATATATGGAGAAAGTGTCATATACTAGTGTAGTCGGAAGTCTCATGTATTTGATGGTGTGTACTAGGCTAGATATAAGCTATGGTATAAGTGTGGTTAACATGTATATATCTTGTCTTGGTAAACTGCATTATTAGGAGGTGGTAAAATGGTAACTAAGGCATCTGTGTGGTACTTAAAAGGTTGGTTTGACGTTTGGTAATGGTTCAGTGGATAAAAGTATGTTGCTTAGTTATGTAGATGCAGACTTTACAAAAGATATGTATAAGGGCAGGTCCATAACAGGTTATATCTTTTAGATAAGGTGGAGTTGTTAGTTGGAAGGCTTCTTTGCAGAACATTGTTTTGTTATCTTGCACTGAGGTTGAATACGTGGCCCTTACTGAAGTTGTAAAAGAAGTTTTATGTAAGGGTGTATGTAATTAAGTTTATTCTTCTTCTTCTTCATGCAATCATATAGTAAGAGATCAATTGAATCAATCGTGTTAAAGTTCTTTGTATTTTTTTATCTTTGTTGTTATTGGTATTTCAACAATAAGTTTTTTGTATTCTTTATCTTTGTTGTTATTTGTATTTCAATATGTTTTGCCTATAGTCATCCACATATTATTCACAAAATCAAACATACACATACTTATAAACGAAAGGACAATATAGCAACTAAACAACCGAATAAGAACGTACTGTTCGAGAATGACGATTATAATGCCAAACATCAGATTAAACATTAAAGTAAGGGGGAGTTTCTTATAGCACATAAGGAAAGTAAACATTAAAGAAATTTCTCAAATTTTAAAAATAAAAATAATAAGTATTAAATTCCATGTCAACATATTCAAGAAAAAAAATACAACATCAACATGTCAACATGCTTATAAATAAAAATAAATCTATGGTTAAAACAATACTTGAAACTGAAACGATTTAATTAAAACAAAAATATATCAAGTGAAATTATAAGCAATATGAAAACATATTAGTCAAGGTTATTTAGTAGTATTTTAATGTTTTATAATATTTTAATAGTTAATACTTGATAGATAAACCTTAAGAGCATTCACAACTCATTTTTTATACTTATCTATATAATTAATTAAAAATCACTATTTTTTCTCTCATCTTTTCAATTAAACAATACTTTATTTATATCTTTGTTATTATCTTTTATCTCTTATCTACTCATAACCACTTTAAAAATATTAAAAAAATTATAAGGGTTGAATAATATTTTCTTAAATTTACAGATGGAATAGTTACATTTATTTTTCTTTCACTCACAACTATTTAAAACCATTTATTTCTATTAAAATCATAAATAATATATATTTTGACATTGTAATGAAATAAGAAAAATGATATTAAAAAAAATAATAATTAACCTCAAAAGTAAAAACAGAATACTAGTTGATAGGGTGAAAAATATTACAAAACAAAATACAAATTTCAAAATAACGTATTCGTATTTAGTTACTGGCGGGACTATACAAGATTTTTGGGTAAAGTACCAGTATCGGTACCGGTCAGTACCGATCCCGAAATATAAAAAAATCAAGTACCGGTACCGATACCTTATACATATTTTCGGTACTAGTTGGGGTACAAGCGCCGGTACGGATACGTGTACTGATACGGGTGCCAGGTATCAAATGCTCGTCGCTAACAAAGACCGGAGCTCGGGTAAACTGACCCTGGTGTGAAGGGCTCAAGGTCCGGTGGTTTTTCTTGGCCCCGTCAACCATCGATCCTACGTAACCGATTTACGTCATCCTGACCTCCATATTCATCTCCTAACAATCACACTGTAATCCTCTAAGAATAGTTACACAAATCGTTTTCGCATAATTTGATTTCATCTCTCTGTGTTTCGACAATGGCGGGGAGGTCAGGATCATCGTCCTCGATGACAGTAACCAATACTCCAGCCAAAGATCTCGCATATACGAACTGCGCCTATTGTTCCCCTTCCGATCTCCGTCAATTTGCTGTGCCTGGATCCAATCTCGCTTTCGCTCTTGTTGGTGACGTCTTCGTTCTCTCTATAGCATATCCTTTTCAGCTTTTGGTTTCATTTGTTGATATTTGATGAATGCGATGTTTGAAATGTTCTAAAAATTGGCTGATTATTGCTCAATGTTGTTGTGTTGTACTGTTGTTGATATCGGTGTTTGAATTGGTTTGAATTTGGAAAACTGCAGAAGCATTACAGGTTATACCAGATCTATAAGTTCCTTAGACACAATTTGTTAGTGGTGTTGATCAATATATCGAATAAGCTAATTGATGGTTAAATGATCTGTTTGAGCATTGAATTACTGCTGTTATTATGTTAGTGTTTTAAATAGTACTTTGTTGTTTCACTTAACTGAAATAAACTGCCTATGACACCATACAAAGTGGGCAAATTGCGCTTAATGCTATCCAACGGCGTCATGCAAGAGTTTCTACTGGAGATTCTGTATCTGTTAGCAGGTTTGTTGTTATACGTACTCTAGTTTACTAACCAAGTTATTGTTGGTTCTGTTACGAATCCCTTCTGCCTATTGTTTTAGGTTTATTCCACCAGAGGATTTCAACATTGCATTACTTGGCCTTGAGTTGGAGTTTGTGAAAAAAGGGAATAAGGAAGAGCAGGTATGCCTTGCTTTTGCATATTAACCTATTTGTACTGGTCTTGAACCTGCATATCAACTTTGGCTTTGAGATTGCACGCTATCCTCAGTTTTGATTTTTTTGTATTTTGCAGGTTGATGCGGTCCTTTTAGCCAAACAGCTTCGGAAAAGATTTGTAAATCAGGTATGACTCTTTATGCTTTGGTCCATCTTTATGAATGTAATTATTGCTAGACACCAATGTTGCTATACAGGCATTCATTTGCTGGGGAATTACGTTAAAGCTTACTTCCAATGCAGGTTTTGACATCAGGGCAGAGGGTAACTTTTGAGTATCATGGCAATGGTTATATCTTCACAGTCACTCAGGTTGCTGTAGAAGGGCAGGAAAAATCAGACATTGAAAGAGGCATGCTCTCTGAAGATTCATATATTGTGTTTGAAGCCTCCAATTCTAGTGGAATAAAGGTATTATTTTCTAAATTAGAGGGCTGATGAAATGCTTTGTGCTGTTGACTTCTTTGCTATTCTTTGTATTCATGTTTTTTATTGTCTTTTATCAGTTCTTTAAGTTTTTTCTTTATGTGCAGATCATCAATCAACGTGAGGCTGCTAGCAGCAACATTTTCAAGCACAAGGAGTTTAACCTTCAATCACTTGGTATTGGTGGTCTGAGCAATGAATTTGCAGATATTTTTAGAAGAGCTTTTGCCTCTAGGGTTTTCCCTCCTCACGTGGCAAGCAAGTAATGTCATATCTTTGTGTCATGATGTATGAACATTTTGTGTGAAAAATATTTTTTAGATTTCCATTCTATGATGGGAATGGGAATATTTATTCATCAGGTTGGGAGTAAAGCATGTCAAGGGAATGCTGTTATATGGTCCACCTGGTACTGGCAAGACATTAATGGCTCGCCAGATTGGAAAGATGCTAAATGGAAAGGATCCGAAGGTATGCCATCATTGGCTTTTTATGTTATGAGAGATTTTCAAAGCATATTGATATCCACAATGTCAGTTACGGCAGAAATTTAGAGTAAATAATTTGGCTCTTAGTTCCATCTGCTGAAAACGCATAATATGATCTTACATAACACTTGTGGCTGCTTCTATTGATTCCTTTTTCTTGGTTAATTCTATCATCTAGATTGTAAATGGACCTGAAGTACTGAGTAAATTCGTTGGTGAAACTGAAAAGAATGTAAGGGACTTGTTTGCTGATGCTGAACAAGATCAAAGAACACGAGGTAGGACAGTAGACTGGTTAGAATCTGGAATTTGGAACAAATTTGTTTCAGTTTTTATACCCATTTGTTCAATTTGTTCCAGGGGATCAAAGTGACTTGCATGTAATCATTTTTGATGAAATTGATGCTATTTGTAAGGTAAATCAATTTCCAAATATTCAGTTAAGCTTTCTTCCTTTTTTTAAATTTATGTCTTGTTGTAACGTGTAATTTTTTTGCTTCTGAAGTCTAGAGGTTCAACTAGGGATGGCACAGGAGTGCACGATAGCATCGTCAATCAGCTCCTTACAAAGGTTGGATCAACCACCCTTTAAATTCTTATTCTCGTATTAACCAAAAAAATATTTAAAAAATTTCTACTCCAGCACATAAGAAACTGAGTTTGGAAGTCTCTTGTTTAGATAGATGGTGTGGAAGCTTTAAATAATGTGTTGCTTATTGGAATGACAAACAGAAAGGATTTGCTTGACGAAGCTCTTTTGAGGTGAGTCCATTATCTCTCGTAAGGTATTAACTGTCATTAATTAGTCCTAAACTGTTACTAAACAGTTCCTCTAAAACTTGCTTAGGCCTGGTCGTTTGGAAGTCCAGGTGGAAATCAGCCTTCCAGATGAAAATGGGCGTTTTCAAATTCTTCAAATTCATACCAATAAAATGAAAGAGAATTCTTTTCTAGCTCCAGATATTAACTTGCAAGAGCTTGGTATTTTTTTCACTGGATTTTTTTAGCTTAATAAATAAGCATGTTAAGGTTTGATTAAGTTTAAGGATTTTTAATATAATTGACGGCAGCTGCCCGAACAAAGAACTACAGTGGAGCAGAACTTGAAGGTGTTGTGAAAAGTGCGGTTTCTTATGCTCTCAATCGCCAGCTCAGCCTTGATGATTTAACTAAAACAATAGACGAGGAGAGCATTAAAGTCACCATGGATGATTTCTTGAATGCTCTTCATGAAGTTGTTCCTTCATTTGGCGCTTCCACTGACGACCTTGAACGTTGCAGGTATTTCTCTCAAGTTCTTTCAGTTTTATGAATAAATAATATTCATTATGTAGATGGTGACCGCATTTTTTTGTAATTCCTTTTAATTTGGTGCAGACTGAATGGAATAGTTGATTGTGGTCAGCGACATGATCACATCTTTAAAAGAACTATGTTATTAGCAGAGCAAGTTAAAGTTAGCAGAGGTAGTCCACTTGTCACAGTTCTTCTAGAAGGTCCAAGTGGCAGGTACTTTGTGGTTTTTAACTTTCTATAGTAATTAATTTTAATATAATCCTCCTCGCCTTGTGCCATAAATTTTCTAACTTTTTTGGCAGTGGTAAGACAGCAATGGCAGCTACTGTTGGTATTGGTAGTGATTTTCCATATGTGAAGATTGTAAGTTCTTTTATATTTTTGAATTTTAAAATGATTTATTCACTGCATATTATTGTGTGAAATCAACAAAGTTTTCCGTAATTATAGATATCTGCTGAATCGATGATTGGACTCAGCGAAGCCAGTAAATGTGCACAAATCGTCAAGGTTTTACTCTTCTTCCAATTTATATTATCTTTATGATAGATTTCTTAAACCTTTTCTCATGGGAACACTTTGTATAGGTGTTTGAGGATGCTTACAAGTCAACCCTGAGCATTATTGTCCTTGATGATATTGAAAGGTAACCAATTCACTTGTTAATGTCATATCAATGAAATGTGTGTATTAAAATATTGTTTTATTTTAATAATGCAGACTACTGGAATATGTTGCTATTGGACCTCGTTTTTCAAACTTAATATCTCAAACATTAATGGTACTCCTCAAGCGACTTCCTCCAAAGGTACATTTCCTCTTATTTCTGGTATATTAATAATAACATGTGAACGAATACGAGAAACATGAATATTTTATGTTTTTTTTAACCTTTAAGGGGTGACATAGTGACAAGGCCTCTCTAGCAGAGGTCTAAAGTGTGAATTTAGCTTCAACTGGTTTCTCCCTTAAACCCCTTGAAGGCCACCTGCCCCGCATAAGCTACATGTTGCAGGGTCTTGTGAGTTTTCTCTAACGGTTCTCATGGTTAACAAAATAAATTACATTTCAGGGTAAAAATATGTTGGTGATTGGAACAACAAGTGAGGTATCCTTCTTGGAGTCAGTTGGAGTTTGTGACGCTTTCTCAGTCACTTACCATGTTCCTACATTGAAGACTGAGGATGCTAAGAAGGCAAGTTTCAAAGTCAAATTCTCTGTTAATGTTTAATGTTTTTGTCTGTTTGATTTATCTTCAATCTTTGTGTTTTCAGGTATTGCAACAACTTAAGGTGTTCTCGGATGATGACGTTGATGCTGCAGCTGAGGCTTTGAATGATGTAAGACTCGATTTCTTTATACTATTTTTGCTTCAGTTACCGCAGAATGATTTTATTATGGCAAACCTAATTGATGCACTTGTGGTGGGGGTGTAGATGCCAATCAAGAGGCTTTATATGGTGGTAGAGATGGCGGCACAAGGAGAGTCTGGTGGAAGTGCAGAAGCAATTTACTCAGGCAAGGAAACCATACAAATGCCACATTTCTACGAGTGCCTCCAAGATATTGTTCGGTACTAGTATTTTCTTCTACGCACATGTTTTGATTTCCACAAAAAAAAGAGCCAGAATTTTGAATGTTGGCTTGTATTGGTTCACGCCATTCATTTTGCGTTATAGTAACATGACCATGGTACAGTTTGGCTGCAGAGTTTAGAAACAGACCATGTTTTTGTATGTCAGATTTGATGCGGTGTTTGATGAATAGGTGTTGATTGAAGTGTTATATCGTTAATGTTGTGAGAATTTAAGGACGTATTAGTTTTGGAAGCTGCACGTCTACTTGTCCTAACCAACCATTCAGCTATTAAACTCTAACTCAACTAAATTTCAACCCAGAAGCTTTTTAATTTGTATAAACACCTTCCAGAGGGAAGATCCTTGACCCCAAGGATCAAATGCAAGAAACCAACTGGAAATAAGCTCTAATTCTCCCACGCAGCATTTTCAGGTAAGATATCTTTTCATTTGACTAATCATTCACATACAATTATTCTTTCTAGTAAAAAGTTTTTCAATAACACTTTCTGGTTGCTTCACTCGTGATGGTACAAACAACTGAACTCATAATACTTCTTTAATGAGGACACATGTACCGTAGAATGAATTTGTACCTCAAGAGGTAATTTTATTGTACAAGTCACACTACCCACCTCACCAACCACTGGATAAGGACCATAATATTAGATAGTTGGCTTTTGATTGTCCTCGATCCAGACTTAGCCGTAACCTGCCTATAAGGTTGTGATTTCAAATACACCCAATCATCCGCTGCAAAACTACGTTCTATACGATATAAATTAGCTAGTTGCTTCATTCGGTTCTGAGCATTAAGCAAATTAGCCTTAATGATGGTAATGACCTCCTCCCTAACTGTTAAACTTCAACCAATGGCTTCAATATTACAATCGCATGGCATATGAGGAACTTGAATAGGAGGATGCTGCCCACAGATAACCTAAGTGCTTTTGATGGGAGACCGATATGCATTGTTTACGGATGGCAATGGGGCGTGTCTGGGATGAGTTTAGGTAATCCCAACCCCATATCCTATTAGAAAAATGTCCCATACCGGCCCAAAACCCGTCCGGTATGTAGTGTGTATTTAGCCGTCGGGTATCGGGCATACCCGTGGGTAATCCGGTATACCCGTTAATTTCATGAATAATACCCGTCGGGTATCTTTTTGACATTTCAACTTAAATTCTTTGTTGCTATCTCTTTTGGACAAAATCTATTTGTTGGTGTCTTGCTGACCCCCTTCTGATAGTGACTAGAGTTTGAAAAAGAATAAAAAGTCTGATTATCAAGTTACTTGAGTATAATATTAAATGAATAAGTGAACAAGTGGAAAATTAAAACTAAAGAACTTAAATATAATATAATATAAATACTTAACAAAAAATAAATATAATATAATTAAAATAACTAAAAAAATAAAAATTATTTCGAGTATATACTTGGGTAAATGAGTATGTTTAATTGGGTAAATGGGGCGGATAAACGGATATATCATGTAATATCATACTCATCTCATACCAATAGAAACAATAAGTAATCTCATACCTCGTCTCATACCTATTTACCCAACCTCATACCCGTCCCAAATGTCTTTGGTTTTTGGTATTCCAATTGGGATCGTGTTTGATTATCATCCAACTAGTGTTGTATCAAAACTCAACTAAAGATACATAATGAGACCTAAATTTGGTTTATCAAAACACATACACCTCAAATAACTTTCTAAACATTTGTTGAGGACTTGTATGCATCGGATTGAGGGTGATAAGAATAATAGATTTAGGTGAAACATGGAGCTTATATAAATTATCGAAATAAAATCGAGCCACTGTTGTAGTGAAAGGGTGAGTAAGAGGAAATAAGTGACCTTTTCTCAACCTATCTATTACTACCAAAATGGTTGCAACAGGACAACTGAGACATGTGTTTTTTCCACCCCAATTTTTGTCGCAAAACGATCGCAATAGGGCAATTGCAACTGTTTTGGGACCGAAAAAGTCGTGGCAAATGCCCAATTTTCTAGCGACAGATATCTCCAACCCCAATCCATCTCAGCATCTATTCCCCCAATGGTATGTTTCTTCTTGATATATATCATCAGACTTCACGTATGTAGTGACTGTAATTTTTAGTTAATTATCATTAGTATGATTTCATACTAAATTTTGTTTTGGCTATGAGTTTTTGTGATACTTGCTCTATATTTAGCGTTTAAAGCATAGTGGTGGATACTAATATTAACGTGCAATTTTCGTTAAACTCGAATAAACGAAAACCATATGCTTTTCTTACTTTTATAGTTAGGGATTCATCACAATTTTAGTGTATACCAGTTAAAGAATATGTTCTAACATGATTTTTTTATGCGAATAAATGATTTTTAACATGCTCTACTTGGTGAAGTTTGTTCCATCTCATGAATACCAAAAATAATTTCTTTTATGGGATATATTGTATGACAATGTTGAGTTTGCACAACCAAATCACGATCCTTTAGCTACATTTTTTACCGGTGGATGATGAAAATTTCATGTGTATATGTTGTAGGTATTTATATCGACCAGGGCATTGTGTATATGTTGGTGATCGCGGCGTTACTGCTGACCTACCTCATCCATCCCTTGCACACATATGCACACCTTAGGGTAAGACTTTAGTTCATGACATATATTTGGATACCCTTACTCTGTTTTTGTTTTCTGACCTACACCTTTGACTTCTCAATTTGGTCATGAATAATGCACATACAATTCAAATTCATGTTCATATAATTAGTTCTCAAATATTCATTTGTTTTCGGATCTGGATCATTGATGCACATGCAGCTCAGATACATTTCGGCAAAATGTTTTACGCGTTATATGTGTGATTTGAGTTGGGATTTTGAGGCCGGTTTGGTTCTTAACTTCTCACAACTTCATAACTGACATCGAATTGGTCTCAAAATCGCCTTGGAAAACGTTACAAATAGGTCCAAAGAAACCCATCCCAAATTCAGCGACGAGGGTTTTTGTCTTGACTAAAACTGTCGCCATTGCCCTTTATGGCGGTCAGGCCACCACAAGTTCTCGGTGCTCTAGTAACAAATTAAATCAACTACATCAAGATAATTACAATCAATCGTTATCTAACATGATATCTGCATTATTAAAGTTTAAGAAATAGCTAGAGAAATAAATTCCAAGATAGACGATATTTTCCGTACATATTCTTTTTAATAGAAGGTGAGTGATTTCTTATTGAAACTAAACTAAATGTACATCACAAAATAACTTGTTAAATCACACCAAACTCCTACACTCATGTCCAACCAAACAACCCTTCAATTCCATCATCAAATTCAAGCCAACCCCACAAGCTTCTCGCTTATCTCCCACACCTTTCGAGCCTTGCTCTCGTCGCTTGCTTCTTTCGATAGCTGGTTCTCGAACGAAGCCGAATCCTTGTTCCAGCTCCAGTACACACCCGATTTCGTCAAGCTCGGATCACTCACAACCTGCACCATTAATGTTTACTTGTTATGATTAATCTACATGCATATATACCTTGAAATAAAAAAACAGTCTAGCAGTATCAAAATGTTTAAAAAATATGTTCCTCCTCAACTTGTAGGGTTATAGGCCCATAACAGGAAAAATATAGATTTTAAAGTATGATTAGACAGATACCTGTGCAAGTCGCTTGCCAGCTTCATCTTCAGAAACATACCCTTTCGTAATGAACTTTTGGAACGGAGGAAACAACAGTCGGAAAAGCGGAATGTGCTCCCTAAACAAACCCGTGGTGGCGATGCAACCGGGGTACAAAGAAGCGAACGTGATCCCCGTTTCTTCGTGGTACCTCCGGTGAAACTCTTGCATCGTGAGCATATTACATATCTTACTATCTTTATACGCCTTTGCACCATCGAACTTACCTCCATCAATCATGGTCGAACTGTTTAGCCCATTCAAACCACCGGCTAGACCCCTCATGTCACCCAAGCTAGCCTTAGGAGGCACATTTCCAGCCAAAGTGTTGGTGTTTCCAGTGATTGATCCCACGATTATCAGCCTTTTCGACGGGTAATAAGATTGCTTCATGTCATCAAGCAGCAATCTTGAGAGAAGAAAGTGACCGAGGTGGTTCGTGCCCACGCTGAGCTCGATCCCATCAGCTGTGAACGTGGGCTCTTTAGCCGTTGGTTGGTAGACTGCAGCATTGCAGACCAGAACGTCTAGCGGTCGACCGGATTGCTTGAAGTTAGCGACGAATTGTCGAACGCTATCGAAAGATGCAAGGTCTAAGTGCATCACTGTGTAGTTGTCTTTTGAGATTCCTGCAGATTTTGCTGCTCTTTCTGCTTTTAGAAAGTCTCTGCAGGCCATGATGATGTGCCACTTGCCGGTTTCCGCTAGCGCTTTCGCGGTGGATAGACCCAAACCGGAGGAAGCCCCGGTGATGATGACGGTTCCTTTTCGCAAGGTTTTCTTCCCCTCAGGTGCTGCTCGGGTCACCGGAGGAGTAAATGTGGTTGTTGAAGCTTGTGCTTTCAACACCTTTCTTCGGGTGATTTGCATCTGCAAACAATCGAATTATTAATTTTATTTTATTTTATTATTATTTCCTTCTTTTTTTCTTTTTTACCATGACTCACATTTTTTTAATTAGACCAATTTTTTATTAAATGGTAAAAGAGTGAATCAATATTATTGATAGTTTAGGTTACAATATATAGAGATTATAATGCAAACTCTAAAACTTAAATGAGCCTGTGAGCTCATACTAATAACCCTAATAATATTATCTAATACTCCCCCGTATTCATAGCGGAAGTAACCTTACGCTATGACTGGGAAAAAAAACATAAAACAATAATAATATGATAAACATGCTTCGATCGACTTGAGTATCCAAACTATTGGCAACAAACAATGTTGTGATTGAAGTTGTCATCCATATTTTTGTTGATTGTGCTATCCATAATTTGTTTGATACTTCATGGTTCTTGATTCTTGGAATAATAAGTTGAAACCAGACGACCGTAGCCGTTGGCGATGTCTCGAGGCTAGCAAGCGACACTCTCTTGAATCCGTAGATCAAGAGATGACAAAAGTAGATATAAATATAAAAAGAAAACAAGACCGGTGACCATGGTAAGGTGGCGGTCTCTTGGATTCGTAGATCTAAAAATAATAGAAAATTTAATCAAACCGTAGTTTGAGATCGATGGCCGTGGACCGTGGTCCTTGATGCAGCTAAAACATCGATAAACGAAAAAATAAAAAGAACAAAGAAGGGAAACAAAGGAAATATAGTGTTCCTGCACGTTAGAAGCTATAATCAAGAAACGAACCAAGAGAATGGATGTGAATAAACCAAAAGAATGGATATATGTAATAGGTTTAAATATTCAATAGATAACGAAGCTTTATTCAACTGAAACTAGAAAATAAAAAGAAACAAACATAAAACAAAAGGAGGACAGGGCGGTTGCGGTGGCGGCACACCGTCCTGTCTAGGGTTTAAACTCGGTGGCGATGGCTAGGGTTTATATGTATTTGTGGTGGTGCAGCGTAAAACAAGGTATCCAGAACCATAAGGCTCTGATACCATGTTAAATGGTAAAAGATTGAATCAATATTATTGATAGGTTAAGTTACAATATATAGAGATTATAATGCAAACCCTAAAACTTAAATGGGCCCGTGGGCTTATACTAATAACCCTAATAATATTGTCTAATACTTTTAATCTATCTTATGTTAAGATTTAACGTCAGGTCTAGAGAGTTTTAAGTGTTACTACTATGCTAGCAATTAGAACTTATTAATTTTTCTAATTTTTCAAAAGTTGATGTAAGATTCAACATTTGTTTACTTTTTTCTTAAACCGGAAACCTATACGCTATACTACTACTACATTAAACCATTTAGAAAATTTACATTCAATTTATTATCCTTAACTAAATAATCTACCTAAAAAACACATATTTATTAAAATTATTTATCTTTTTAAAACCTTTAATATCTCATTCCTTATATTTAATTTTAATACTTAAGTTTATTTACTTCTTATTATTCTTTCTCTTTCTACCGTTTACAGAAAGTATATGAAATAAATATGAAAACTGAATAATAGTTACTAAATTCAAGAAATAAGAAGTTAGTTTATATAATTAATAGTGAATGAAATAAGAACTTCTAATCCACCTTACATTAAAATTTAAACGTTTTTTATTTTAAAGAGTTTTTAGTTATTATCATTAGGCTATCAACTTCAACTCAAACTTGTAGTTATTAATTTTTATCATCAATCTAAAGTTAAAGTAAGATTAAACATTTTGTTTACATATTTCCATAAACACAAATCAATACTACTCCTAAATTATATCATCTAAATCACTTTTAATCGGTTTGAATCTGACTTTACTTCGGCTACATATACTACCCAATTGTTTATATACCTTGTTTCTCGACGACGATGAAGCGAGATCAACTTTAAGGTGGTCGGAAAGCGGAACTCCGAAGAGGGTTGAATCCTTCAAATTTGCAGTGGTCTTTCCCGGCAAGTTTACGAGATTGTAAACGGAAAACGAGGTAGCTTGTAGAGCCATTGTTGTCGGAAACTCGCGAAGTGAGGTTTAGAAAGAATTGAAATACTTAATGTTAAGTACTGATGACGGTGGATCATGGGTTATGTGAGGTTATATAGTGCTGGAGGTTGTCTGTTATTTCACTTTTTGCCATTTTTGCTAATTAGAGGGGATAATTTCATGTTGGAATTAACCAATCAGGAAAGAGATTTGGATTGCAAGCACGTGGGTTTGATGATATTAAGGTCCGCTTTTCGATGCATGCGTTTTGTTCCTCCGGAGTTATGGGCACGGGATAGTGGGATGGGCCTTTGGATAAAACGAATTTTTATATTGATTTAAGATTTTTTTTTTATAAAGTATAGCAAAAATAAACTTTACTTTATTGTAAAAGGTTGTACTTTTTATTATTTAGGGCACGTATGATTCGCGATTTATGTTGGAATTTAAATTGAATATAGAAGTGAAATTTGATTTGTAGTTTAAAAAAATTAGATTTGAAATTTAATATTTTTTGAAAAATTTAAAATTCAAATGAATTGAAATCTATGAAATAAATTTAAATTTCCAATTTATTTAATGACAAAATACTCATAAATGAATTCTAATTTATCATATATTTGAAACCGTTATCACTTGCATGACTACCGATCACCGTCGCCACATACCATCGCTGTCGTCGCCGCCGTCAATTGCTCGCTGCCACCGACAGTGCAACCTCTGATAACCAACTGCACTCATCGACAACAATCAATAGTTGCCGGTAAGCATGTTCAAAACCGACGCTTTCGGCGATGATAATCCGATGCCAGTCGAGGGCGTAATTAGTGGAGACGGTTGTTTGTCGACCGCTGGCACGATCATCAGAGACTGTTGGTTGTCGACAGTGGTGACAACACGATCAATTCTCAATGGGGCAGGGCAATAAATGAGAGGTAGGCAAGGCACCAAACAGTCTTGAGCGAATAGGGTTGGTGGCACTGAAAGGGTCGGTGAATGGCGACGACGGTTGGTGGCGGATGTGGGTGGAGGCGTCAATGGGGGTCATTGATAGTGGTGGTCAACGGTGGGCGGGAGCGGTAGGTGGCAATCAGTGGCGGGGCCGGGGCCGTTGGTCGCGGAGGTGTGCGTAGGTGGCGAAGGTAAAAACGATCTTTAGTGACAACAATTTCCTTCAATTAGGATATTCTAACCTTTTTTATTGAAGTTATTCAAAATTTAAAAGGAACTTAAAATCATTTATTTGAAAAAAATTAAGGAGATCCATTTAAAAAAATTAAGGAAATTCATTTCAATTTATTTTTCAACCCGAAAACGTTAAGAGTGGAATTTAAATTTCAATTCCAACAAAATCCTACCAACTAAACACATTGACGAATGAAAAATCATATTTCAATTTTATTAAATTCTTGAATAACAATGCACTTTTAGATTGAAGGTTTATTTAAGAGTAAAAATTCTTATATTGCCTCTAAGAAAAGTTCTTGTGTTCCTTTCACTTCTTCATTTCCTAATGTTTCTGTTATTAGTACAGACGTCAATGAATTTAAAATACGATTTCCTGGACCTAACTTTGTGTGCATAGAAATAGGCTACATGTTAAATTTATTGATTCAATTCTTCTGTAACATGTCATTATATTTTTGGTTAGTCATTGGTTTGTGTCAAGTTTTTTGCATGTTATTTTGGTTTCTTCAAGGGCTGAAGCTGTTAAGTTGGAAAGTTGAGGATGTTGCTGTTCATGACTTGAAGACTGAAGGTGCTATATGTTTATCATCGCATATATATATTCATCGCTTGGGAGATTAGGGCAACAACACACATTCTTGACTCTTTTATCGCTCAAGTATCTCTCGCGGTCGTCATCTTCAAGTCTGCATTCTCTTGACGCAATTTTGTATTTTCTGATTTCTGTCTCTTGTTGAGTTCACCCATTTGGTGATTCTCATTCTTCCGTGTTCTTGTTATTGTTCTGGAGATTGTATCGATATATTTCGCGACGGTTGGTGTTTTTACATTCAAGGTTTTACCATATTTTTACGTGGTATCAGAGAATTGGCTCTAGAATCAGTAGTCTTCCGCTGATATCTCTTTATTCTTTGATCTAGGGTTTCTTATCTCTTGGAATTTTGGATTGAAAGGATCTCTAGTGTTGTTATGAGATTTGGGGCTTTATTATCTCTGAAACCCTAGATCCCGGGTTGTTTCTATTCACTGATTGACTTGGATCTGTGGTGTTATTCTACTGTGCTTGAACATCCATTTGATCTGTTGTGGTGACTCTGATAGGTGTTTCTTTGAGATCTTCTACTGGTTTAGGGTTACAAAACCCTAATTCTATATTCATCTTCAACAAGGTGATCTTGTAACCCTCGAAGGTTACGAGTCATCGCTTATTGGAATACCCTTAACAGGGAACCCCCGTTGTGAGGATATCTCTTCCCTTATCTTTATTTTTCCTGTTACATGCATTATCGTGTCTAGGCATACTGTTGATTGGTTTAGGAGTACCGGTACTGGTTAAATATAATAGGGAGAGCCACCCCCTGTTCTACTTGCATTATTTCGTGCTGCATTTGTGTAAGTTTTTTGATTCTCTCTGTGCATTCACTTGTGTGGTTTCTATTGTTGTGTGTCTTCATTAAACACCTTGGGTTAATCTTGATCTGCCACTATAGTGGTGTGAAAACCTGGCTCTGACCCTCGCGTGTTCTTCGTGCTTGTGATTGTGTGCTCATTCTTTTACTTGCTTAATCAGTTTGTTTGGGTAATCAAGAATAATGGGTGACGGATCTACATCGGGAGCCTTAATCAATAATGAAACATTAATAAGTAAACTAGATGCTAGTAATCCTTTTTATCTGCATGCTAATGATTCAAACACTTTGTCCATTGTAACAATGATGAAACATGTAAAAGACCTACTGATAATGAAGTGCTAGCCAAACAATGGGACATATGTAACTCGGTGGTATTATCTTGGATCCTAAACTCTGTAACAGAAGAATTATATGTAGGACAAGTATACTCTAAATTAGCATCCTAAGTTTGGAAAGATTTAAAAGAAACATAGGATAAAGTGGATGGGTCTGTTGTGTTCAACCTATATCAAAACATAAATGCCTTAAGACAAAATGGGAGCTCTATGTCTGAATATTATCATAAAATTGATCAATGTGGAAACAACTTGATTTTATGCTCCAACTTCCATCTTGCACATGTAAAACTTCTAAAGAATTTAATGATTTTAACCATTTAATCAAGTTATTGCAGTTTCTCATGGGCCTTGATGATATTTATTAGCCTGTCAGGACTAATCTGCTCATTAGGGATCCCCTTCTAACTGTTAAAGATGCTTTCTCTATAATATCTAGAGAAGAATCTCACAGAAATGGTGGTTCTTTAGTAATAAAATCAAATCAAAATGTAGCATTCTTTACCAAACCAAATCAATCTTTTGATAATAAGAAAAGAATTGGAAGGGGGCCTAACCCTAATCTTAAATGCACCCACTGTAATCTAATCGGCCACACAATAGAGAGATGTTATGAGTTTGTTGGGTATCCTCCTAGCTATAAAAGGAAAAATGTAAATCAACCTAATAAAGGAACCAACTCAAATAATTCGATGCAGTTTTCTAACAAATTTGGACCTGTTTCTGCTACCTCTTTGTCTTTCACTCCTAAACAGATCTCAAAATTGATGAACATTCTTAGTGAAAAGCAACCTTCTGATCCCCAAAGCTCTGGGGTTGGAAGTAAAGACAACTCATATAATTATTTCTCTAATGTTGGCATTTGAAATTACTCATCCATTTCAAAAGATAACTTTGAAACTGGGTGGGTTATAGATTCAGGGGCTAACCAACACATGACGAAAAATGATAAAAATCTTATAAATTGTGTTGATGTATCAGATCTGAACATTAAAGTGGGCCATCCTAAAGGTACATCAGCTAAAGTAATAAAGATTGGTGACTTAAATTTAACAAACAATGTCATCTTAACAGATGTGTTTGTCGTTCCTGAATATAATGTGAATTTATTATTTGTTCACAAACTTGCTAGAGATAATAAACTAGAAGTCTGTTTTAATGAAGATAGTTGTCACATTCAGGATTTGAAGTCAAAGAGAGTCTTGGTAACTGGTAAACAAACCGGTGGTTTATACTTCTTTGCAAAACAATGTCAGTCTATGAATATTTGTTACAATAATATGAAAAATGCTAAATTGTGGCACTCTAGACTTGGACATGCTTTTGATAATGTTTTACACGTTTTAAAAGATGTATTCAAGATTGATATCATAAATGAATCACAGCCTTGTGACATATGTCACAAAGCAAAACAAACTAGAGTTCCATTTCCTTTGAGTAATCATAACTCTAAGTTTATAGGTGAACTTGTCCACCTTGATATGTGGGGTCCGTACAAGGTTACTAGTAAAGAAGGATACAAGTATTTTCTTACAATTGTTGATGATTATTCACGAACAGTTTAGTGTTAGCTCCAAAAAACCAAAGATGAAGTTTTTTAAAGCATAATAGCTTAGTGTAATTTAATTGAAAATCAATATGATAAAACAGTTAAGGTTTTTAGAAGTGACAATGGCACTGAATTTGTCAACAAATTATCAAGGTTTTTGAGTTTAAAGGAATCTTACATCAAACATCTTGTACGCACACCCCACAACAAAATGGGATCGCCGAAAGGAAACATAGACATCTTTTAAATGTTGCTTGTGCTTTGTTATTTCAAGCTGGTGTTCCCCTTAGTTTATGGTCTGAATGCATTCTAACTGCTACCTATTTAATAAACAGGACCCCCTCATCTATACTATTAGGAAAATTTCCATATGAAATGATGTTTGGTTTTAGACATTCTCTTGACCATTTAAGAAACTTTGGCTACCTATGTTTTAGTACAGTTTTAAATAACCCAAATAAGTTTTCTAGTAGGGCTGACAAATGTGTCTTAATTGAGTACTCAAATTTAGAAAAAGATTATAAACTTTGGAATCTTGAAACAAAAGTTGCATTTTTTTCAAGAGACGTAAAATTCCATGAACATATATTTTCTTTTAAAGAAAAAAATCTTACTGATACCGTCTATCAATCCTCACCGGGGTTGAATAACCTAAATTTTTTAATGAGGAGTCAAATGAATTCTTTAATGGTAAAGTCCCTTATGATGAGGAGAGGGATATGTCTCAAGAGCCTACTTATGAGGATCAGCAACCTAACAACACTGGTAACAACACTTTAGGCGAGACTGAAGTTAATTTTTAGCAGCCAAGTGATGATACAGGTGAGAGTCATGGAACGGTTGATACCTCATCAGACCCTAATGATAAGACCAACCCTTCTAAGGGCAAAGTACTAAAAATCACAAACCAAGAAGGTCATCAAGAACAGGGTCTTTACCAAAAAGGTTTTCTGATTATATAGTCGAAGGGAAAGTAAAATATGGTATAGAAAAGGTTGTTGGATATGTCAATTCGTTCGCTGAAAACTTTTGTTTTGCTACTAGCCTAAATAAAACCATTGAACCCCAAAATTATTATGAGGCATCCAAGGATAAAAATTGGATACATGCTATGAATAATGAAGTGGAGGCCTTACATAGAAATAATACTTGGGTTGTTGTTGAACTTCTATCGGGTAGAAAACCAATAGGATGTAAATGGGTGTATAAAATCAAGTATAAATCAACGGGTGAAATAGAGAGATATAAGACTAGGTTAGTAGCTAAAGGTTATAATCAAAAGAAGGGGATTGATTTTGACGAAATTTCTTCTCCGGTGGTTAAAATGGTAACTGTTAGATGCATAATTAGTCTTGCTGTTCAAAATGGGTGGTCATTATTTCAATTGGATATTAACAATGCCTTTTTGTATGGAGATATAACTAAAGATGTATACATGACATTACCCGAAGGGTACTATTCTAAATCTGACTCTAAAGTATGCAAATTAGTTAAATCTTTATATGGTTTAAAACAAGCTTCTAGAAAATGAAATGAAAAACTCACTGGTGTTCTACTTGAAAATGGTTTTAAACAAAGTTTATGTGATCATTCTTTGTTTGTTAAGCTAAATGGATCATTATTCATTGCCTTACTTGTATATGTTGATGACATTATGATAACTGGAAATAACAGCCAAGAAATATCAAAGGTCAAAAAATTTTTGAGTTCAAAGTTTATGACAAAGGATTTAGATACATTGAAGTATTTTTTGGGCATCGAGGTTTTATACTTAGAAAATGGTATTAATTTATCACAAAGACAGTATTGCTTAGACTTATTATTTGAGTTTGGCTATCTTGGTTGTAAACCAGTTAGTACTCCAATTGAACAAACTTTTCTTGTTTCATCAAAATGCAAGTCTAAGGAATCTGTTTTGTCTAAAATATCTATGTATCAAAAATTAATTAGGAAATTGGTTTACTTATCTTTAATAAGACCAGATATTTCCTTTGCTGTTCAGTTCTTAAGTCAATACATGCATGCTCCAACTAAAACACATCTTGATATTGGATTTAGATTGCTTAGATACCTAAAGCAATCTCCTGGAAAGGGTCTATTTTTCTCTAAAAGTGATTCTTTTGAA
The DNA here is from genome assembly GCA_025506415.1 of Flaveria robusta. NCBI lineage: Eukaryota > Viridiplantae > Streptophyta > Magnoliopsida > Asterales > Asteraceae > Flaveria > Flaveria robusta. The sequence continues at coordinate 17,319,876 of CM046460.1, read as the reverse complement.
TTAGTTTCCTTTGTTGATTCTGATTGGGGTAAATGTTTAGAGTCTCGTAAGTCTGTTTCAGGTTACTGTGTTTTTTAGGTAACTCTCTCATTTCTTGGAAAAGCAAGAAACAGAGTAAAGTTTCCAGGCCTTCTACTGAAGCGGAATACAGGGCAATGTGCTCTGTTGCTTGTGAAGTCATGTGGATAATCAACCTATTTAAGAAATTGAGCATAAATTTTAAGTTGCCTATTCAAATGTTCTATGATAATAATGCTGCTATATCCATTGCTCCTAACCCTGTTTTTCATGAAAGAACTACGCATTTTGAATTGGATCTCCATTTTCTTAGAGAAAAAATTAGTGCTGGGTTTTTCAAAACAGAACAAATTAGATCTGCACATCAAGTTGCAGATATTTTTACAAAGGGATTGCCTGTTGCTCAACATGAATTGTTATGCAACAAGCTTGGTCTAGTTGACATGTTTACAACTTGAATTGAGGGGGGTGGGGTGTTAAATTTATTGATTCAATTCTTCTGTAACATGTCATTATATATGTTTGGTTAGTCATTGGTTTGTGTCAAGTATTTTTGTAGGTTATTTTGGTTTCTTCAAGGGCTGAAGCTGTTAAGTTGGAAAGTTAAGGATGTTGTTGTTCATGACTTGAAGACTGAAGGTGCTATATGTTTATCATCGCATATATATATATATATATATATATTCATCGCTTGGGAGATTAGGGCAACAACACACATTCTTGACTCTATTATAGCTCAAGTATATCTCCCAGTCGTCATCTTCAAGTCTGCATTCTCTTGATGTAGCCTTGTATTTTCTGAGTTCTGTCTCTTGTTTAGTTCACCCATTTGGTGATTCTCATTCGTCTGTATTCTTGTTATTGTTCTGGAGATTGTATCGATATATTTCGCGACTGTTGGTGTTTTTACATTCAAGGTTTTACCATATTTTTACACTACATGTGCAAATATGGGCGTTTGCCATATTGCAAAACACAAGCAATTGATGTATATTTGTGCGCTTATTAGTTGTTGTTTTGTTATCCCAAACTATTGAAGTATATGTGTGCTTATCATGTGTTGTGTGTATGTATTATTGTTTTTTTCTTATTTTAGTCTTTGAGCTATGTCTTTTTACGAGCATGCTCTATCTCATAAGATACAACCTTGCTTATCTATCTTTAGAAAGAGGATAGAGAAAAAGATAACTAGATCAATGTCTTCAGGGGTGATATTTGCCTTCATCATGAACATTCTTCCCCCAATCCAACCCCCCCCCCCCCCCCCCCCCCCACCCACCACCAAAAAAAACCTACTTTATAAGTCAAACTTTATTGAGTATGTATGTTTATTTGTTTGTTTTTAGTGGCGAATTATGCTATATTTCACATCATTAGAGTAACATTATTCCAAAGATCAATTGTTATTTTACTGTTTTGATGATACATTAGATCAATTATAGTATTTAAGATGTGAACTTTACATATGAAATCCGAATATGAGAAGTAGATGATTAATCATATGATTCCGGAAGAAATCAAAGAATTAATTTGGAATCCTACAAGATTCATTCGTTCTTTTTTCTTTGATAGATGGTCAAAACTTCATCTAGGTTTGAATCCTACTTAGAGGTCCATCAGAGATCATAAATTGTTGAAGAAACAACGTCTTTCTTATTTTTGACGATAGGAATTTAAAAAAAATAGTTAATATATTCAAGATAATTGCGTATTAACAAAATACCGCCTCATATCATCCTATGTCTTTAGATTCGAGATGTGATATGGTTGTGGAAGTATGAACTGGATATAGATAATTCCAACAAGATTTCATTTTTAAACAAAAATCCAATTTTGATTTAGTTCATCTATTTCATGAAAAGAACAGAGGAGGACATATGTTACACCATGATTTTGAATAATATACTGACATGATCCTTTTATTAGGCGATAGAGATACTCTAAGGATTCCATTAGTTTTGTATCAACGTTCTAACAAAAATACTTATATGCATCAAAACCCCTAGATTTGATGGGGTAAATGCATTAAAAAGGACAAATTTTAGCATATGGTGCCATAATAATTGGTGGCGAACACTTTGAGGAAAAACATAATACTACGTTCTTAAATTTTAGATGATCATGAAGTGTTTCCATTGTTTCAATTTCATCGGGCTAAGGTTAGTTAAAGTAGTAGGATAGGTAGAGTGTTGCCAACGATAATGCATATCTTGTGCGAAGGTGATCTAGTCATTCTTAAAACGTCATTATTTTCTAGTGTCAAGAAAGCAAATTGCTACTACTTCTTACTTCAAGGCAAATAATTTTTGTCCTGCTTTAAGCTTTTTCATTCTATCTCACTTGCACATGTTGGGTGTTTGGTGAATTGGCCCCAAGATTGAAGAAGTAGCACGAACAAACTCATGAGTGTTGTGATGATTTTGGTAAACGAGAACTTGTCATTAAAACATCACATTACGCACTTCATACATCACCCACATTCGCGACATGTGCCTTAAACCACCACTTGCCCAAATCTCTTTCCACTAAATCTGTAAGACTCAAATTGATTTTTTTAAATGCCATGATTTTAATAGATATTTCACATTGTGTTGTTCTCATACTTTTATTACAATAATAATTTGCATGATATTTCAACAAGAAATAAGAAAAAGTTTTGTGTGAATCAAGCATCATAGAAAACCGGCTTGCATGTGCCCTGATCCTGGAGTTCTAATTCCTGAAAGATCAATCAAGCTACTGTTTTTCAAGAAATCTTGATACCATCTTGCGGACAATTTAGGTATCCTGTCAAATCTTCCATGGTCAACATAGAATAACCCAAATCTCATGCTGTAACCGCGTGTCCACTCATAGTTGTCCATCAATGACCATACAAATTAGCCACGAACATCGGCTCCATTCCTGTTATTCAAAGTAAAATTTAATTCCCTTTTGACTGTCATGGTCAATGTCAACTATAAAATTGGCACTAACGTAGTTTAGACTTAATGGTATGATCTTCTAAATGTAGTTTTCTAAATTAAGTGGATTTAATTAAAGGTTATTCGTGTTGAGTTTATGGATTAACATTAATTTCTACTAGAAAAAGTTCTATTTGACTTTAAAGTCAACGCCTACCAAACTCACTTTGTGGCTTAAGCTAAAGAAGCAAGATATGTCTGATGGAATTCAATTCGCTTGAAATCATTCAAAATGTCTTCAACATGTATATTTTGCACATTTGGTGATGAATAACCTGAAACAAATGCATGAAAATCATTAATATTGTATCTTTACAAATGAGATAATCTCTAATAGATATATGTTGATAACAGCTAACTTACCATTTTCAGTGATAAAAATGGGTGTGTTATTAGAGCATTCACACTGCCTTCTCCAACCCCATCCCCATATTTACACTACTTTTTTGCTATCTCTTTCAATTAAATAATAATTTTTAATATCTTTTTAATTATCTTTTCTTTTTCCTTCACTCACAACAAGTTTTAAAAATATTAAAAAATTTATGGGGGTTGTACCGTGTTTCCCCAAATATGAGGAATCACGGTACAATCCCCATAAATATTCCCCTCATTCACTCACAACCACTAACAACCATCCCCCAGAATATAGGGCACACTCTTACATAAAAATGAGGAACCTACTATGAATGCTCTTATACCTAGTTTTGATATAATTAACAATCTCTTCCAAGCCTCTTGGAACCACATAAAAGCTTGGCATTAATGTCTGTTATATCAAATCAATCATTATTTATACCAAGAAAAGTAAAAGAAAAAACATAAGCATCACATCAAAATCTTGAAACAGAAATCAGTATATCCTACAGGATCGCCGATGGGCACACCATTGCGCTCTCTAGTTGTTTCCACGTATCCCTTAATTGGGATGGAGAGAATAAATACTAAACCATACTTGCATTAACATCCAAATGAAGGGTATATAATACTAACTTTGGATAGATCAAATATGAATTTTAATGTATTATACGGGTTAAACCTCTAAATTACAATTCTGGATTTCTAGTTTTACTACATGGTTTTACTAGTAGTTAACAATTTCACCCAATACACATGGGTTTACCCTACAAAACAGGAAATTCAAACGCATAATTCGTATAAATGACATCAATCTTTCCCTCCTCACTCATGCCTCATTACCACCTAAATTTGGGTGGATGCCCTATATATTGTTGGATCAGGCCCCTTCGAATCACACACACAAACTCACACTTTGGAAATCTATCTATGTATTATTGATTCAAAGCAACGATTACAAAGGTGTTTTTAAAATGAGTGCAGACTAATAATGTATATGATAAGTAAAAAAAAACTCATGCTAAATAACAACCCACTATTTGCTAATTTCTAGAACAACTCCACGTTTACTTCCTTGAAACTCGGTCAACATGGATCATTTCCTTAACAATCATTCGTGACCCGTATCTTGGACGCATGACCCGTGACCCGCAACCTGTAAACAAACCCGATTAACCCAACATTGACCCCCTTAATCGGTTATTCTCTTGTTCACAGACGTGTCGGTTCCTCAATCAAATTTGCCTCCTTCTCCCACTTTGGACACTCGTTGTAATGACCAAGTTCCCCACACTTATAACATTTAACATGGCTTTTATCTCGCTGGACATGTCCATTACTATCACTACTTTTCCCGGACCCACGACCTCTTCCCCGGCCACGTCCAAAGCCTCCCCGATTTGAACCGCCAACACCACAGCGTTCACAATCGTGTGATTTTTCTTGACTAGCCAACAACGAGCCATCTTGAATGTCCTCAGTTTTCTCGATTCCTTTTATCCGCTTCTCGTACGCCTTCAATCTTCCAACGGCCTCGTCAAATAACATCGAGTCCAACTCGAAACATTGTTCAATCGAAGCCACGATCTGAAGAAACGGTTGATAGTTATATATTGCCACTCATCTAAACATCCACTACAAGAATATCAGGCTATGGCGATGACATTAGGTTAAGGCGACGACAAATGTTTTCGCCATAAGCTAAGCCGACGACATGTCGTTGCCACAGCCATATCGCTATAGTCAAAAACTAAGTCCTCGTCACAACTTTAGTCACCAAAGGGGTCTATGGTGACATGTCGTCGCCATTGAGCCGTTAGCATTAATAGTTATCATGATTCATTTAATTGAAAAATAAATTTAATTAATACATATGATGGTGACGACAAGTTGTCACCACATGATAATTCATTTTTAGTTATAAATAATATTTAATAGGTAAACAATCAAAAAATATATTTACTTTGTCACATTTTGTTGTCATAGACTCTCATGTTTTAAAATTTAAAATTTAAAATTTAAAATTCTAACTTTTTTCAAGATTGTTTACCAAAAATTTACAGCTATGAACTCAAATCAATAAACACAAACGAAAACTATCCAAACGGAAATTATAATATTCTAGTTAATGACATAACATATAAACGAAACTACCAATATAAACATGTTTGAAATTTTTTAAAACCAAACAAACTTACTTCCTAATTACCGTCATCTTCATCAACTTCTTTGTTATCGGGATATGAGTTTCTTCTTACAATTTTATTCATTTTTTTTTTTTGCATTTCACCTATTTGTTGCCTTAAAGTATAAATATCTAAAACGTAAATGACTTTTTCATGTGTAAAACAAGTATACACTTCACTTTGTACATTGATTAAAGTGTTTAATTGCATTTTTATGGGAACTGTTATAAAAGTTTGATCTTTTTTGTGGCCCCATAAAACCTCTTTAACTTACAAGATTACCACTGTTATAAAAGTTTGATCCTTTTTGTGGATGCAAAGAAACATTGTTCTACTAAATAGAATTTCGATCAAAGTATGTTACATTTTAAGCAATTTTCCCTTTACACTAAAAAATGTTTCATTATGTTTTAATGGGAGTTTTATTGTGTTTGTTTGTTTGTTTGCTTGCTTGCTTGCTTGCTTGTAATGTGTTAGTATGCTATAGATATACAGATCTTGATTGTTTTCTTATAGGATTTAGACTCGGAACATATATAACTACCCATGGCCTTAAATTCTTAATTAAGCCGACAACGATTATCCCCAACACCCGTTAAATGCTTATAGCGGAATAAATAAGTGCATGTTTACATCAGATTATTTGTCACACCCTCGCTTATAGCGGAAAAACGAGGATGTAACAGACGGGATCGTCATAACACATTGGTAATTAACAGAGAGCATTAAACGATATAATAATGTGTCATGACGTCACCCGACACAAATGGTGACTTGTATCGTAGTTAGTCAATTCACGACAGCATAGTCAAATAAACATAATCAAAATGAATTCCGACAACCCGAGAAACAAGTCTAAGTAAAACAATATTCAGAATGACCAAACAAGTCAACAATCATTGTTCATAATATCAAAGCATGCCTAACTCGAATTCCTTAGGTCATCACTAAGGCCTCATAATTAGCTATCCTTAATTCATGTTACCTGAAAAGATATGCTCAAAAACGTCAACATATTGTTGGTGAGTTCACAGGTTTAAATAATAAATAAACTTGATGCTGTGTAATTGTTTGATAGTACATAAGTGCATACAGTTATAGGCAAGTAATATCACATGTACACATGAGCCTCATAACTAAACCTATAACGTACACACAGATCTTGTCGGAACATATTCACCCTAGGGCCTGTCTGTGGCCACTGTCAGTCCCAACTAGTATACTAACAAACAAGGGTGGGGGTGTTAGCCAATAGTGCTATCAATACTTGTCCGTCAGCTCCAACACCGAAGTTAAATAGTTGTGAATAAAGAATCACATAGAAAACTCATGCATGTACAAGATATCTACTTACCAACAGTAAACACAATAGTCCCAAAATGTAAAGAGTTCACAACATAAAAAGGGTGAGCATACTTTTCCCCCTAAGTTTTATAAATAATTGCAATGAAAATGGGGCCGCAAAACTCACCTTGATTAGCATACAGAAGATTATACTTTAACCACAAACTTAGCAAGCTACAAACAATAATACGTACAAGGATTATAATTTAATCAAAACTAACTAGTTTTCTTCGGTAATCCGCCTTGTTAATACCCTCGCAACCAAACATGCTACTTATACAACTAAAAAGCTAGATTTAATTGATTCGCATCCAAACTTGTGTCAAATAACATGAAAATCATTGTGGTCATGACATTTGCTTGTTTATGATTATCATATAAAGTTGGTTTTATATTTATGTACAGTTTTATTTGATATACAAAGGTTACTCAATTATCAAATTTAATATTATTAAGGTTCATATTATTACTCTTTATTTCCAATTATTAGTTTATTTTAATTATTTAAATTATTACCCTCAAATTAGAAATTTTTATAAAATATTTCAACATATCGACCGTTTGCGCACAGGTTTTGTATAATTATTTTGAAGGTCGAAACGGCAATGAAATGATATGAGGCCAATTGGATTATAAAGATAATATATGAAATTTAATTACCGGAGAAAATCATATTATTTTGATAAAAATTGAGATAGGTATGTGTTTTTAAGATCGAACCAAACAATCTGCCAGAAATTTAGTTTTAGCCATTCTTTTTGTATCAACTGTTTGGGGGCTTAAAACAATATGGTTTTTGACGAGACCAATTGAGTTAGAAAATAAACTCATTGAACTTAGTTTTACACTTCAATTTCATCCATTTTGGACTTCGTATCACCAAATGATCGTCTATACAAAATGACCAAATTTTCAAACAGAAAGCTATCTAAAATAATACAACTACCCTTTGTTCCCAATTCCACAGTTCTTGACCATAACTGACCCGAGATACCAACCGACGCTTATTTTATATTCCATTGACATACCCAAACACACACACACACATATAAGTATATATATACATATACTAACACATACACATAGCTTCATACATGCATACACAACTTCATACACACACACAAGTTTATACATACATACACATATACTACCTATATATACACCAACACACATATATATTTCACATATATGCAGCCATACATATACATATATATATATATATATATATATATATATATATATATATATACAAATTAGATTTTAATAATCCAAACTATTAACTATTGGCCGATAATAATACATACTATCAATTTAGCCGGTAACACTCCCAACTTTTATTTTTATTACCAACAACTGTTCCAATGACATAATTTTCAATTTTTTATGTTTGATTTGGACTCGATTTGGTGCGCAACAATAATTATGAACGAAATGAAAAAACATACAAACTAAATTGAAACTAAAATATATGCAAATTGAGCATAAAAAATTAAAAATTATGTCATTGGGACTGTTGTTGATTACAAAAGTGAAAGTTGGGAGTGTTACTGGCCAAATTAATAGTATGAATTATTATCAGTCAATAGGTAATAGTTTGGATTATTAAAATTCAATTTGCCTATATATATATATATATGCATCCATACATGCACACACAACTTCATGAATATATATATGAAAAAAAACATACTATAACATACGTATATGTATATAATATGTAGTTACATAAAAATACACTAATACCATACAATATATGCACTCAATAGAACACACACCAATACATATATATGTAATCACACACACAGTTACATATATACATGGATATACAAACATACATTGATCATGCACAAATATACATACAAACACACGCAGCCGCATATATACATACGTACAAACACCAGCCGTATATATACATACTTCTATATCACGACTCACACACTACATACATACACGCGACAGACAAACGTAACACGCACAACCGAACACGCCTCCGCGGAATCACCTAATCAAACCGAACAAAACGACAATAAAAACTAACGAAACAAAACAAAACGAATCTTACGATGTCCGTTTAGTTACGGAGTCTTGAAACGAAGAAACGATAGCGACCGGCGACAGTTCGCGGCAGCAAAAACTACTCACACTGGTATTCGTTTAGGGTATGAACGAGAGAAATTTTTTTTTTTATGGGACAATTGCATATTTATCCTTGTAAAATAACTTAATTGCATATTTAGCCGGATCAAAATTAAAATTGCGTATATCCCCTCCGTTAATCTTTTTAATTGCATATTTACCCAAATGATAGCCAAAATTGCATATATCCCCTCCATTAATCTTTTTAATTGCATATTTACCTAAATCATAACTAAATTTGCATATATCCCCTTTCTTAATGAATTTTTTTTTAGATTTACCTATTTTGATTTATTGTTATTGAAAACAAATTATATATTGATTTATTAAAATTTTTTAAATTAATATTCACCCATTTTTAGCTTGTTTTTTTTATATTTTTTTAGTTTTTTTTTTTTCTGTTTTTTAATTTTTTTAATGTTTTAGTTTTTTTAATATTCGTTTACATTGAGTCGATTTTTTATCAAGTTTTTAGAGTAACAATAATAAAATGTAATACAAATATTAAACTTTTAATTTGTTACAGAACTAACAAATTATGACAAAAACAATCACAAACAGTAATGAATAAAATAGTCATCCTATAATTTATTACTAATAAAATGTCAAAATAAGTTAATTTAGTATTATATTTATTAAAGAAGGGTTTATATATAATTTTAGTTTTAAGTTGGGTAAATATGCAATAAAATATATTAAACAAGGGGATGTATGCAATTTTGATTTTGATTTGGGTAAAATGCAATTAACAAGATTTATAAGGGTATATATGCAGTTGTCCCCTTTTATATATATATATAAATATAAATATATATATATATATATATATATATATATATATATATATATATATATATATATATTAATTGAATTTACACTTAGAACCCTCAACTATTTAGAAATTAATTCTTTTTAGCTTTCTAATTATTCATTTTAAACCCTGAACTTTTTATTTCTATTTTTATTTAACCTAAAGTTTAAAATCTAACCTTTAACGAACCAATTTAGGGAAAAATAAACAAGATCCAAAATGTGACGCAAAACAATATTTGCGCATTCAAGATTTGCGGAGCCACGAGCATGGCATTAATAGGTTTTTCTTGATGTATAGGATATAATAATAATAATAGTGATAGTAACAGCAGTAGTGATAGTAACAGCAGTAGTGATAGTAAGAGCAGTAATAATAATAGTAATAATAATAGTAATAATAATAATAATAATAATAATAATAATAATAATAATAATAATAATCATCATCATCATAATCATCATAATAATCATCATAATAATAATCATAATAATCATCATCATCATCATGATCATCATCATCATAATAATAATAATAATAATAATAATAATAATAATAATAATAATAATAATAATAAAAGTGTTCTTAATATATTTAATCGTAATCCATTTATTATTTTATAAGTTAGATTTAATCGCATCTAGTAAATGACGATAAAAACAGACTTATAATGTATTAACTACACTAAAGTAATAAATGAAATACGAGAGATAACGAGCTTCGAGTTAATTGACGGAGCTGATAGTGACGGATGTCATATTATTACACAATAAAATATGTTTGAAGATCGTATAACTTTTTTACCATGTTAAAATGCTTATACTATTTGCCATCACGACAAAATATTCAATGCTGAAGATTTTTAAGGCAAACATCATTCTTCATCTCCCTTCATAAGTAAGGGCAAATACTTGTAAACCAAAAGATTGATGGCAGTTATCTAACTCTAATCAATAATGCATATTGTCAATTTTAGTAGGCAAATTGGATTTTAATAATCCAAACTATTACCGATTGGCCGATAATAATCCATACTATTAATTTGGCCAACAACACTCCCAACTTTTACTTTTGTTACCAACAACAGTCCTAGTGACTTGATTTTTAAATTTTTACGTTCGATTTGTATCTATTTTAGGCTCAATTTAATTTATATGTTTCTTTATTTCATTCATAATCATTATTGTGACTGGAATCGAGTCCAAATGAAACGTGAAAAATTAAAAATTCTATCATTGAGACTGTTTTTGGTAATAAAAGTGAAAGTTGGGAGTGTTACCGGCCAAATTAATAGTATGGATTATTATCGGCCAATAGGTAATAGTTTGGATTATTAAAATCCAATTTGCCATTTTAGTAAAGTTAAACAACTTCTGTTTTGGATCTCTATGACATTTGCAGCCTTTTTGCAAAATTTTTTAGTGTACCAGAAGGAGAAGTAAGACGGAATTAAAAAAATATAAAAGAAAAAAAATTTATTTTTACCAATGAAGTTACCGACAGGATCTAAAATAAATTTAACCAATAAGTTTTAGAGACATATTACACAAATCCGCGCTAAAAGTCCTTTAATTTTTTTTTTAAATAAAATAGTTTTTTTCTAGTTTTATTCTACTTATTAAAAATATATGCAAAATACATAAATATATCAAGAATCACATACAAACACGAGTCAAAGTAGCAAACTTTATAAACATAAAGTTTGTGATTCATAATGTTCTTGCAAATTTATCAACAAAACTATGCTTCTATTGTTTCCAACAATATATATATACAAAGCATTTACTAATGTTTCTATTTCACTGTAGTGAGATCCAGAGCTAGGAGCAAATGCCTCATATGATCGGCTAATAACCTACCGTGATCTCTTTGTCCTAATGAGCATGAAACACCACTTGCTTATTAGATGAATTTCAAGAGTTATGTATTCGTTCCATATTCTAATTTCTTTCACAAAAGGTAAACATAATAACATCTAAATAATGATACGGTTTAGTTGTAAACAAATCATCATAACAAAATATGTTTTCATATGAAAGAATTAAAAGGGTATTTCGGTGGTGAAGGCTAATAACCTACCGTGATCTCTTTGTCCCGTGAAGAACGATGAGAACAACATAAGCAAGAGTTCTAACAACTAATTGCAAAAGCGAATCATGGCTCAGAATACTAAAAACCAAATTGAAACCCAAACGCCCCTAAGCCAACACACGTGCAGTGCTCAGGCGAAGAACCTACCGTCTTCCTCTTAATTTCTCCGGTGAAGATCAACCAATTCATAAAAGCAAATAAATTGAAAGGAATATGATGTTGATATCTTCGTTTGTTCATTTGAATATGACAAGCTTAGGATATGATAACACATAGTACAAATAAGGTAAGCTGATGACACGTGCGTAAGTTGTGGTCAAAGCAGTAACTCAACTCTTTCACAGTTGTACCTAGTGCTTAATATGTTGTATATCACTGTAGATCCGGTTAGTAAATGTAGGTATATATAATGTGTAGAAAGACAAAATATACGCATGACCTTGATGGAATGCACACCAAAAGACACATAACTATTGGTATAATAAAGAGTGAATTTGAAACACCAAGAAGTGCATTTAATAGGCCCTCGCAAGCTAAAACGATGGAAGCAAGGGAAAGCTTACTTTACTTATGATATAGGCCATCTCTGGTCGAGTTAAAACCATATACTAAAGGGCGCCAAAAGTGCTGCGATATGATGAAGGATCATCCCAAGGAACACAAGAGTAGAGGTGGGCAAAAACCAGTTTCGGTTTCCAAACCAGTTTGAAAACGACAACGGTTTGGCCCCAAACCGGTTTGACCTAGAACCAGTTCCAACCTGGCCCAGACTGCCGGTTCACCCTCAGTTTGACTCCCTTACTACACAAACCGGTTTAAAAACCGGTTCAAAAATAAAAAAACTAGTTTAAGAAAAAAAAACCGGTTTCAAAACTGGTCCGAACCGTTTTAAGCGGTTCGATTATCCAGTGAGCGAAACTTGTTTCTAAAACGAACCGGTTTGGAAAAAAACCAGTTTACCCACTTGCAAAAAAACCAGTTCTGTTTAAAACCCAAACCGGTGTGTAAAAAAACCAGTTTGTACACGTCTACACTAGGGTAGCATGACAATAGACTTCATGGTATCACAAGTATAGATAATGGGCAGCACTGATTAAGATATATCATTGTTGTAAAAGATAAAAGACATTTTCTGAAAATGTTTCTTGAATCCCTAAGAAGAAGCTCAAAATACCCAAGTCCTTGAGTGTGAATTGGGATTATAAATGCTGATGCTCTCCTCGCTGAGCAGCAACTAGGGCTCAGGAGTCAGGATATTCGTAACTACTCATGGCTAGATCCTCGAACATCATGTTAGACTCCTCAATAGTCTTGGTGGTCATCAGATTACCACCGACAGTAGTATCAGGCATGTTTTTCGTTGCAGGTTTAACTCCATTGTAAAACTTCTCAATCAACGCCCACTCCTCTAAACAATGTGATATTTTAATAATTATATATATTTTCAATGTAGTTTTCTTTGCATTTTAAGTAATTTTTGTTACAAAATTCATAATTTAGACACTTATTTGTGTTTTATTTAAATTTTGTAGTTGTTGGATGAAGCTCGGTGATTTTTGTGAAGAAAACTCAAGATTTAAAGAAGTTCAAGAGGAAAAATGTTTCTGATATGACTATATTGAAGCTGAATATAGCCATATCAGCTGGAAAACCCGAAATTGTGCATTGTTGAAGCTGAATATGGTCATATCGCTTCAGATATGGCCATATTCGGGCAGAAAACGGGTTTATAACCCTAGTTCACCCTCATTTCAACACAACTTTTATTTCTTTCAAAACCCTAGCCTCCTTCAAACCCTTAGGGGACTTGGAGCATTTCTTAAGAGTTTTTGGGAGATTTAAAGGTGAAGATTGAAGATTTCACACTTTCAAGGATGATCTAATATCATCCACCCCATTTCCACTCAAAACTGGTTTGAATTCTTATAGATTTACTATGAGTTCTTCCATGTTCTTGAGTTTGGGTGTGTTTTTTGTAAGCCTCATGGGCTAAATACTTATTATCACTTGGATTAGATGATTCTTGGTGATGTTTATGTTGATGCTATGATGAAGCTTGATTATTCTTTAATGATTGTGTGTGTTTGTTCTAGTTTGATGAAATGTTCAACCTTGTGGGTGTTGTAAGTATGTTATGTTGGAAAACCTCTTGTTTTTACAAGACTTATGCATATAGTTGCATCTTTTGTATGTAATCTTATGACATTTGACTAGGAATGGTGAATGAAGGTTGAAGGTTTAGTAAAATTGGTTATGAATTGTTTTGTAATCGTGGTATGAAGTTTATGAGTTGAAGAGTAATTGTAGTTTTGTCGATTTTACGCAAGTTGAGGTGGTTATCATGTGTTTATCGTGTTAGCTTTCCAAAAATTTGTGGAATTAGGTAACCCTAACAGGAGTCTAATTCATCTTTAACATTGACATAATTATATCATTAGTTCCTTAGAGCATAACTTTAGGTGGCTATTGTATGTTTATCGTTCTAGCTTTTCGAATGGTTATATGTCTAGATATCCTTGAGGGGGGTTTAGGCTAATTTCATATATCATGTGTAAATATGGTCTCACCTCGAGTTTGTATTAGTTGTTAGTTCTATGCTAAGTGGAATCAAAGTCCAAGTGATATAATTAATTGATTGTGTATCTTCGTCTTTATTTCCTCGTTTTATTAATTTAACTTGTTAATCGTTTTAGTTAATTTAATATTTACAAATCCAAACTCAATTGATCGGTTAAATAGTGATGATGATTTAGTATTGGGAGCTATTGTGTCCACGGATCGATACTCGGTTTTTACCTCAAGCTATACTACTATACGATAGGTGCGCTTGCCTATTGTGTGTAGTTAGTATAAAGGTGATAATCGTTTCTTTAAAATTAAAACAAATTGTGTGAATTTTCATATATTAATATATATATATTTTTTACACACATCACCATGATGTGGACACTTGTGCACTAGCTCCTTGAAATGCTCCCAGGTCTCGTAGAAAGTCTCTCCCGACTTCTACTGAAATGAACGAATCATGCTCATCACACGAGCGGTCTTCGAAGGAGGAAAGTACTTACACAAGAACTTGTCTTGCATATCAGCACATGTGGTAATGGATCCTAGGCAGGGACTCAAGCCAGCTGTGGGTGCGGTCAGTAAGAGAAAATTGAAAGAGGCGCAACTTGCATGCGTCCTCGAAAACACCATTTACTTGAAAGGTGTCATAGATTCTCGCGAAGTGAGCTAGATGAGAATTTGGGTCTTCAGCAGGCAACTCGTGGAACTGAACAGTATTAGTGACCAAGGAAATTATTTGGGGAGGAAATTGCCAATTGTTGGTAGTGATAGGTAGACGTGCAATACTAGACCTAGCTCTGGCAGCAATGGGCTTGGCGTAGTCGGCAATCACTCTCCTCACTGGTGGTTGTTCATCGCCCATTGTAGATTCTATGGCGTGAGTGGATTCGGTGTCGTAGGAATCTTCCTTGGTCTCAGGCTCCGTGTCGGAATCGTACGAATGTTAATCGAACACATGCTTTGGATTGTCTAGTGGTTGAAACTCTGGTGGTCCGGCAGAATGGGTGTGCCGCATAAACTAAAAGAAAATTAAAAAGAAAAAGAAAAGATATTTGCCTATCAGATTAAGGCATAAACAAATAAAAAGACAAAATACTAACTAAAGGCACACCTAACAACTAAGGCGAATTAAACTAAATTATAAAACAAATGATTAGAAAGCAAATGATTAGATCCCCGACTCGGGTAAAATCGACAAATAGTGTCCCCGGCAACGGCGCCAAAAACTTGATGTGTGAAAATATATATAATATTTTATTAATAAAACCTTTTCACAAATTAGTTTCAAAATAAAAATTCCCAACTAAACTTCACACAAACGGTAAGTGTACCGGTAGTGATATAGTAAATTTTAGGTAAGTCCGGATATCGAACCCTAAAGACACGTTTGGCGGCTTTCGTTACTAAACCTCTATCGACTTCTAACCTAATTAATTGGATTATTTTAAGTAATTACTACTAAGCAAAATAAACAATTTAACTAAAATTAATTATCTAACACGACGGTAGAAATAAACAAATAAGAATTGAAACTTGGAAATTTGAATACGATCAAATATGTTAAATAACTATCTTAGTAGGGATCCAACTAACATGTAATGACGTAAAGGCAATGACTCGTATGACTATCTCCACAAATACGAATCTAAGGTTAACTAGATATGTTGCTACTCCCTAAGAAAATCAAATACACGTGTAAAGCACAAGATTCGCTTATTAAAATGTCTAATGGAAGATCGCCCCTAGGTTTTCTACCACATTATCTTTCAGATTATATTTTCTAACCCTAAGACAAACGACGACTTGATTAAATCCAATTAAATACCCTAAAACACTAACACCACGAATGAAAGGTAAAACATGCTCTCGTGAAATCTAAAACTAACAAGCAATGGATAGAATGTTTTAAGCAATATCTATCATCCCTAGGTTCTAGATAAGGTAGCACACTAAAAATACTATCAAAATCATAGTTAATGCTCCTAAGATTATCTCTAATCAAAGTTTAAAATTAAAATCACAAAGTAATTAATTTTAACGTGGAAACCTAATTTAGATGTCACACAATCAATCAAGATCAAATATATACACGAGCATGGCAACAACTTTCAAACATAAAAAGTACACATGTTCATATTTAATTGAGAAAAAATCAAGTTCTAAGATTAATAAACAAATATACAAAATCAAAACCAAATATTCAATCAAAACATGAATAGTTTTTAACCAACCTAGGTAGTATTAAAAAGTTAGCTACTTATAATGTTAAAAAACATTAATAACAATAGTAAAGATTTAAACTTTAGAAACATAAACAAAGTAATTGACGAAATAAAGAAAATAATCAAGAACGAATTGAAACCGGATGTCTTCTATGCTTGAATCAATCCTATGCATTCAAATCTTGTTCTTCACTTTAAGATTGCTTTTTAATCGTGCTCAAAACTCCAAGTG
This sequence comes from Flaveria robusta, assembly GCA_025506415.1. Classification (NCBI taxonomy): domain Eukaryota; kingdom Viridiplantae; phylum Streptophyta; class Magnoliopsida; order Asterales; family Asteraceae; genus Flaveria; species Flaveria robusta. The sequence goes on along the minus strand of CM046460.1, from coordinate 17,302,948 downwards.
GAATCCAAAAATTAAACTCTTTTTTTTGTTTTCTTTTTGTCTGTGCTCCCTTGCTTCTACCGTCGTCTCCTTTGTTTATATGAGTGAAAGTTAGGTATTTTTGTTTCCTTAAGTTCTCGTCGGGTGTCACCGCCTCCGATCATTATGGGCCTTTTTTTTAATTTTATTATCCATATCTCATGTAATATGTGGCGTTCGAAAACAATTCATTCAAATCTTCATGTGAGCTCCAACCATAGTGAAGTTCAATAACCCAAATATTAATATGATTATGTACCTGCAGTTTTTTTAAAGTCACGTGAGTTGACTTAGTAATTAAGAAAAACTAGTTTTTTAACCCGCCGCACGTGCGGCGGTATTAAAAGCGATATGATAAAGTATGCTGTAATCGACTCAACTCAATTCCAAACGGCAGTGATGACTAAGTGACAAATCGTAGAGTAACTCGAATTATACTGTTGAAACTAGTTTTACGTCCCCGTGCGTTGCGGCGCGTTAAAGCTCAAGTCAAAATTTTGATATTTTCTTGTTCGCACGTTAGACGTAATTAAATACGTAAAGATAAATGTATTAATTTACATAGATTTGACTTTGAATATAAAAATCTTGAAACTTAAGAAGCAAGAAAATGAATACGTAATTAAATATATATAAAGAACACATGAAATCATGATGACTTTGTTTTAAGTATATGAGCGTGGATAAAAAAACATATTAGTTGATTTGAATATCAGTAAAGTATTATGTAACGGTAAAAATACAAGTTAAAAAACATTAAAACAGAAATTTATGTAACCAAAACTTATATGTAAACTTTTTTAATTAATTATAGAAATTAAATAATTAAATATTACCCGAGTGTGTGAGGGTCATAAAGGGCATCCAACAAAAAATACCCTTCAATGAGTAGAACTCATGACCACTAACTTGATGGAGCAATGAACCAACCATCCAATCTACATATTCATTTCAAAGCATAAGTAGTTTGAATAATATATAAAACCTAAAGGAAAGATAGCCAAGGTCAAAACCAATGACCTTGGTAAATAAGTATTAACTAGTTTTTTTATCTCACCGCGCGTTGCGGCGGAATCATATGCGGCATGATAAAGTATATAGTACAATCGACCCGACTAATTTCCGAACTAAGTGTACGTTAATACCCTAGTCGTTTCCAGTTATGTCCAAACGTGGACCGAGGAGGGATTAAGATAACATTTTACAAAGTTTTTAAAATGTTTTAAAGGTGAAAATGAAAAGATTGAAAGTAAGACTTTTATTTAGGCACATAGACGTTTTATATTTGACTAAGTCAATTCTGCTTTGAATATAAAAATATAGACAACGAAAATAATATGCAAATAAGTTGTTGCAAGTAATGTGTGTATAAAAATATAAACGTAAGAAATTAATATTAAGATAAACTTGTACAGGAATAAACCGGAACTTTAGAAACTTGAGGAGGTGAAAGTTACATATCACAAAGTTTTAAAAAAGCAAGAAAACATAAATCCGGTGGGTTTAGAACCCACGACCTAGCTCACAAAACACATGCGCCTAACCACTGCGCCAAGGAAAAAATGTATGTCAATTTTAGAAAAGTGGATATATATCGTCACAGTAATAGCGGAGAAAGCAAAAAAAAAAAGAAAAAAATTGAAATGAGGTCCAATAGTAACGTGACACGTGGCAAGGCCGGTGGAGCCACCACCGACCTTTGCAAATGTGTATATATACAATATAATATATATAATAAGTTTTAATATAACTTAAATCAAAATTCACTTAATTCAAATGTTTCATTTACGTTTGCATCAATATTTAATATAGTCTATGATCTTTTTTTATTATAAAGTTGATTTTATATACATGGTTTTAACCATTCGTTAAACTCTAGTTTAGTTTTGTAAATATTCATCGTTTTGACTCGTGGTCCTTTAAGACTTTAAGATTTTAATTATAAACCAATTAGGAATAATATTTAATAAAAATTAACAAAAAAACTATTCAAAAGTGTAGGAAATATTTGTATAATTTATATAAAAATTAGATCGTATCAAACGCTCAATCAACTCAATCACAAATGTTGAAGAGTTGACGATAATAAAAATATCATCAACATAACACAAGGACATGACATGTCATGGTTTCTTGATAGTACACAAATAAAGATAAGAGTTAATTACATGATTTGTTTTTGTGGTATGCTTATATTGTAAGATTGGTTTTAACTTTTGAGAATTTAAATAATTGGTTCTAACTGTTTGACTAACTGTAACACTATTGGTCCCTTGAGTGGATGATAGTTAATTTTATTAAAATGACCATTATACCCCTGCATCATTATTATTATTATTATTATTATTATTATTAAATTATAATTGTAATTAATAATACACTTCATCATCACCTTAACCACCATTACCATCACCATCCTTAACCACCGCCACCACCATCCTTAACCACCGCCACCACCATCCACAACCATCGCCACCACCATCCTTAACCACCACCACCACCACTATAGTCACCATCCTTAACCACCATCACCGCCGTCGTCAGCATACTTAACCATCACCGCCGTCGTCAGCATACTTAACCATCACTGTCGTCACCATCCTGAACCATTACCATCACCGTCTCCAACACACCAACCCCATCGCACCATCACCCTAACCATAATAGATCGACCACCACCACTATTAGCATCACCATAACCACTTAAGACCACCACCGTCACCATCACTTAGCCAATACCATCTCTTCCCAAAATTGATGATATGGTCACCAGTGAAACAAAAAGCTGAGATGTGAGCTCAAACGACGGTGGAGATGGTGGGTTTTTCTATGGATATCAGGCCAAGGTGTGATAGTGATGGTGGTTATGGCGGCAGATTTACCGCCAGTGGTGGTGTCGTTAGAGGCAAGGGTGCGCTGGACTTGTGGCGGCGGCAGGTTTGCCAGACTTGGGGCCGCATGTCGCAAGCGATGGGGTTGTAGACTATGCTGTATGGGCATAATTGTGTGTGTATGTATCTATTATGAACAAAGTGGTCCCACATATTTTTGTCATTAGTTCAAGGGTAAAATGGTCTTTTCACTTCCACTTAAGTGAGAAACTTAGCAGAAGTTAACATAAGGGACTAATCGTGTTACGTCTTAATAAACAGTAGGAATCAATTATGTAATTTCTTAAAAGTTCGGACCAATTTTGCAATATGGGCATGACACAAGTACCAATCATGTAATAAACTCTAAAGATAAATAAGTGACACATTGGGAGAAACCAAATTGTTGTAAAGCCAAAAATAACTTGGTGCACTTTGCTTAAGGCTGTATAGAGCCATTTTAAGTAAGCAAACGTAATGTGGTCAAGCGTTGTCAATACTTACGTAATCATCAGACTAAATATACTCAACTTTTTTTCTTTTTATATTTTACATTGTATTTGTTGTTCTCGTAACTTTATTACAATAACAATTACAAGGTATTTCAATAAGAAATAAATTATGTTTTGTCCAAATCAAACATCATAAAAACCGGCATGCTTGTGAGCTTCTCCTGGAGTTCTGATTACTAAAAAATCAACCAGACTGCTATTTTTCAAGAATTCTTGATACCATTTTGCAGACAATTTAGGTATCCTATCAAATGTTTTGCGGTCAACATAATGTAACCCAAATCTCACGTTGTAACCGTGAGTCCACTCGTAGTTGTCCATCAATGACCATACAAAGTAGCCACGTACATCGGCTCCATTCCTAAAACATAAAGTAAATTTTAACCCACTTTTGACTATCATGGTGAATGTCAACTATAAAATTGTTACAAGCACAGTTGAGACTTAATGGCGTGATCTTTCTCAATGTAGTTTTCTACATTAAGTGGATTTAATCAAAGGTTAATAGTGTTGACTTTGTGAATTTACATAACAAAATAATTACCTTTTTTTTATTATTATATAACTCAAAACTTAAAAAAAAACTATGTGCATTATCATCATTAACAAATATTGGTAATTATAAAATTTTTAATAGGAATTCGAACCCATATGGATATAGTCATCATCATTTTTCTATTTTTCATTTTGATTCATATTGAAGATAATTTAATACCTAAACAACAAATGTTTAGTTTTTGTGGACGTGTTGTAAGAACACATAAATCGTCATTCAAGTTTTCTATACAACGTTAATAATTCGTGTGAAGTGTGCGAAGTAATTCTAACCGTTGATTTAAGAGATGGACGGTTCAAATTAATGTGAAATAATCACGTATGGAAGGATGACTAGAGGGATAAATTCAGAGTTTGCTTACAATTTCTCGTAGTTTTATTTAAACTCAACCCAATATATATAACCCTATATATATATATATATAAAATTTCTACAGCAAAAAAGTTCTGTTTGACTTTAAAGTCAACGCATATGAAAGTAACCTTATGGCTTTAGCTAAAGAAGCAAGATATGTCTGATGGAATTCAATTCGCTTGAAATCGTTCAGAATGTCTTCAACATGTATATTCTGCACATTTGGTGATGAATACCCTGTCACAAAAGCATGAAAATTATTAATATATTATTATTACAAACATGATAATCACCAATAAATATATATTGATAACAGAAAACTTACCATTTTCAGTGATAAACATGGGTTTGTTATTGTACCGAGTTGTGACATAATTAACAATCTCTTCCAAGCCTCTTGGAACCACAAAAAAGTTTGGCATTGATGTCTGCCAAATAGCAAATCAAATCATTATTTATTCCAGGAAAAGTAAAAGAAAAAACAGAAGCATCACATCAAAATCTTGAAACAGAAATCAGTATATCCTACAGGATCACCGATGGGTACACCCTTGCGCTCCACAGTAGTTTCGACGTATCCCTTGATTGCACGATTACCACTTTCTGTGCAACTAGAATTAAGACAGTCTTTGGCGTATAAAGTAGAATAATGATTGATTCCAATGAAATCAATGCTGTTTTTCATAAACTTCTTTTCCTCTAGGGAGAATATTGGTAATTCATTTCCATGATATTTACGCATTTCTTGAGGGTAGTCGCCAAATATAGGAGGATCAAACGACCTGTTTGGACAATAATATTCAAATTCTCACATTGTTTTTGGTAAAAAAGTTACAACTGAATATATAGTCCAAAATATTACCAACCAACACTAAAGAGCAAGGCTCTTTCTGAAGCCTTTTGATCTAAATAACTGTCTGTAAGTGGCTCAAACATGTAACAGCTTGCAACTAGTCCTATCAGTCCACCTTGTGTTGGCTACAAGAAAAAGTCTAAAGATTGTGATGTTTTCTTATAAAAATCATTGTTTTAGAGAATTATGAATCAATTAATTGCCTGAAAGTTGTCATGATATAGCTTTGCAGCCTTGCCATGGCCTAATAACATGTTGTGCATAGCTAACAGAGGCTCAACATCAGAATTGCCTGCTAGACAGTTGCCAAAAGGCTGCGAACAGTGATTTGGTGGAAAATACCCTCTTTCATAAGCCATTTCTGCATTCACATTTGGTTCATTGATAGTGATCCAGTATTTCACGCGATCTCCAAAATTTTTGAAACAAGTTTCTGCAAAATGTACAAAATCGTCCCTGCGAGAAAGGGGTTACTAATAACCTGACCAAAAATAATTTTGTTGATTTTGGCGCTAATATAGACATTTAAACATACTGCATTTGTGGATCAAGCCAAGACCCGTATTTCTCTTCAAGTTCTTGAGGTAAATCAAAATGGTGAATAGTCACAAATGGCTCGATTCCTGCATGACTTCCCCTTATTAATCAAGATTCATGAAAATGTTGTAGTAGACATACTATAAGATTATCATAATGTAAAAGAGTCACCTTTAACTATAAGATCATCAATGATCTTATTGTAGAACATGATTCCCAAAGGATTAACATCACTAAATCTCCCCCCTACAAGAAGTATCACAAATACAATATTGATTAAAAGATTTACAAACTTGTTGAAATGAACAATGAAATCAGACATGATTAAGAAAGTTTACTTGGAAGAATTCTACTCCAAGAAATCGAAAACCTGTATGCTTTTAGTCCAACAGAATGCATCATCTCAATATCTTGCTGTATGAAAATTAAAACCCAAAATCAAATAATCATAATAAAAAACTATTTTTGATTAATAATAATGCAGGATCAAGTAAAAGACTGATACCATGAACAGATGATAGTGGTCATCTGCAGTATCTCCATTCTCGCCATTTGGTCCACATCCTAACAACAATGGTGGTGGTTTCACTAACATGTGACATGTCAATAAATGAAATGAATAACAAATAAAATGCCACCAACCTTTGGAATGACAAAATTCATCCCAATTGCTCAAAGACTTTCCATCTTCAAGATATGCACCTTCAACCTGCAAAATGGCATTTTTTAAGGAAAAAATGGCTAAAATCAATGAAAAATTAACAGAAAACAAGTCAAAGAATACTTGATAAGCAGAAGTTGCTGCTCCGAAAAGAAACCCAGGTGGAAAATCGGATCTTTTGATCGGTTCATCTTGATCGAATCTTGATTCATCTCCATTGATGGAAGCGTCAACAATCAAAGAAGAAGCAAAAATGACAAAAAGATAAACTGCAACTGTATTCAATTCCATTGTTGGAGAGCTCCGTTGATCCTATTTTGATTTGAATGAATTAATGAACTCCCAGGTGTATAGGTAACATATTCAACCCAATCGATCATTTTCATATGGATTTCATATGTTTATATATTTCCATTCCAGATTTTATGAATTTTTTTTTTCTCATGTAAGATACGTTTTAAGATTTGATGTATATTGATATAGTATATAGGTTATATATTACACTTTTAAAATAGCTAGTTTGAAAATTATGGCACACGTTGGTAATTTGAATTATAATGAAAGAGACCACCCGCCATACCCATACAAATAAAGTGTTGGAAATTTGGACACAAAATAATTATATTTATGTATTTATTTATTTATTGGTTTAAATTTTCGTTTTGTAACGAACTATACCATGTCCAAATTAAAGCTAAGATGAATTAGATATCGATGCTCGAAGTTGAGTGGTCGGAATAAACAAAATGAAACTTGGGTGATTATAGTAGGAAATTGTTGAAATTTCTTGCATAATGCTAATAAAGCCATGTATTGACTAACATGGATGTTTTATGTTTTGACCAAGGCTTTTAATAAATATTATGAATGTTTATTATGTTTTTAAAATTGACATTAAACATGTCATGAATGAAATAAAAGTTTTAATTTGGTCTCATAAAACATTTCATAAATCAAATGAAAGTTTTGGTTGTGAATCATAAAACTCATATTAATGTGAAGTTTTTAGCATGAGTATATAACTAAACTCATGATAAAAAGAAAAAAGAACAAGAAAAAATTTATTCTCTTTAGATTCAACAAGTTTCATAGAAATTTAGAGATGAACATTCTCTAAATTGTTCTTCCTACACCGTCATCTTTAACGTTTTTCCATATAATATCATAACACATATTTTACCGGTGATCTCTCGGGTCCGAGGCACTCTCCGGCAGTACATACTGCTTTGGCTGTTGTACCCTGGGAGACAGACGCGTTGTCTTGAGTAGAGACGCGAAATCTGTTTTAAGGGACTCGTGTCTAACACGATCCTCAGCCATAACCGTCAATCTTTTGTTTGTTACTTGTTGCAGTCAAGAGGTATAGTTGAAGATTCGAACGCGATTAAAACTCAAGTAAATAATACTATATGAAGAGTCGTTGGAGTGTATACTAAAGATGGATGTTCGAATAAAGTTTGGTACATAAATATTGTTATATTTATTTTTCTAGTCGTATTTGTAAACGGTATCGTACTAAAATATTTCCCATGGCTAATTAAAGTATCGTTAGAATTACTATTTTTAATATAAAAGTGAACCTACTTCTTACAAACTTAAAACAGATTTTGTGATTGGATTTTTAAAACATTATTACTATGGTTTTAAGGTTCACGAAATGTTAAAGAAAATGTTATTTGAGATTTTTGTTAAAATCAAACAAACTTTTTTTTTTGGGAAATAACGTAGTACAACGTCATGTTTGGATTTTAATAAAGATTGGAGTACAATCTAATATCCAAAATACCGTATTACCAAACGAATACTTTGATTCTATCATGTGTTAAAATATTTTTGTAAATGTTTAACAATCTAACATGTGTGTTAGAGATGGTTTAATTTTTAAAAGCCATTATGAAATCATGGGTTTATAGTTTTAAAATTATTTATGACTACAATGATTTAAGCAAAATCAATTTTTATTTAGAAACTAGTGTTTTGATATAAAAAGAGAAATAGTTTATTTCATATGAGCCGAGAAGCTTACAAACGATTTTGCAATCGTTTAGATCTAACGAGCGTGTTAGAAGCAGGTTTATTGTATATAAACCGATAAGTTTAAAAACAATGTTTGGTAGTTGTTTATTTCTAACAAGCGTGTTAGAATTGGTTTATATTTTATATATCGAAAAGCTTTAAAACGATTTATTTAATCGTTTATTTCTAACGACTAAGTTAGAACCGGATTTATTTTATATAAATCGAAAAGCTTTTAAAGCAATCTTTGTAGCCGTTTATTTCTAACGTGCGGGTTAGAAGTGGTTATTTTAACCGATAAGCTTAAAAGGTTATTTGTGATCATTTATTTTCTAACGAGCGTGTTAGAAAACGGTTTATTTAATAAGAACCATAATATTTAAAATGATTGTTGTAATCAGTTGTTAGAAACGGTTTATGTATATAAACCAAAATATGTTTAAAAACATTTTTATAATCATTTATTCTCTAATAAATGTGTTAGAAACGGTTTATTCTATTTAAAAACGTTTTTATTAGCATTTATTCTCTAATAAATGTGTTAGAAACGGTTTATTCTATTTAAAAACGTTTTTATTAGCATTTATTCTCTAATAAATGTGTTAGAAACGGTTTATTTTACTTAAAAACGTTTTATAATCATTTATTCTCTAATAAATGTGTTAGAAACGGTTTATTCTATAAATCGAAAAGTGTTAAAAAAAAAAAAAGAAAACATTTGTAAATGTCTGTCTTCTAACGAGCGTGTTAGATACTAATTTATATAATAAAACCAATTTTGAAGCTTATGATCTTGACTTTTGTGATCAAGAAATAAAATAAATACGATATATTTTTAAAATAGTTGCGAAGCTACGAAATATTTTGAATTAATAAAACATATGTTTTGCAATCTAAAATGGTTACTACTCATGTGAGAAGTAGCACGTCTCGAACAACATAATAGTCTCGATGAGATTATTCAGAAAAAAACAAAAGTCGAGGTTGTTGTGAATAAAAATAATTGTTGAAATACAACTACTTATAAATAAGATAGTGTATACACAACGTTGTTGTTTTTTTGATCGGTTTTGACTATTTAAATTTAGAGTTTCAAGATGAAATGAGAAACTTAATCGTATGAGTGCATGAAGTATTATTGAGGGAGTACCTCAAGACATGCCATAAAATCAATATCATTGCTACAATGATGAAAGTGTTATCGATAATAACACTTGGAGATTTGATGCCTATATTGTAATTTTTATCCGTTTGAATTATTATTAAAAAGTGTTTTGCACTTTACGTTTTAATTTCGGTTGTATTATTATTTGTGTTCAATATCTTAAGATAACACATGCAATATTTACAACGAAATAAATCAGTTTTTATTATAACGTTCAAAATGATTTTAAGGAAAATAATTTTAAACGTCAATTATATAATATTTAAAAAATATATAACTTTAAACGGATAGTGTAATATGAGATTTGCATAAGAAACAACTTGAGAGTTGTTGAATTGTTTAAGTGTCGAAGATGAGACATCAAATGTCATATCATATCATGAGATCAAAAATATAATAAGTGTGCTGAGATGAAATACTCAAGTATTAGATATACCGATAACCTTCATTTGAAGTTATCATAAAAATTCACGAGTGTGGATAAATCTACATATGAAAGCAATATATGTTATCTTCAATGAATTTAGCTAAATTCATTTTGAAAGATCTAAATGTAAATGCGTCTACCATCTTAATGTTGTTAGAACTATGTGGAGGTTTTATCTTTCATTAGAGACAGTATCCTGGTTATACATAGCTTAAAGGAAACAACAAGACATGTGTGCCATTAACTCTAGGCAAACATTATGAATTGCATATTATTGAGTGTCAATGTGTTTGACTCTGTCTTAATGTAATACTGATTGTAGACGAGTTTTATTTATCTTGTTAATGATGAATGTGTTCACCAAAGTGAATTTGATCAAGACTTGTTATTAATTCTTTATAAGTCAAAGAGAAGATGGTGCACTTTGCACTTCATACACTCGCACGGCTGTGCTTGAAAGTTGGCTGTTTAGTTTTGACAGATGTTATCGAGATCTTGGTCTTAACTCAATTTCAACTACTGGAGTGTGTGTACGCTAGATTGGTAATAAGCTTGCCTTTGAGTTGCTACCAACCTATTGTATTAATGCTGAGGTTCGGCACTTGCTACCGACTGGCTGCTGCTAAGTTGGTGCTGAGGCGGCTATCGGGTATGGTGTCATGTCTGGTGACATGCCTGTGGATGAGAGCAGTAAAGGAAAATAAGTTATGTTCCTAACCAAATGATTAAGAATAAGTCTCATGATTTGTCTAAAATAAGACATGAATATGGACAAGGGATAGTGTGTTATTCCTTAAAGCTGTGAAGGATCAGAATGATGCATCTTCTGTTCACATGCTAGAGTACTATAGTCTAAAGCATGCTAGCATAGTACTTATCAATTATGATGCTCTAAGGAGGTCAATCATGTGTAGACAAATTTAAAAGAGGACACTCATCCGGTTTAAGAAGATTGATATAACCTATGGAAAACTTAACTAACTAGATAATGTTATCTAGTTTACAAGTTCTAATGAGGAGTACTCAGCTTTCTAGGTTTATTCAATCGCAAACCTCACTTTAAATCAAATTGCAAGAAATGTGGGGGAGAGGCCACTTTAGAAACAATCCTTTAAGGTATGTAGAAATGATTTTGTGAGAAAGTTTTCTCAAACCTATTTAGAAAGTGAGAACCTTTCATTAACCCATATGGATGTTATCCAATAACACTTAAATGTGGGGGTTTCTTGCATTTGAAAATAAAATTTTAGCAATATTGATTTTGACACAAAGATCATAAGAAGTCTATGATAGACTCGGATTCTAATTGGCTAGATTTAGAATCTTGATAGATGCTACCAAAAACATAAAGTAGATGTGTTTGTTTTGAAATTAGAATTGTGTTCTTCAAATGCACTTAAAAGTTTCATAATAGCCATTATTAACTTATGAGTTAAGAACACGTTATGAAAACTTATCTCGATTGAAGTTATCTATATCGACTTGACAAAGTGATAGATAACAATTTTGGATCCAACAACCTACGGGTTGAAAAAGAGATGAGATAAAGAGGAGTTGGACTAAAGCCCATAGGAAAAGGGGAATATGAGAGAAACCTAACCTAGCTGATTGGAGATCCCAAGATCTAGGTTCAATAGGACAACTTAATCATATGACCAACGGAGTCACTATAGGGGAGTACCCTAAAACTAAAAGGGAGTCATGAACTTCCTAGTCCATTCACTCTGGGGGAGTACCCCGAACCAGTGACCAAGTGGAGGTTAAGCATATTCAGGTTAAATGATTATGGGAATCAATATAACCATGATGCTTTTAATGATTCAGGGAATCACCTATGTTAGAGAGAAGTGGGGTCGCTTCGAATGGATTTGTGGGGAGGCGCAAATCCTAGAGCTCTCGCAGAACCAGGATAGTGATCCATGACCATAACGGACACGACAATGAGTGCCCGACTAGGGAGAGTCTTGTGTGAATGTGTATTGTCGTCTACACAAAACGGGGTCTGTTCAAAGACATCGCGTCTACACACCACCAGGAGGCTAAGTATGCTTCACAAAGGAAGGTTCAATGGGAACAACAACCTATCCTGCAAGACTCAACTGTCGAGTTTTCATTGGGAATTTTATGTGTTTTGATCGATCTCCATTCATGTGGGGGATTGTTAGAAATTTGGACACAAAATAATTATATTTATGTATTTATTTATTTATTGGTTTAAGTTTTCGTTTTGTAACGAACTATACCATGTCCAAATTAAAGCTAAGATGAATTAGATATCGATGCTCGAAGTTGAGTGGTCGGAATGAACAAAATGAAACTTGGGTGATTATAGTAGGAAATTGTTGAAATTTCTTGCATAATGCTAATAAAGCTATGTATTGACTAACATGGATGTTTTATGTTTTGACCAAGGCTTTTAATAAATATTATGAATGTTTATTATGTTTTTAAAATTGACATTAAACATGTCATGAATGAAATAAGAGTTTTAATTTGGTCTCATAAAATATTTCATAAATCAAATGGAAGTTTTGGTTGTGAATCATAAAACTCATATTAATGTGAAGTTTTTAGCATGAGTATATAACTAAACTCATGATGAAAAGAAAAGAGAACAAGAAAAAATTTATTCTTTTTAGATTCAACAAGTTTCATAGAAATTTAGAGATGAGCATTCTCTAAATTGTTGTTCCTACACCGTCATCTTTAACGTTTTTCCATATAACATCATAACACATATTTTACCCGTGATCTCTCGGGTCCGAGGCACTCTCCGGCAGTACATACTGCTTTGGCTGTTGTACCCTGGGAGACAGACGCGTTGTCTTGAGTAGAGACGCGAAATCTGTTTTAAGGGACCCGTGTCTAACATGATCCTCAGCCATAACCGTCAATCTTTTGTTTGTTAATTGTTGCAGTCAAGAGGTATAGTTGAAGATTCGAACGCGATTAAAACTCAAGTAAAGAATACTATATGAAGACTCGTTGGAGTATATACTAAAGATGGATGTTCGAATAAAGTTTGGTACATAAATATTGTTATATTTATTTTTCTAGTCGTATTTGTAAACGGTATTGTACTAAAATATTTCCCATGGCTAACGAAAGTATCGTTAGAATTACTATTTTTAATATAAAAGTGAACCTACTTCTTACATAAAGGATTTTGACTTTGTTTGCATGATTCATTTTTACTTCACTATAGCTTTGATTGTTTAGGGTTGGTTATTTTTATAAATACATAGAGATCATACAATTAGAAGATACGTGAGGGTAACAAATTCTTTTTACAATAGTGAGATAATGTTAATTTGATCTTTATAATATCCACTAATTTAAAATTTATATAAACTCTTCATATAACTTATAATATTTTTCTATAGGATTTACACCTTTGTTAATACATGTTTTAAAAAAATATCTTTTAATAAAATAATTAAGCTTGGGCATAATACTTTATATTTATTTAAGTCCAATTATATAATAACAAAAAGATATTACATTAGAATATAGTAGTTTATTATAATTTGAATTCCGTAAGTATAATTATATATCATGATTGTAATTTGCTTATAGTTGATGGCATATAATAAACTTGCTTCATTCAATGTTTGCGTTTTTTATTTTCTATTTTTGTTTGTCTTTTTATAAAAAACTCATTTTTAATTGATATCTACATAATATTTATGATTTTTAATGATTTTGTTTCTTTTAAAAAAAGTTTGGATGCTATTGTCATGTTTATTATGGTTTCGTTTTCTTATATAAACATAGGTTGTTATCACGCAGTAACATGCCGGTAAGCTTATTTTTCTTAAACTTTTGACGTGAAATTTTTAACCGGATTATTTTTTATATAAGCTTCAAACCATTGTCGCTGTACTTGTTGTAATACGTGAACTTACATAAAAGTTTTTGCATTCTTACTTTTATCGACCTCTTATCATGAAATTTTTAACACTCTGGTTTTTTATATTGACTTTCAAGTATTGTAAATACAGTTGCTCAAACGTTGCTTTACGTAAGGTTTGATGCTAGTTGTGTGTGCAACGCACAAGGGCTTGATGCTAGTCGAATTCAATATTTATATTTGTATTATTTGTTGAGTCGTATACTAATTTAGATTAATAATGTTTTTTTTTGTTTTTTTGCTTTTTTTGTTTTTTTTTTTTAATTTTGTGAACGAAGATCTATTTAAATTCAAATACCAAAAATGATTAAATAACAAGAACGGTAAGATTGTTATTATCAAATATATAATTATTGCATATTTATTAATTATGTATGGTATTATTTTATAACCTGAAAAATTATATTTAAAAACTAATAAATATTTTATAAGGGTAAAATATGATAATTTTTAAAATTAGTATTTAAAGGGTAAAGTATGAAAAGTGGAGAAGGAGGGTATGTATAATCTAACCCAAAAAAATCAGTTTCAAAATAATAAAATTTAAAGTTAATCCAAGTTACAAAAACATAGATATAGTGTTTTTAGAAAATCTAACATAATAAATGATTACATTTTGAGACATGTGTCATCTCCACATTTCACGTCATAATATTTTTCCCGCCTAACCCATTAACCCATCAAACATCAGGAGAGGATCTTTTGACCCGAAATCTCTTTTATTTGGATCCTATTATTCCTATCTTTTGATTCTTTTCTCTAGATACCCTATAAGTTCATTCCAACCATCTTCAACCTTCTGATATGTTTTGATTCCAATCGACTGATCGAGTCAGAAGAGGGTTTAAGATCCACACATTTTTACATTTCAACAATGAAGAAGATTGAAGCATGTTTTGGTAACAAGGACTTTCTGTTTTATGCTTTAATGGAGGTTTTAGTTCTTTTATTTTCTTATATGGTGCCTCTTATGGAAGAAGGTAGCATGCTCTTCCTTCTCATTTTACATGTTTCAAATGTTGATTTATCTGCATTATCCACTTTAACTTATCTGTATATTGTATTGCATTCTTTTTATCTTGACCTTGAATTTGTTTTGTTGGTTTTAGCAAGTAAGGTGTTTGTTGAAATGCTTCAATGGGTGGATGGACTCTTTTTTCCATTATTTATTTCTTCATCATTTATTCATTTGTGTTTTTGAATCATCTTTCAATTTGTGGTATATCAGTTTGCTCATTAGATTTTGATTTTAACTTTCAAGTTCATGTGTGAATGATTTACAGGTTAGTGGAGTAGGTGGCAGTTGTTATGAATTTTAATTCCTACATTTCAAACCAAGATTTCCCTCTAATTTTATATAATTAGTTTTATGCATCAACTCATGATAATCTTTTTTACTTCAAACTTTAGATTTTTCCGAACTTCTGAATGAAGATTAAGATTAGAAGTTCTACATGTTAAAAATTTTCTTTTCGACATTTGTTGATAAAATGTGAGTGGTAATTCCTTAAACTTTAGTCTTTTTTGGTGATATGAAGAAAACATCATTGTATCTTTGCTAATTCCTTTTCTCTGGAGACAGATATATGCCATTATATCTGTCACTTAGTTTTGCCATGATATGTCGTACGGGAAAGGTACGGTTTTCAGCATCTTAGCAACCATTAGATGCTAATTTATACGAATATTTTTGGCCCGAATAATTTTTTCTCTAAAAATTACTATTACACTATTTTATAATTTTTGAACGACTTAATCTACTAGTTCCATAGGTTGCATGTGTGTCAGGTAACAACATGAAACAACATGAAACAACAACATTTTCAAAATATTAAAACACATTATGTTGTTGAAAAAGTTAATAATTTATTATATCTGACATGAGAACATTTTTCAATTAAAATTATATCGAAACGTATATTAAAACAAACACGTTTCAGTGGTTTCATATTTTAAAAGTTATTATAGAAAAATTATGTTAAAAATAATTGTAATATTAAGATAGTTTTAGCTTTAAAGGTTGTATATTGTACTTTAAATACTTGTATTATTTTAAGTGGAGTGGTTCGAAATCATGTTTATTGTTTTGGTTAAAACATTGACCGGGACATGTTCAAACGACTCATCATAATGTGTATGCTAATAAATACAAATAAATCCGGACACTTGTCACTATTTTAGATCATCTAATAATTGTTTTTCCCGTTTCTCTCTCCTTTTAATTATGAATACGATAATATCTATTTATTAATTAATAACTATTCATAATTAAAATTTTAAATATGTTAACTTCATATTTTCAATCGTATAATATATGGGTTTATTCAATCCGTATAATATACAATATTTAAGACATAACTTGTTATATTATTAACAATGTAACAGTAAATTTATTTAGCCCGTGTATTACATGGGATTGTAACCTAGTGATTATATATTTTTATTATTTTCCAACTTCTGATGAATATACAAAGATCGAATCTCCATTTATACCTAAACATACTACATCCACATCATGCAATTGTGTAAAATAGACTAATTAAGCAAAGATCGAATCTCCATTTATACCCAAACATACTACATCCACTTCAGATTCTTGAGTCTCTTCTTAAGCAAAGAAACCAGATCCCAAGCAAACAGAAGATAAAAGAAATACTGGGTAATAATAGGTGCATCAGGCCAAAGTGGTCTAACAACCTCTAGACATGTGCATGCAGAAGGCTTGCGCAGTGAGTTTGCCCTTTTTTATATAATAAGTATAATATTCTTATACTTAATAGTTGGTACAATCTTTAATGCAGGGATGGACCTTATAATTGGAAAATTGGATTTTATGTGGAGCTACATATAACTAGTGGATGATTATATGGAATAAACTTGTACTTCACAATATGTATACAAAATAGTGTTTTGCCCCGCGCGTTGCCATGAGCAAGAAGATGGGCATGTGTAAATGAAAAATTAGCCATGACATGCTTAAAAATGCCTAGACATATTTTACTATGATATTTAAAAAGTTAAATGTTTAATAAATAGAAAGCTTGAGCAGTGTAACAAAAAGATATTAAGTGCATGTTTACATCAGCTTATTACACAATAAAGTATGTTTGAAGATTGTAAAATATTTTCACCATGTTAAAATGCTTATACTATTTGCTACCAAGACAAAATATTCAATGTTGAAGTTTTTAAGCCAAACATCATTCTTCATCTCCCTTCATAAGTAAGGACAAATATTTGTACACCAAAACATTGATGACAGTTATCTAACTCTAATCAACAATGCATATTGTCAATTTTAGTAAAGTTAAACAACTTCTGTTTTGGATGTCTATGGCATTTGCATCCTTTTTGCAAAATTCTTTATTGTACCATAAGAAGAAGTAAGACGGAATTACTAACGGAATTAAAAAAATATACAAGAAAAAAAATTATTCTTTTTACCAATGAAGTTACCGACAGTTTAAAATAAATTTAACCAATAAGTTTTAGAGACATATTACACAAATCCGCGCTAAAAGTCCTTTAATTCTTTTTAAATAAAATAGTTTTTTCTCATTTTATTCTACTTATTAAAAGTATATGCAAAATACATAAATATATCAAGAATCACATACAAACACGAATCAAAGTTGCAAACTTTAAAAACACAAAGTTTGTGATTCATAATGTTCTTGCAAATTTATCAACAAAACTATGCTTCTATTGTTTCCAACAATATGTATACAAAACATTAACTAATGTTTCTATTTCATTGTATTGAGATCCAAAGTTAGGAGCAAATGCCTCATATGAGCATGAAACACCACTTGCTTATTAGATGAATTTCAAGAGTTATGTATTCGTTCCATATTCTAATTTCTTTCACAAAAGGTAAACACAATAACATCTAAATAATGATACAGTTTAGTTGTAAACAAATCATTATAACAGAATATGTTTTCATATGAAAGAAAAGGGTATTTTGGTGGTGAAGGCTAATAACCTACCGTGATCTCTCTGTCCTTTGAAGAATGATCAAAACAACATAAGCAAGAGTTCAAACAACTAACTGCAAAAACGAATTGTGGCTCAGAATACTAAGAACCAAATTGAAACCCAAATGTCCCTGAGCCAACACACGTGTAGTGCTAAGGCGAAGAACCTACAGTCTTCCTTTTAATTTGTCCGGTGAAGATCAACGAATTCGTAAAAGCAAATAAATCAAAAGAATGATGATTTTGATATCTTCTTTTGTCCATTTGAATATGACAGGCTTAGGATATGATAACACGTAGTAGACATATGGGAAGCTGATAACACGTGCATAAGTGGCGGTCAAAGCAATAACTCAACTCTTACACGGTTGTACCTAGTTCTTAATATGTTGTATATCACTGTAGATCCCGTTAGTAAATGTAGGTATATATAATGTGTAGAAAGAAAAAATATACGCATGACCTTGATGGAATGCAAAACACCAAGAGACACATAATTATTGGTATAATAAAGAGTGAATTTGGAACACCAAGGAGTGCATTAAATAGGCCCTCGCAAGCTAAAACAATGGAAGCAATGGGAAGCTTACTTTACTTACGGCATAGGCCATTCTAGTCGAGTTAAAACCAAATATTAAAGAGCACCAAAAATGCTACGATATAATGAAGGATCATCCAAAGGAACACCAGAGTAGCGTGACAACAGACTGCGTGGCATCACAAGAGTAGATAATGGGCGGTATTGATTAAGGTCTGTACACTATAGAATAACCAAGATATATCGTTGTTGTGAAAGATAAAGGACATTATCCGAAAACATTTCTTGACTCCCTAAGAAAAAGCTTAAAATATCCAAGTCCTTGAATGTGAATTGGGATTGTAAACTCTCAATCAACTCAGTAAAAAATGTGAAATAGTTGCCGATAATAAAAATATCATCAACATAACCCAAGGATATGACATGTCACGGTCTCTTGATAATAAACAAATAAAGATGAATCAGAGACACATTGGGAGAAACCAAATTGTTGTAAAGCCAAAGATAACTTGGTGCACTAGGTCTTTGGTGCTTGCTTAAGGTTGTATAGAGCCATTTTATGCAAGCAAACATAATGTAGTCAAGTGTGATCAACACTTACATAATCATCAAACTGAATATACCCAACTTTTTTTTCATTTTATATTTTACATTGTGTTTGTTGTTCTCAAACTTTATTACAATAACAATTTACATGGAATTTCAATAAGAAATAAATTATGTTTTGTAAAAATCAAACATCATAAAAGTCGGCATGCTTGTGCACTGGTCCTGGAGTTCTAATTGCTAAAAGATCAACCAGGCTACTATTTTTCAAGAATTCTTGATACCATCTTGCGGACAATTTAGGTATCCTATCAAATGTTTTGCGGTCAACGTAATGTAACCCAAATCTCACGTCGTAACCGTGAGTCCACACGTAGTTTTCCATCAATGACCATACAAAGTAGCCACGAACATCGGCTCCATTCCTAAAATATAAAGTAAAATTTAACCCACTTTTGACTATCATGGTGTTGTTACTAACACAGTTGAGACTCAATGTCATGATCTTTTTCAATGTAGTTTTCTACATTAATTGGATTTAATCAAAAGTTAATACTGTAGATTTTGTAGATTTACATAACAAAGTAATTACCTTTTTATATTATTGTAACTCAAAACTTTAAATAAATTATTTGCATCATCATCATTAACATATATTGGTAATTATTAAATTATTAAAACTAGGAGTTCGAACCCACGCGTTGGGAAATAGTAATCATCACTTTTCTATTTTTTTACTTTGATTCATATAGAAGATAATTTAATACCTAAACAACAAATGTTTATTTTATGTGGACGTGTTGTAAGAACACATAAATCATAATTTTTTAAGTTATAATAGAAATCAATGCAACAAATTTGTTAAACTGTTGGCATGAGTTGTTTTGATATGTTCTTGTTGTTAATAAAAACAACAAATGTGGTGGGTTTGTACTATCAATTCGACAAAGTCTTGTGACCAAATATAAAAACAACAAAAAACACTGTGGCATTCAATTTGTCGTTTAATATATATATATATATATATATATATATATATATATATATAGGATGGATAAAATAAAAACATTAATTTTTTATTTTTAAAACAAAATAAAAAGTTGTACATGTTTATATACACACACACACACACAATAGGTTATAGACCCGTGTATTACACGGAATTATATAATCAAAATTACATTAATTTTTTTAAAACTAAAAAGTTGTACATGTTTAGATGTGCATTTATATGCACTAACTAATATAACTTTTTATTAATATCCAGTGAAGCTTTTTGGTCATATGTTAACTACTATATTTCAATTTTAATAATTACTTTTGATGTTTTAGTATAAGATCCGGTTTCAATATTTTTAAAACAAAAACTAAAGGAACAGGTTAATTTTAATAAACTGTTTGATATATGAAATTACATATTTTATTTCTTCCTAAATCATTCATAAGTTATCAAGGAGAAACTACGATGTTTTATTTTTTTAATAGCTATAAGTACGTTAATTAATAGGTATTTGTTAACCTGAAACTTGTAAATAAATATAAACCAGTTATTAATAATAAATCAATTATAACTAAAACTCATATTTACTAACAAATTTTTTTTTTAAATAATAAGAACTTTATTATTTTTTTGACATAGAAATTAAATTAAATTACTCATAGAAGATTATCAATCATGCGTTTGTTATAGTTAAGTTGAGGGAAAAACAATAACTTTTTGGTCAAACATAATTAATATACAGAATAGAGTCGGGTGTAATTAAAAAATAATGTAAGGTTTAATTAGAAAAACCTTTACTCAAATTTAAAATTCAAAACTAAGTTTTAAAAACAATTAAAAGATCCACATAAATAGGTAAATTGGTAAATAGATTTAGGCGAGAAAATAATAATGAGATTGAAGCAGAGAGTGACACGTGTCACATAGTGTAATCTTTTATTAGTATTATATATATATATATATATATATATATATATATATATATATATATATTGGCTGGTTACTGTACAAAGTGTAATTCTCTTATGAAGCGTACGTAGTCACTAGGGAGTACCACATGTTTTCTTCGCGGAAGAATAGTTTTGTCCGCGCCACAATTATGCATATAAGATACATAATGATGCAAATTATGAGAAATTACATCTTTGTTCCTAATTATTTGTCAAACCATCACTCTATTGGTCCCTAGAGTGGATATCTATTAGTTTTTAAAATTAATTTTGTTGAAACGACTATTCTATCGTTATCGTTATCGTTATCGTTATAGTATAATATATAATGTAAATAATATATGACCTTACAGGACCCATACTCCCACATCTCCTTCTTCCCCTCTTCCACAACCCGCTACTCACGTACCATTGCCGCCAACCACCATCAGTAATCACCAAGGCTACCGCGAATCACTGATTACCATCACCATTCCTAAACCATCGTCGCTGACCCAAATTTTCCTACAATAACCCCATATCACCTTACCTTTTTCGTCCATCAAAAAGCCACTGCACCCCTTCCGATCTCCACCACCATTGGGGTTGAGGTTGGTGTGTAGATATGGGCGGACCATGGTGGTTAGAGTGTCGACGGTGGTGGTGCCAAAGGGAAAGGGTGGTGGAGAAGATGATATTGATGGTGTCTGATGTTTGTGGCACCTTCGAACTTGTGGCGGTAGAGGGGTCACAAGAATTAAGGCGGCGGTGGGGTTGCCAGACTTGCAGCGGCTGGTCACTATTGACGGGGAAGGGGAGGGCTGGATTTAGTACCGTTATCTTGAGACCCACCCTTTTTTGTAAGAACTCTAGAAGCCAATATGAGCCACATATTTTTTATCACATGCAAGTCAGATGCCATTTTCTCTTTTTTTTTTAAAAAAACGTTCATAACTTTTTTTCACGATATCATTTTTTCAAAAAACATTTACTATTAATTTTAGTATTTTTTTATCTTTTCAACGCCTACCATATTGATATACATTTTAAAAAAAAATCCACTCGTTATTTACATATGTGTAAATCTAGTTATACACATGTGTAATACCGAATTTATACATGTGTAAATCCGGTATTACACATGTGTAAAACAAATTTCGTAAAAAAAATGAGATTTTTTTTATTTTTTATAAATTTCTTTTTATTTTTTTATGAAAGAGGGAAGCTAATTTTTTTGTGGAAGAGGGAAGCTAAGGAAACATTTTTGTGTTTTTATTTTTTTATTTTTATGTTATATTTTGTTTTATAATTTTGTTATTATATTTTTGTTAATTATAATTTTGTCATTGAAAACTAGTGACTTACATTGGTTCTTAAAGTTCTCACAAAAAAAAAAAAAGTTCTCATTTGATCACTGCCTATATATATATATATATATATATATATATATATATATATATATATATATATAGAAAGAGGTTCCACTAAGATATATATTTTGACTAAGAAGGCTAAGAAATGATCTTAGCATTCTATTTTTTAATCTATGGTTAAAATATGAAAGTTTAGGAAAGATAAAGGTGGAACGGTGTTTTGGTGTATGTAACCACTTTTGTTGACTTTTTTGAGTTTCCCTTAATTTTTTTAAATGTTTATAAATTTTTCCTATTAAATTCATTTTTTAAAAAAAAGTGCACCATAATAACAAGCTTTTTTTCTCTTTAAATTAAGTATAGTATTGCTATATTTTTTACAAAAAATAAATAAACGATACGAAATTGTGCTGTATTTTAATGTTTTTGTGATGAATTTCATGAAAACATTACAGAACTATTTGTGTTGCATTTCGTCACAACATGCATCACAAAACAGCATAATTTTGTGCTGATTTGCATCAAACAGCACAGTTTTGTGCTGCTTCGCGTCAAACAGCACATTTTTGCGCTGCTTCGCGTCAAACAGCACAGTTTTGCGCTGCTTCGCGTCAAACAGCACAGTTTTGCGCTGCTTCGCGTCAAACAGCACAGTTTTGCGCTGCTTCGCGTCAAACAGCACAGTTTTGTGATGTTTCGCGTCAAACAGCACTGTTTTGTGCTGCTTCGCGTCAAACAACACTGTTTTGTGCTGTTTTGTGTGGGTTTAGGATTTTCTTGGGGAATGATAATGAATTGGTTGGTTGCAATGATGAGTTGGGTGGTGGAGCAGAGGCAATGGAGGTATCCACCATAGAAAGAGAAAGGTAGAAATTTAAGGATTAGTATTATGCTGAATTTTGTCAAAATATAAAGAATAGGAGGGAATAATTATGTTTTTGACTAAAATGCCTTTTAACTCTATTTTTAATTGTGTCACATTTCATGATCTTATTACTTCTTATTATACTTGGGGAAAATTTATTTTTTATTTGAACTTCTACCTATATAAATTGCGATAATCCGTTAACACTAATGTGACAAACACTTACACCATTATTATGTAGTGTAACTAACTTTTACACCGCGTTACACCACTGATGTAACAATTTTTCCTCCATCTTTTTAAAAAATTTCCACCTTTTTAAACCGTTACATTTGTGCCATGTGGATTAGTTGATGATTAGGATTGAGGGGTATCTTAGAAATTAAATAATTATTTGTTTTTAACAACCCCATAATTTAAGGAAATATTAATTGAATATTTCCTAATCTCTATTCAAAAATTCAACTAAGATATTCTGTAAATATTTCACCAGATATAATTCGTATTGCTCTTCTTCTTATTTCACCGGACAAATTCCTATAATTTGCATTCCTCTTCGGGTTGTATGCTACTTTTTTTGTTCGTCTAATGATTATTAGGGATACATTAGCTATTATAATGTATAAGATTTGTGTGCTAATAGGTGTTCATCTGTTCTTGATTATTAACAAGTTTATGTTAATTTAAGTTGATTTTTTTGAGAAATTTTATAAAAGTTTTGTGTTTCTGAGAAAAATTTAGTGATGTGCTATCATGAAACTTTGAATATGGTTATCTGCTAATGCCTATTTGTCTGTTCTTGATTATCTATAAATCTATATTGATTTTTGGAGAATTATTAAAAAAGTTATGTGCTACTTCGTCAAAAAAAGAATATATGTGCTATTTTCTAAGTTAAATAAATTAGTAACTTTGTAAGTAGCACCGTGTAAGTAGCATCATGTAAAGTAGCACCGTCTAAGTAGCATTATGTAAAGTAGCACCGTTTAAGTAGCTTCATGCAAAGTAGCATACTGTTATACGAAATGCATTATGTAAATTAGCAATATCTAAAATATGTAAACTAACACTAGCATTATGTAAATTATTACTGTGTATAAGTATGTATAGTAGTAATGTGTAAAACATGTAAAGTAGCACTAGCATAATATAAATTAGATTGTGTATAATGTATAAGTAGCACCAAATATGCAAGTTGAACAGCGTAAAAGGAAAAAGAAAACATCAAAAAAATTCTAAAAAATATAGTAATATTATACTCATATTAAAGCTAAACAAATAAGTGATTTTTTGGTATAATTTTTTTAAAAAGTTAATAAAATATAAATAACTTTAATTTAAAAAGTGAGTGGAATTAGTATTTTTCAAGTTAAAAATAAAACTAATCTTGAATTGGTAACTGTCAAATGACGAATTTGCCCTTTTCCATATTAACTAATAGACTAATTTAGGATTAATGAGTTGTCACTTATCATAGCTATTCATTTAATTAATCAATGGTCTAGATTAGTTCTCACGGTTTTTAGATAACATAGAGTTTGTATCGAATCCATCCTCTCTCTCTATATATATAATTTCTACAGCAAAAAGTTCTGTTTGACTTTAAAGTCAACGCATATGAAACTAACCTTATGGCTTTAGCTAAAGAGGCAAGATATGTATGATGGAATTCAATTCGCTTGAAATCGTTCAAAATGTCTTCAACATGTACATTGTGCACATTTGGTGACGAATACCCTGTCATAAAAGCATGAAAATCATCAATATATTATTATTACAAATAAGATAATCACCAATAAATATATGTTGATAACAGATGACTTACCATTTTCAGTGATAAACATGGGTTTGTTATTGTACCTAGTTGTGACATAATTAACAATCTTTTCCAAGCCTCTTGGAACCACAAAGAAGTTTGGCATTGATGTCTGCTTAATAGCAAATCAAATCATTATTTATTCCAAGAAAAGTAAAAGAAAAAACATAAGCATCACATCAAAATTTTGAACAGAAACCAGTGTATCCTACAAGATCACCGATGGGCACATCATTGCGCTCTCTGGTAGTTTCCACGTATCCCTTAATTGCGCAACTAGCATTTTCTGTGCAACTTGTACTAAGACAATCTTTGGCGTATAGAGTCGAATAATGGTTGATTCCAATGAAATCAATACTGTGTTTCATAACCTTTTTTTACTCTGGGGAGAATGTTGGTAATTCATTTCCATAATATTTACGCATTTCTTGAGGGTAGTCGCCAAATATAGGAGGATCAAACGACCTGTTTGTACAATAATATTCAAATTTTTACATTGTTTTTGGTAAAAAAGTTACAATTGAATATGTAGTCCAGAATATTACCAACCAACACCGAAGAGCAAGGCTCTTTCTGCAGCCTTTTGATCTAAATAGCTGTCTGTAAGTGGCTCAAACATGTAACAGCTTGCAACTAGTCCTATTAATCCACCTTGTGTTGGCTACAAGAAAAAGTCTAAAGATTGTGATGTTTTTTATAAAACTAATTACTTTATAAAACAAGGATTATGAATCAATTAATTGCCAGAAAGTTGTCATGATATAGCTTTGCAGCCTTGCCATGGGCCAATAACATGTTGTGCATAGCTAAGAGAGGCTCAACATCAGAATTGCCTGCTAGGCAGTTGCCAAAAGGCTGTGAACAGTGATTTGGTGGAAAATACCCTCTTCTCATAAGCCATTTCTGCATTCAAATTTGGTTCATTGATAGTGATCCAGTATTTCACGCGGTCCCCAAAACTTTTGAAACAAGTTCCTTCAAAATGTACAAAATCGTCCCTGCGAGTAAGGGGTTACTAATAAGTAATAACCGAACCAAGATAAATTTGGTTGATTTTGGCTGTAATATAGACATTTAAACATTACTGCATTTGTGGGTCAAGCCAAGACCTGTATTTCTCTTCAAGTTCTTGAGGTAAATCAAAATGGTGAATGGTCACAAATGGCTCGATTCCTGTATAACTTCGCTTATTAATCAAGATTCATGAATAATGTTGTAGTAGGCATACTATAAGATTAGCATAATGTAAAAGAGTCACCTTTAAGTATAAGATTATCAATGATCTTATTGTAGAACATGATTCCCAAAGGATTAACATCACCAAATCTCCCCCTACAAGAAGTATCATATATACAATATCCATTAAAAGATTTACAAACTTGTTGAAATGAACAATGAAATCATGCATGATTAAGAAAGTTTACTTGGAAGAATTCTACTCCAAGAAATTGAAAACCTATATGCTTTTAATCCAACAGAATGCATCATCTCAATATCTTGCTGTATGAAAATTAACACCCAAAATCAAATAATCATAATAAAAAACTGTTTTTGATTAATAATAATGCATGTTCAAGTTAAAGACTAATACCATGAACAGATGATAGTGATCATCTGCAATATCTCCATTCTCCCCATTTGGTCCACATCCTAACAACAATGGTGGTGGTTTCACTAACATGTGACATGCAAATTAATGAAATATATAAAATAACAATGACACCAACCTTTGGAATGACAAAATTCATCCCAATTGCTCAAAGACTTTTCATCTTCAAGATGTGCACCTTCAACCTGCAAAATGGCATTTTTAAGGAAAAAAATGGCTAAAATCAATGAAAAATTAAAAGAAAACAAGACAAAGAATACTTGATAAGCAGAAGTTGCTGCTCCAAAAAGAAACCCAGGTGGAAAATCGGATCTTTTGATCAGGTCATCTTGATCGAATCTTGATTCATCTCCATTGATGGAAGCATCAACAATCAAAGAAGAAGCAAAAATGATAAAAAGAAGATGAACTGCAACTGAATTCAATTCCATTATTGGAGAGCTCTGTTGATACTACCTGATTTGAATAAAAGTCAGGTTTATAGGCAACACAGTCAACCTAATCGATCATTTTCGTATGGATTTTCAAATGTTTGTATAATTGACTGCAGATTTTATGAATTTTTTTCTCATGCAAGATACTTTTGAAGATTTGATGTATATTGATATAGGTTATATATAACATTTTTTTAATTTGCTAGTTTGAAAATTAGAGCGCACGTTGGTGATTAGAATTTTTAATACAAAAAGTTATTAAGGCTGTTTATGTATATGAAAGGGACCGCGCACCAACCCATACAAGTATAGAATATTTGACATTGTTTTCATGATTATTGTTTACGGTTAGTTATCTCTATGAATGGATTAGTTATCTCTATGAATGCATATTAGATCATAGAATATGAAGGTACTAGAGAGTCTTCTAAAAATATTAAATAGATACATGTGTAAATAAGCTTAGTCGGGTTGAGCAGCCGCGTTTATTTTTACGAGTCCAAAATGTGAGCTCGGGCTCTACTCGTTTATATATGAGCCGAGCCAAGCCGGCTCGTGAGCCAATGTGTTTATTTAAAAAGAATTAATTATGTTATTTTTACCAATATATACAAGAAAACAAAGTATAATAACTTTTATATTCATTTATTTTATCTCATTGAAATAATGATAATATTGATATTTTATCAACTAGGGTCATCCATTATATTTTTATTCTTAGATTTTTTTAGGGTTATTGAATTTTAATAATTTCAACTTTTATTTATTGGCCGTGATAAATCCCAACTTTCATTTTTTTCCTCCAATGATCACTTACTAACCGAGAGTTAATACCGCTAGTTTTTTTATGATGTGAACTACTTATATGACCAAAACACTAATCATGTGCATGGGCATTCTGTGTGATTCTTAATTTCACAACTATTTAACTTCAAGTTGAAGCTCGCAGAAAGGTATTGGTAGTACTATTAGGTTTACACCCCCACCCTCGTTGGTTGGTATGTTAACTAGAATCAAAAATAGTCATGAACGAATTCTTTGGTGAATATAATCTAACAATTTATGTGTACGTCGTTAGGCTTAGTTATAAAACTCATGTCTACATTTGATTCTATTTGCTTATAACTTGCTTACACATATGCCCTGCAACTATAACACGTCATAATTTATTTATATTAAACTTATGAACTCAATAACCAAATGTTGACCTTCCCAAGGAATTTTTTTTTCAGGTAACAACAATGTTTGATGATAGTGGATGCATGTGTCTTAGTGAGATTAAGGACTTTTATCATTGATAGATGATTACTTGTGGTTTAAACAGTACATGCTTGTTTAAATGTTAGTTTACATTTGTTTACTCTTAGGTGTGTTTGACCTAGTCTTGTCCTTGGATGTGGGATGTAAATATGTTTCAACTGTTTGGCTATGTTTGTTGTGAAAATGACAAACCATGACACAAGTCTCCATTTATGTCGAGTGACGTCATGGAACGTTATCATTTATTGCATCTTTATTACTAATTAATATGTTATAACGATTCCATCCATTACATTCTCGTGTTTCCACTATAAGCACGCTGTGACTATATTATTCACCACCTTGAGTAGTACTATTCATCGTATCAGCCTATAATTAGCCATTTTTGAGATGTTAGTAATCTGCATTGGATATTGTTCACTGCATTAGCGCCGTTCGTCATATCAACTTAGCCAAATTCGAATATATCCTTCATTCGCAATCTGGAATGTTCATCCACATTAAGGTTTGTCCATTAGTTCTCGCCTGTACTTGGCCATATATAGTAATGTTAGTTACCCGCACATGGTTAAGTCAACCGTATTTGGTTTAATCATTCGCACTAGGTTACTTTTACCCGCGATTGTCATGATTGGCCGATTGGTTGGAATGTAAGAGGCGGCTCGGCAGGGAAGGAATGGGAAAAAAATTGATCTTATTGAGAAATCGATGTCTTTGACTGAATCACCCTAAGGGTTCATGGTTTCTCTTGGTTATATGGTTCACACTTATGATGTTTTTATCAAAGGATTTTCGACTAAGTTTTGACCAAAAGTTGACTTTATTTTTACTATAAGAATTCCTACATGTCCTATTATATGAATAAGCTACTTTTGATGCTTGTATGTTACATGCTATAAATGTTTAATATGTTGAAAGCAATTAATGTATAAAAAAGTGAAACAAATATAAATAATGAATGATAATGAAACCTAATGAAATGTTATACAGACCCGAATTATGATTGAAAAGCCTTGCAAGCAATATACTGTTCCTCACTGATGTGCTGACTAATTAGCCATCATGCACTATGGGGCAAATGGACTTTTATTCATAAGCAGGCTGTGTGGCTTGCATTGTGCGTCAATTATCAAAGGTTTAGCTAACCTTGATAAATATGTGCCCAAAAGGGGTTGACATTTGTTGTCAACCATATGTTTGGGTTCTTGTTTGTGCAAAGTAGTATTAAGAAAGATGAAAGATGATGAATGAAATAAAGATAATAAACATGATAAGTGATTACATGAAAGTTAATTTGACTGGTTTGAATGAGAAATGTATGCTCATTAAAAAAGCTAATGTATATTTTTTATATATTATAAGCATAGAACACATTCAGCAACGTTAACTTTTTATTCATATTAGTTAGGAGCTAATAATTAACACTAAGGATGGAATGGGAGTGAAGATATGTGGCATCAAGAGACTACCACCCTTGTTTAAATGAATGATATTTTACTTTAAGATATAATTCTAATGTTTTTGTTTAATGATGGATGTTTATCATTCATAATTTATGCGATCATTTGAATGATTTCAGTTTTACCACTACAATGTTTTATTTAGTAATGTATTATGTAATATTTTATTTTATGAATAACCAACTATGAGAACTCTCAGTTTCGAGGCCTTACAAAAAACGTGCACACTGCTTCTGTTGATGATAAAGTGACCACACAATGTTTTCTTGATTACCATGAAATAGGTTATATATATCCTGTTATATTTTTGCTGTCATCAATGCACCTTCAAAGTTGCTATCGCTTTACCCGTTTAAAGCTTCCTTGCTACAATATATGTATTTGTACTTAAATCAACCTGTTACCTTTTATTATCATTGATCACACATGTTTAGTATAACCATTTTGTAAAAGAGGATTGAACAACTTGTATGCTTTAATTTGTTCACTATATATCACAAAGATGCATATTTTTGACTTATCATCAAGCTTGCTACGTTTATGATCTCAAAAATATGCATGCACCACACTTCCAAATACTCTAAAGTGTGAAATGCTTGGCTTGTTTCCACTCAATGCTTCATAAGGTATGACATTATATACTCTTTTGGTATATGTTCTATTTAAAATGTATTTTGCTCATGTTAATGCTTCTGCATAAAGCTTATTAGTAAGGCCTTTATGTTTGAACAAACTCCTTTCCACTTCAAGTAAACTTTTGTATTTCCTTTCTACCTCTCCATTTTGTTGGGGGTGTAACTTGTGGTCAGTTTATGGCATATTCTATATTCTTTGAGAAACTCATGGAATTCAGTCCCATAATAGTCTTTATCTCTATAAGATTTTATGCACTTAATTATGTATATTAATTTGGTTTCCACAACCGCTTTAAATGATTTAAAGGCATGAAAAATTTTCTGATTTTTCTTTGATGAAAGCCAATTATTCATAGTATGATGACCGATGAAGGTTGATACATGCTTGTTACCACCAATTAAGTTTGTCCTCATTGGATTTTAATTTCCATGTTAAGTTTTGCACTCGTTTCAAAACTATATGATGAAACAATCTTGTTATATGAATGTAAGAGAGAATAATAAAGAGAATAAGTATCGATTAACATTCAGATGATTACATATGTGCCCCTTATATACTACACGAAACGGCGATAATAGTAATTGTCAAACCGATTGGATTTTTGCATTGCTGCCAATCCATCCGGTTCTTACACGATCCTAGTTTTTTATACACAACACTTAACTTATTTACATGATACTATTAAATATATTCACATATTAGTAATAATATGGATCATAGTGATAAACTTATACAAACATTTTTCCCCCTAGGTTTAGCATTCCTTTCTTGATCTTCACTTTGCTTTGAGTTTCTTCTGTCGGTTTAATCTTGAGTTTATTTATTATTTTGTTTAGACTTTAGTTTTTATTATTTAGTGTTTGCTATTATTTAATAGTTTTAGTTAGTTTGGTATTCATATAAAGAAAATAAAAAAAGTGAGCATTGACCAAGTAGGGAGAATGTTGG
Organism: Flaveria robusta; assembly: GCA_025506415.1. Lineage (NCBI taxonomy): Eukaryota > Viridiplantae > Streptophyta > Magnoliopsida > Asterales > Asteraceae > Flaveria > Flaveria robusta. The sequence goes on along the minus strand of CM046460.1, from coordinate 17,271,678 downwards.
GGACCGGATCTTGAGGGGTGTTCCATTTGAATAGGTTGTAGTTGTTTCTTTAGTAAACGTGGGTTGGATTGTAGCCTATATAAGGCATGGTTTAGTTTTGAAATAAAGGACTCATGCTTTCTTTTTTCTTCTTAGCAACTTTCTTATATTCACTTTTCAATTTCATACAATTTTATTCACAAGCTAGTGGTAATCGAATAAGGGACTGGTACCAATATCAGAGCTTTGTAGCTCGACTAGAAGAAGGGAGTGATTTCATGTGAATCATGAAAGAGACGTGAAGACCGGCTGCCACAACACCGAAGACCGGAGAAAGAGACCGGCGCCGGAGAAGGACTGACGTGAAGAGACCGCGACCGGAAATTCTGGCGTGAGACCGAAGAGACCGAAAAGACCGTATCAGTAAGATCGAGAAAAGAAGAAGATCAAGACCGAAGAAAGAAAACATAAAAGAAAGTGACGAATGGCGATGGTACAAGCAAAAGAATCAGGTTCGATGTCTTATCAAGTTCCGACATTAACCGCAACCAACTATCCGGTATGGGCTATCAAAGTTAAGTCCATATTAGATGCACATGGTTTGTTGGAGACGGTGGAACCAAGGGTTTTTGTGGAAGAGCCGGATGCTAAGAAGTCAAAACAAGCTCTAGCCTTCTTGTTTCAAGCAATACCGGAAGAGATGGTGTTGCAAATGTCTAGTTACACAGACCCGAAGAAAGTATGGGATGGCTTAAAAATAAGATACTTGGGTGTAGATCGGGTGAGGATGGCTCGAGTTGCAACGTTGAAAAGAGACTTGAAGGTTTGCGGATGAAGGAAGGTGAGCTCGTTGATGATTGTGCTACTAAGTTGAGTGGATTGGTTTCAAAGTTGAGGAGTCTTGGGCATGAAGTTGAGGAAGAAGAAATGGTGAGAAGGATATTTGATGCAATGCCAAAGTCATTCCTTCAAATTGTGGCTTCAATTGAACAGTGTTGCGAGTTGGATACTATGCTCTTTGATGAAGTAGTTGGGAGACTTAAGGATTATGAAGAAAGAATCAAAAGTCATGGTGAGAAGAAGGGAGAACAAGGCCAACTCTTGATAGCTAGTAAGCAAAAGAATGATGATGGTGATAGGCATTATGGTCGAGGAAGAGGTCGTGGAAGAAGTTATGGTAGAGGTGATAGAGGTCGAGGAAGAGGATTGGGTCGAGGCGATAAAAGTGGAATCCGTTGTTATGATTGTGGAGTTTTTGGGCACTTTAGTTATGAGTGCACAAAGTGGAAGATCAAAGATAATGAAGCTCATTTGATCCAAGAGGAAGAACCGACCCTGCTTTGAGGAAAAGAAAAAGGGTCAAGATTAAGGGGGTGAATGCTGGTTTAATCTTGAGTTTATTTATTATTTTGTTTAGACTTTAGTTTTTACCATTTGGTGTTTGCTATTATTTAATAGTTTTAGTTAGTTTGGTATTCATATAAAGAAAAGAAAAAACGTGAGCATTGACCAAGCAGGGAGAACGTTGGGGACCGGATCTTGAGGGGTGCTCCTTTTGAATAGGTTGTAGTTGTTTCTTTAGTAAACGTGGGTTGGATTGTAGCCTGTATAAGGCATGGTTTAGTTTTGGAATAAAGGACTCATGCTTTCTTTTTTCTTCTTAGCAACTTTCTTATATTCACTTTTAAATTTCATACAATTTTATTCACAAGCTAGTGGTAATCGAATAAGGGACTGGTACCAATATCTTTTTGTGTGGCAGGTCATCTTCGGTGCATATATTCTAATCCTTGCTTGGTGTTGTTGTTCTCTCTTGGCTCAATGGTGAGTTCACATCCTTTGTACTTTGATAATACCATTCCATCATCTCCAATAATGTAAATATACAATCTTAAGGATCTTAATTATATTTGCTCTAGGGTTGATAGTAGGCATCCTTAGAACATATCCTATATTCAAAGCAACATGCACCCATAAATTATCTGTATTGACCCATTTATATCATCCTAGTTCTTGTACTCTCATATATAAGTCTAAGAGACTAATACAGTGTCTGTATGTGTCTCTTGGTGGCATTGGTGTCATATGTGTCTCTTGGTGACATTGGTGTAGTGAATCTTATCTTTAAGAATTCCTTCATAAACCAGCTTATAACTTTCTCAAACTTAATTTCAAACTTTTCTTTATGCATATTGACTTTGGTAGTGATATGAATTAAATCCATGTAGATAACACAATCTTGTAATGATGATACATGAGTTGGGTACAGAATAAGGCCTATCTCAATGTTGTCAATTGCTTCTCTCTTATCAATTTCGATTAAGATTTCTTCAAAATGTTTGCACACGTTTGCTTTCTCTCGATCTTCATGTATCATGCTTCCATGTTCCAAGGTTTGATAATGATTCTAATACCCATCTACTTATTTCTCTGCTTCACTTTGTTTCTTTGTATCAAATGTTTTTGTTATAATGGAGTCAGCCTTTAGACACATGTAGGTATAGTGGCTTCCATCTTTATATTTCCAACACATAACATTCTATTTTGGACTTTCTTTTCATTTCTTTGAGATGTGATAACAGTCTCTTTGAATTCAATCTCAAAACCTTATTTTAATAACATTCCACACTAATGAGATTTTTATTTAATGTTGGGACATAGTAAACTGAAATGATTCGGGGTTGTCCACTGCTTGTAATCACAACAGTCTATTTCTGTTTAAAGTATTCCATAGAAGATCTGTATTGACAGCCTTCTACACTGAATGAATTCCTTAATCTTTTAATCATCTTCTTATTTCCAGTTGCATGTTGTTTACAGTAACTACAACACATACCTTTTAGATAACCATGATTCATACCTTTTGCCTTCACTTGCAAACCAAACTCTTCTTGGGTTGTCTCTCTTTTCTCTATAGTCAAACAAACATGATTACTTGATACAGTGTTAATATTTTCAATTTTCATGCACAGAGAGCCATCCTTTTGATTTATCGTAAACGTTTTCCCATACCTTTTATGGTCTGAAAACAAAAATAGTAATAGAAGGGAATCATCCACTACTACAAAGTTGTTAATAGATGACGTGCAAAAGATAACGCGCGAAGAAAGATGACATGCATTTTCACTTGTCATAAAAACTATGTCATATTTTAAAAAAATTATAGAAAAAATGACACGTATTTTTGCGTGTCATCTTTTTCCGTCATGTTTTAAAAACCCTTGCCCATTTAATTTCCCCCTGCAAACCTTAAATCGATTTTCATGCCCTAATTTCTCATTCCCCCCTTCAACAACAACGACCCACGACTCCATCACCGTATCCCCGCCCTCTACCACCACGTTACCGCCTATCGCCGCCCTCTGTCACCACCTCTTCGGCTATCACCACCTTTCATCACCGCCTCTCCGCCTCCGTTCGAAGGTTGCTCACATCTTTTCGCCCTCCGTTCTGCAGTTATGGTCTCCTTCTTCCTCGTTCTGCAGTTATTACGAACTCACCATGGGAGATAAGTTCAACTGCTATGTTGTTTGTTTAATAATTGTTTTTTAAAGTGTAAGTTTATATTTTGTACTTTATGTTAAACTTCTATTTGGTTTCATCACGAAATGTATTCATAATTAAATGAGTCATTTGTAAATTATAAGTGTTAGCTATACTTATTAGTATGTCATATTTGACACTATACTTGTTAGTTCATTTGAATGGTCCAAATTCACAAGTTTAATTTGATAAAATCGGTTTTTTCTTAGGTTGGAGGAGGTAAAACTGAATACACTAACGCTGGTTTGGATGGAACTCAAAAATAAGTGGTCGCGTTACGTTTCGAATTTGTTTTATGTGTAGGATTACATTATTAGACAATTAAATGAATTTAAAACTTTATGTATGTGCAGGTGACGCTTGAACAACTTTATAATTTTTGTTAGTATTTAATTAAATAAAATTTGTTTTGCTGTTATTCGACAATTATCAATTTATAATTTTATAAAAACAACAGGTAAATTTATAAAAATAAATATATATTTTATAAAGCAGCTAAAATAATGACGTGTATTGCGTATTATCTTGAGCGCGTCATAAAATTCAAAAAGATGACACGCGCATGCTCGTCATCTTGTCATTTATGACTACCTTTTCCTTGACACGCATTGCGCGTCATCTACCGACTGTTATAAAATGCACGTCATCTTCCGCCCGTCGTAAATATATGACATGCATATGCGTGTCATCTTTCATTTATAACTACCCCTTCCTTGACGCGCATATGCGCGTCATCTGACTCCAAATATGACGCGCATTGCGCGTCATCTATTGTAGTTTTTCTTGTAGTGATCACATGCATCTACACTCCTAGGCACGTACGCAACTTATAATTTCATGGACAGTCGATAATATCATAGGCGGTGTATCGGTGCTCTGATACCATGTTGAGTTTTGCACTTGCCGCAAAACCATGTGTTGTAACAATATTGGTATATGAATGCAAAAGAGAATAATAGAGAGAATAGGTATCGATTACCATTCAAAGGTTTACCCATATATACTGCACGAAATAGCATGAATACTATTGTTATACTAGTTGGATTTTGGCATAACTACCAATCCATCCGGTTCTTACATGATCCTGGTTTTTACATACGCAACTCTTCACTTATTTATATGACACTATTACATATATTAACACATTATTAACACCATGGATCATAGTTCTAAACTTTTGTCAACATTCCGTAGATACATCCTTCATAATCATCCTCTATATTGTTCGCAAATGGTGTCCCTTGACCATATGTCTTCTACTCATGTATGTTATTAACATGACCATATCTTTGGTGCCATAGGTGAGAATGTTTTAATCTTCCATGGTTAGAGAAGACATATTCTCTTGAAATTTCTCGAGGGAGGATTCCACTATGTTCTAATAGTGGTATCAGAGAACACATGAATGCGAAAGATACTTGCGAATGCGGTTTTAATTCTAGAAGATCAAAGATCTCTAGTTTGTTTCTGGTCTCGAATTGAACAAGGTGCTTCGGGAAGTGATTCTGATCCGAGATATCGATAGAATGGAATCAAAACACACCTTGCACGTTTGAAAATTCGAAATGTTCCAACGAGAAGAGGAAAAAAAGAAGTTAAAACACATTTCCCTTTGAAACTGAAATTAATAGTTGGAAGGAAGTCTATTCAAAGAGCAAAAGCCTTAAATGAGTAACCACTTATGGATGAAAAAGTTAGACTCTACAAATATCATCACAAATGGTTTTAAACAGAAGAAAATGATTCAATGCCCACTAATTATCTTGTAAATGGAACTGAATACGATAGTTGGGATAAGTTTTAGGCTGTTTGATTTCTCACGTGCTAAAGTCCCAAGTCCTAAATTGGTGACTAAAGTCGACAACTAAAAGCAGTATTCTATCTATCAAGATTAATATTAACCACAAGAATCAAGGATATAACTAATATGAAAAAGCACGTTAACACATGATGAGAGATAAAATCAAGCTTTACTAAAATCAACACATACTCATAAGTAAATGTCAAAATAAGTCAAGCTTCATCTAACCTAGATGATGAAAATAAACCAACGGATCATTGTAAATAACATAACTCAGTTGTATGGGTACTCAAAAATCAATAGAAAAACAAACAACAAAATCAAACCAAACCGAATAATGTGAGTAGACGTTAACCACATGATAGATCTTCACTCTGGGCTTTAATACATCTTCGTTTAATCTCTACTCCAAATTCACACATCGGTCTCTTATTTTGTTCTTAAAATCCTGAAAAACCACCGACATCTATTTAGATCAAGAATAGTAAGTTATCCGCCCATTGCACCAGTTTGCTTTTTACAAAAAATACATCGTTATGTATAAAAGATAAACTACGTAACAACAATATATATCGGATTTGAGAAAACTTTACACTATTGTGTGGCTATGAATGAGTGTGAAGTAACACGAAAATGAACATAAAAATAAGAAGAAAAGTAAGAGGATATTATGCGTGTGTTGGCTTCAATTCAAACAAATACTATATCTATACTAATAAATAAAATATTAAGTGACACATGTCAATCTCTTATGTATTCTTAATATTTTTTCCCGTCTCTTTCTCCTATTAATTATATAAATTTTCTTTAATTGTTTTTTTATTTTTTTTTGTCTCTCTCCTATTAAATGATTTCTAATTTTCTATAGTTATTTTTGTTAAGTATTTTTTATTTTAAAATAAATATAGTTAAAAATTGTATAACATTTCATAAAATGTGATAATAAAATCTATATTGAGAAGAGTATAGCTTTAAATTTTAACAACTCGTGTATTACACGAGGTTCTAACCTAGTTTAAACATAAATAAAAATAGACATGTATGCCTTAACAATATATTCAAAATTTATGAAAGCATTGTGTTAAACATTCTCGTTGCATCATGCAGAAAAAATCTTCGAATATAAAACAGAATAAATTAATAGAATAAACTAATATATATTTAGATGCTGATAAAAATAAAAAAAGAGAGATGGAAGGGTTTAAGCAGGATATATGATGTAAATATTGTACGTTAGTATGAAGCTAGTAATTTTGAAAATGTAAATAGTATATTAATCTTTCTTTAGAAAGAAGACATAACAACTCCTAAGAAGATGTTCTAGTTTTGAACATACAACATAATATTAAAACAGAACTCAGATTACATGAAAAAATATTAATTCCTGACTTTTAACCTATAGAATCTAAAACAAACGAAGCTAATACAACACATTATATGATATTAGCAATTGAGAGATACTAATCTGGTATGAACAAGATCAAAAACTAACTATAGAACGAACTACATTTCTTCACAGAGAGGCCGAAGAGACGAAGTACAGAAATGAGAGATAAAAAGAAAATCCTAAACCGTGCTCGGCCTGCATTTCGAAAACTAGCAAATAATTCAAGAGATATACCAAAGTTCTAGTGGGCTTGCATTGGGAATACTCTCCGTGGGCCAGCCCTATTAAACTTCCTATTAGATTTCATATTTACGTGAAATAGTGAACCTTATTTAGGTTTCAAACTTATTATTAAAATCATGAGTAAATTATACGAATGGTTCTTATGATTTAGTTAAAATTTTGGATTTAGTTCTTAAAATTTTAAAATTGTGAATATAACCCTAATGTTATAGCTATCTTTTATTAATTGTCTCTACTCTATTAATTCAATTAATGATATTAAATTTGTCAAAATAACTATTTTACTTGTAAAGATTATCAATGTAATTTGATTTTATTATAATCTTTTTATTATAAATATGTTTATTATTTAATACATAAATAAAAAATATTTTAAAAAACGTCTTCTTTTAAATATGGTTTATAATTTTTTTTAAACCAATATGCTGGTTTTTAAAACCTTTATAACATGTCTTCTTTTATAAAGACGTTTAAAACTAAATTGTTTTTTAAAATTTTTTTAAAAAAACTAAGAATTTGTTTAAGAATTTTTTTTTTTTTAAAATGAATGGTTTAAAAAAAAGAACTTTAGAAAACCAACTAGTTTAAAAAATAAAATTTTTTTTGAATGACATATAAAAAATGAACGTTTAATAAACCAAACATTTTAAAAAACATGTTTTTAACAAGTTTTTTATTTGTGTATTTAAAACATATTTTTATTAAATAATAATCTTATTAATAATGAAATTATAAACATAACATAAAAATAAAAAATTTTGAAAAATAAAAATAATAAAATTTTCTTAAATAAAAATAATACAATAGTTTAAAAGGTAAATTAAATAGATGACACACGAGTAAAATACTAATTTTTACAATATTTAATATCACTAACGATTAACTAACAGACCTATGGACCATATATGAAAAAGAAAGAAATGTTAGGGTTTATATTCAAAAATTTTAAACTTTAAGTATCAAATCTAAAATTTCAACATAATCACAGGGACCATCCATGTAATTTATATAAACATCAAATGTAATTTATATCATATAGTTTTATAACCCCATTTATCAAATTATCTCTTGAAATCTTCACCGATCCAAAGATGAACCAATTAGATTAGATATAATATCCAACAAAAACAAATCAGTTAAAAGTGTAGAAAAATATTTGTATAATATATGTAAAGTTTAGATCGCATTAGTAGCTATGTTTTTGTTTTTGAGCATGTTTAAGGAGTCCTAATATTTGGTATCCTATATTTCACACCCTGATGGGTCAGGGTGTACAAAAATCTGTAATTCAACCCAAACCAAATAGACTAAAATAAATTTTATAATTATATATTTTCAAGTTTTTGGTATAGTTCCCTAGATTTGTTACTCGTAAAGTTGGCCCTAAAGCTTAAATTTGAGTCTAAAGCTGAAATTTGAGTCGCAAATGTTCAGACAAGTTATAAAGTCGCTAGCATCAGTCGTGAAGATCTTGGTTGCAAAACATATCACAAACCAGTTTGGTTAATACCAAAACATGTCGAAAGGAGGCATTTCCGGCCATTTTAGCCGTTGCTATGACCAGTTTTATTATGGTGCCCAATCTAGCCTACCATTATCAGAAATAAAGCCCCCGTGATAATAAACAATCAATGAAACAACTCTGAACACAAACATAACAAAAATCCAGCAATAACTTTTGAACGGATCGTAAGTCTAAGCACATCTACAAACCCGTAACACAAGAGCAAGAAAGTGAGAGGTGAATTGTTAGAACCAAAAGAGGTGGGCGGGAGGGTGTTAATCCACAACTGAGTTTTGTACATCTCTTATTAAGTTTTCAACGCGTAACTTTTAGATAAGTAAATGATGTACTTTAAAAATAACAAATTATGTCCCTTCCTTTATATGAGATTGTAATTTAATATACCACACGTTATCAAAATGTATATTTTAAGTCTATCATACTTATACTTTACATATGATCAACATGTAATACTTGAATGAACTTTATAATAATGCAAATAAAGTTGTAAAATTTGGTGTATGATCGTGATATCTCTTTCTTAAAAGTTCATAGTGTGAATACTTTAGTTCCACTGTCTCTAGACAAGGGAGAAAAATGGATACCTGCCGATTCGATTTATATGCCATTTTTGTTAAATAATTTCTGGTAAATAGTAGAAGAATCGGGTGAGATGCTTATTATAGTAGCAAATAAATATTCACGTGAATACAATGATTGTAGTCCACTAGTCCTTACGAAGTTTAAAAAAGTAAGACCATTGAACATGGATGCTACCGATAAATGTATGTTTCATGGTTTGGTTCATCTTCTCAAATATCATGATTTAACAAGAAACCAAACCCAACAATTTACTAGGTGTATAAACACAAGAATTTATCAATCTTGAGTCATAGAGATTTAAAGGACGATCCTTAGAGTGTGGGTTTATGTAAAAAAGGTGAAAACATGAATTGTATAATTTGTATTCTGATGTTATTCATCTATAATGAAGTATTGGAACATATTTTGGCTACAAATGTGTGTGATTTTTAGTTAGATACTTGTATGATTAGAACAAAAAGTGGGAAATAGATGGCCCCGAGTGGGAACACCATCCCCAAACACTCTTCGACCCGGTGATCATTCACCGGTTATCACCGGAAGCTTTGGCCCCCAATTCTGACCATTACCCAATGGCCTCGTGACCGTTTGAACTTTAAAAACATTAATGATTATTAAATCCTACAAATACTAAAACCTATATTTTTTTACACGTATATTCTCTAAATCATTAAATTACTCTTTAAACAATATGTAATCATCATCCCACTCTGCCAAAATACAACCCAATTATGAAAACTTCGCCGAAAAACTCAATTCTTAAAATCACCTCTCAACAACTGAACGTATTCGACACCTCGAGATATTATATGCAATTCCCATCGTCATCATACTACAACCAAAAAACACAATTTCTAATGCTACAGCATGTTCAACAACCATACCCAAACAATTTTCAAGAATTTTGTTGTGAGGACTTTGATTTGAGTGCCAAAACACTACCTCCACTGGAGGAATAGGTTAGAGGTGCCGAGGAGGAGAAGGAGAAGGGCCCGGAGGTGGCGGGGGACAACGAAAAGGCACCGTGTCAAATGCAAATGAAGAGTAGAGCAAAACGGAAACAAAAGCTAGTAGATTGACTGATCAAGAATAGGTTGCATTAGCAAGAGTGTGGCTTTATTGCTACAAAAACCAGGTTATCGGAAATGAACAAAATCGAGATGGCTTGTGGAAATTGGTTTAATTTTAATTGTTTTAATATATCTATATTTTTTAATTTTTGAGATATGTGTATTGATTTGCTTATGTTTTATTTTGTAGGTTACCTATCACATTCACATTCAAATGAAAAGTGAGAAACGTAGTTTTAATCAACTATATTCACGACGAATGGATATTCACCTTGCTATCAAGAAGGGGAACTCTTTTTACGAAAAAATAGTCAGCATTTTGTAGTCTAGCGATGATAGTGAGCAGGATGTTACTCGAAAAACCAATTCGAACTAAAAGGAGGTTTGCAAGAAAAAAAAAAGTTTTCAGCATATGGAGGCCTGAAGGATTGTTTTACCTCACCTAGGTTGTGTCAATATTTTTCTGAGTTTCCTTATCGGTACTGGATGTTATTTGTATCATATTATTCTATTATTTACTTTTTTAATTAATAAAACTTTATTTTAAATTTTTAATCATGTATTTTATTTAATCAAATTATAAAATATGAATATAAATACAAACTTAAAAAATAATTAATTTGATATTAGTAAGGATAGAAGGAAAAACTAGGACAAAGATCTTGAAAAAGGTAGAAAAATCTAAGAATAATTTAATAAAATGAAAATCGCTGATGTAACGCTTATGAGCCATTTAGGAAAACCTAAGGAAAACCGGACAACTATCTCTCATTTTATGTTTTCAACTTGGATACCTTTTAAATAAGTAAATTGTTACCTTAAAAATAACAAATAAGGTCCCTTCCTTTTAAATAAGATTGAAAACTAATACACCGCACGTTATCAAAATTCATACTCTAATATAAACATGCTTAGGTTTAAGTAAGAGTGATTTTACAGTTGTGGGTTTTCTCTTCTGATTGAGTTAGGGTTGGGGTCGCGCTCTTGGCTGGAAAATAAATGGGTGGAAAAAATTAAAATAAAACATATCCTACGACGCAGTGTCATATATTTGTTGTTAAAAATATAAACATTTAATGCGTGAACTTTATTGTCAAAACCTAAATTCAAATAAAAGTGTATAGTTTGGTGTATGTTCGCGAAATCTCTTTCTTAAAAGTTCATAGTTTGAATACTTTAGTTCCACTGCCTCTAGAAAAGGGAGAAAAACGGATACCTACTGATGTTAATATATGCCATTTTTGATAAATAATTTCTTGTAAATGGTAGAAGAGTTGGGTGAGATGCTTATTATAGTGGCAAATAAATATCTAAATGAATGATTGTATTCCATACAAAGTTGAAAAAAAGTAAGACCATTGAATATGGATACTACTTTTGAATGTATATTTTATGTTCTGGTTAATTTTCTCAAATATTGATTTCACCAGAAAACAAACCTAGCTCATCCAAAGAAAGAAAGGTTCATCAACACAACCCTATATTTTACAAGGTGTATAAACTCAAGAATTCATCCATCATCAATCAAGTCTTTAAGATCCAAAAGAAAGAAGCTTAGAAATAAGGTGGAAATACGAACGGTGTAATATCATGTGTATTCTAAAATAGTTCATCACTTTTGAAATCTTGGGCATATTTCGGTGAGAAATGTGTAATATCATGTGTATTATAATATAGTTCATCACTTTTGAAATCTTGGGCATATTTCGGTTAGAAATGCGTGTGGTTATTCGTTAGATACTTATGTGATTACATATTATTTATTAAAGGACAAATAAAGAACTTCTAAATAAAAAGATTGTTCTTTAGGTTGTGTGAAGTGGGTGTGAGGGGAGGGGCAAGAGAGCCACGGTACCGATCACGTGTGTGGAACACCACAAAGTGGGCGTTATAAGGGGCGTGGCCCAACCATTGTAAGCACGACACTGAGTGCGGAAGAATATAATTGTTGGCCATTTCGATGACCAAGGAAAAGTGATCGTTCGCTTATTTAGAAAAATATTAATTACTCTTTGACAGAAATATCACACAATTTGTTTTTCTACATTTTCACCATCCTCTTCTACTACAATCTATATACACAAGTATACAATTTCAAACCTACTATACTTCAATCTTCAAATTAAAAAAAAAAAAAAAAAACCTGAACAACCGATTCTTCAACTCATTCTTTCAAAAAACCTAACAAATATTTCTTCAACCGTCATCAAATGGGGCTAATCTAGGAGGAATAAGCACTGAAGTAGCAAGTTTAGGCAAGTCGCAGGCCATCCACACACGAGCCAAATTAGCACAAAATAGCCCGGCGATAATGCATAGTGGCCAAGAATCTGATGGCTACTCCAATCTAGGGATTGTAAGACAGGAGCCTTCTTTTATTCAAGCCTTTGAGATAGTTTCAGCAGTTCAAACAATTAAAATTTTATTTTCCACTATCATCACACACCCATGGAAGTTTGTTGTCTAGTTTGAAACTAGTATTAAGCCCCCACGTTGCGGCGTAGGTGTAAAATCGTGTCAAGTAGTACCAATGTCACATCACCGTCGATGACCACCAACATCAAAATTTTTTTGTAAAAATAAGAAATGAAAAGGAATAAATATAAAACCGAATGTAAATTATATGTAAAAACATTTAAACACACACATAAAACCTAAAACATTAAAAACAATAACTAAGTCGATCTAGGACTCGCACATTGCAACGACTCGTTAAACGGGAAAAAATAGGCGTAAAAACATTGAACCACACACACATATTATGTGACAACCCTAAAAGCTAAGGTTAGGTAAATTAAAGTCTTAAAAATTATTATAAGATTGATAGTATATATATATATATTATTAGAGATTGCTAAGGTGATTTTATTTGACTAACTCTATAGGAATTTTGTATGGGTGATTGAACATGCATGCACATATGATAAGTGAACATGCATGCATACAAAAGTATTTACGTGTGCATGTATGTAGACTTTTGTGAAATTTATGATTATTGAACCATGTATGTAAACTACCAAATCATAGGATTGTAAAATTAGTTACTTGATTGATAGATGCTTCCATCTAATAAGGAATAAACTAAGATCAAAACTAATCAAACGTTACCAAACAAGTTTACTTTTAGAGAATTGATATCAAAAACCAAATCCAAACTATTCATAAACACTTAAAACACCAAACTAACATACAAACTCAAAAACTCGGATCATTAGGATGTTAACAAGCCTAGATTAGTAACTAATTAACAAACAAACCTTAACTTAATGACTAAGAATGTCATTAACACCACAACTTGACGCCTAGCACCACATACACTTATCCTACTTCTAAACTTGACACATAAACTCCTAGACTAAACATCTCATGACCCCTAGATTTAGAGGTGATGATGAAGATCTCCTAGAGACCCTCGGTCGAAGAACACCATAATAACCACCATCACCATCGACCAAAACCACCACAATCACACCACTCCCTCGGTACTCTTTTTTGGTTCCCATATCACACAACCGCCACTTTCAACCTCTTGCTCTCTCTTTCGGCTTCAAAACCAACCAAGCACCATCATCTTGAGCATCATATCTTCAATCCTCTTCAAACAATTACCTAGTGATCAACCTTTAAGTTCAAGAACCACCACATCAAGAGGGTCATCAAGAATCAAAGAAGCAACTCCCTAAGTCTTCTTCTACCCCACACAAGGTTTGATTCTTAAAATCTATGACTAACAAGTTTAACAAGTTATATATGTGTTTAACTTACATACATAACCAACCCTTTATGTTATGAACCACCAAAGCTATTTACAAAACCTTATGAACACTTGATTTTCAATCAAAAATTAGTAAGAAAGAATTTTATAATAGAAAGTTTGATAAATTTTATAAAAACCAAGAATTTAAACAAAAACAAAAGGTTTAAAGGGTTAAAATACTTATTATTTCATGATATACTAAATAGGTTAGATTAATTATTTAAATGACTGTGATTGTGGGAATAAAATTTAAAAATTTGTTAGAAAATATTAGAAATAATAAACTTAAAAATATGAAATAATTATACGGATATATGAATTTATAATATTAAATTAAGGAAATAGAAGAAAAATACCAAACAGAAGATCTAGAGATAATAAAAATCTGGAAATATTATATGATGATCCTAATATTATATTTGAATTACAGAATAAATTTTGTGAATTAATTCATTAGTATAATATCGTATTTTTGAATAATTAATAAGAAGAAAATTAAAACTGGCAGCAAAACAATAGATAAAATCATGACAATTTTACATAAAAAATGATATACTGAATAGGACAGAGTGTATAAATTCCAGAATTTTTAGAGATAAGTAGCTAATTCTGTCATTATATGTGAAACTTGTAAAAATTCTAAGAAATTACCTGTAAAGAAATATTAATTGAAACTTTTATGGAATAATCTAAATATTAAAATAATACTTCTTGTAAAATTTGGTAATTTTTAGACAACAATAGCTAATGTTTAGAAATTTTGATTTAATTAAATGATATAAATGCTGAAAGTTTTAAAGAAATAAGATTTTATTCTAACAAATAATTATTTTATATGAAATATTTGACTTGTTGCTGGAAATAATGTGAGTAACATGGCCTCTTTTTAATTTATAAATTTTTGGGAGAAAAAGTATAATGTTTATTATTGAAATTGGTGTAAATTTGAAAGTTTTGATGTGTTATTGTCATTTTGACACAACCATTAATTCTGATGAGGAACCGTCAAATAATATATGTAGCGCTACTTAAGAATATGTCATATTGCATTTGCTGGATGAGGGTATGTATGTTATATTATTTTATTCTGTGATTTGTATTATGACAGTTATGAATCACTTGGCATATAAGTAGGTTTGGTTATGAGTTTGTTTATGTTGCATCAATTAAAAGAAATTATGTTACTGAATAAACCTATGTTCTCACCAACTTTATGTTGACTATTTTGAGTATGCTTTTTCAGATTGACATCATGTTTTATAACTTAGTTTATTCGTTTAACCTGTACAATGGGTGGTATGAGTATATGGGGAAGCTGTGTGTTTGGATAACCTTGGATTTGATGGATTTCAGGATTCACGTGGACGTTCACGTCTATTACTAGCTGGGAGATTATATAAAGTGATTATGATGTATCTTTTGATTTGGGATTACTAAATTACATGTAAAAGTCTAATAGTTAGACAAATTTATATGAATGTTGTAATCATTAATATATTTAATGAAAGTTTATGTTTAGTTTATTGCTGGGAATATATGTTATTATAATCAATGTGTTTTGAACCGAAAAGTCACACCCAAGCATTTCACGCTTCCGCCTGAATGTGACATATTATGACGTGTTAACTCTCAATATTTAGACTAAAATGTAAAATGAAAAATTTATAAAAGATGAAAATTACAAGGGAGGAAAGTTGAAATTCAAAAATTATAGAAGTTAATTCGTAAAATTATTGGGTTTGAAATAAGATATTAAAAAAAGTAACAAAAAATATCAACACTCAATGCAACCTTAAGTTGCTAATTAACACATATTAAATGATATGTTGTCGTGAAAGCGTTGCAGCGATTTTGTCTTTACAAAAAAATTATATCGAAATGTACATAGAAGCGACCACTTCGGAATGGTATATTTAAAATTTAAGAAATTATTAATTTGTGAAAAAAATTGAATATTCGTTATATTTGACCCGTGTTTGTTTGAAACGAAACTTACACCAACACGTAAATAAAAATAAACACATCGTGCTGGTGTATTTAAATTTTTTAAAAACACTATAATGTAAAATTTATAGCTTAAAAATAAAAGATATATAAAAATTAATTCTAATTTCTATCTATAATAATATTATACTTAGGTAACATCCGAGCACACGTGCATGTTTAATTCTTTAAAATTATTTTAGACCAATCAAGCATGAGTTATAGAAGTTAATTTGTAAAAGTATTTGGTTTAAAATAAGATATTAAAAGAAATAACAAAAATAAAAAAAAATATGTACAACCTTTAATACTCATGATCAACAATCAATGCAATCTTGAGTTGCTAATTAATACATATTAAATGTTATGTTGTCGGGGAGAACGAAAACATATTATATTTCACTTATTGGATTTGACCGAGCCTTGTAGGGGTTTTGTCTTTACAAAAATTATATCGAAATGTACATAGAAGCGACTAACTCACAATGGTATATTTGAAATTTAAGAAAATATTAATTTGTGAAAAAAATTGAATATTCGTTATATTTGACCCGTGTTTGTTTGAAACGAAACTTACAACAACACGTAAATAAAAATAAATCGTTGTGCTGGTGTACTTGAATTTTTGTAAAACACTATACTGTAAAATTTATAACATAAAAATAAAAAATGTTAAAAAATTAATTCTATCTATAATAATATTATACTTAGGACAACTTCTGAGCACACGTGCATGTTTAATTCTTTAAAATTATTTTAGACCAATCAAGCATGAGTCAAAGTCGCAGGCCTGTGACATTAACAAAACAACTTTTATGCAACAAAAACTTGTACGTTATGCTTTTAGAGTTTATAGTTTGTGTTTTAAGTATATATAATGTTCATTCTAGCTCATCTCCTATCCAACAAATAGACTTTGAATGGGTACTAATAGTACTTAATGAAGAACCATGAGATACAATGAGACAAGGATAGCATGTTGGGTCAATCGGGTTTTGTTCACGAGTCACATTACATCGGATCAAATGGATCACGAGTTATTTGAAGATATTTATGGTTTATATTTTATTTTTTGGTTAATAGTTTATTAGTTAGACTTGGTATTATGTTTTGCCGATTCTTGTGGGTGAATTAGGTTAAAGAGTGGGTCATGGTTTGCACTAGATCTTTAGGTAAAATTGAGTAGGTAGTATTTCATTGTTATTTTTTGATGCACTCACGTTCTGTTTCTATAAGGCAATTTATTGCCATTTGCCTATTGAATAAAAAAGTAGTATAGTTCACGTATAAGTATCATACTGTGAGTGAGTATCAAGCAATTAAACGAGGGGCCTGAACCAACATTTGGTATTAGAGCCTAGGACTCGAGAGACGGAGAAAGCCGGTTCAACAGTCGAACGTCGAAGGGTAGCCCTTCGCTGCGGGGGAAATGTAGCAGGTAACCAGGGTTCTTTTAGGACTGATCGACAGTTGAAAACGGTGATGAGAATGGTGTTCGGATCAGGCGTTGTCATGGGGAAGTGCCGGTAGAGACAACGAGGGAGACCATGTTGAACATCGGTGTTCTAAGGCTGTTAGTAGTGATAAAAGGAAGAATCAGGTGTTCGGTTGTTGGTAGTGGGTTTTTGCAACGGGTATACAGCCAGTGACAACAAATTAAAGATTTTGCGGGTGCCTAGATCGGCTTATTTCGTGACAAGACGATAGTGGCATACGTGCTTAAAAACAGGCAAAAAGGAACCGTCAAAACAAGTGGCTTTGGATTCGGCTTTGTTTGCGGGTGAAAGAAAACGTTAAAGGTGGTGTGACTTTGTTTTCTTTGTCGTGGAGATGCCTATTTGATCAAGGTTGATCGGTAAAGGTTGTGGTTGTTCAAAACCAGAAAGGAAAGTAGAAAAACCAACGGGTGTATTGCGGAAGAAACGAAACAGCAGGGTGGCTGAGATATTCGTTTAGCGACTCGAAGACGGTGCAGCGGATGGCTGGTGTGTGTTGGTAAATGGTTGATAAGTTCATGCTTTGAGATGACGAGGTCGGGTGTTCAAGAAAAGTCAAGATAGAGAATATGGCGATCAGATGCTTTGAACGAGTAGTGTGAACAAACCGATTAAGGGGGTGATCGTTGGGTTAGTAGACTTTTGTTCACGAGTCACGTTACAGCGGGTCGAATGGATCACGAGTTAATTGAAGATATATATGGTTAATATTTTATGTTTTGGTTAATAGTTTATTAGTTAGACTTGGTATTATGTTTTACCGATTCTTGTGGGTGAATTAGGTTAAATGGTGGATCATGGGTTGTACCGAATCTTTAGGTAAAATTGAGTAGGTAGTATTTTATTATTATTTTCTGATGCAACCACGTTGTGTTTTCTATAAGGCTATTTATAGCCATTTGCCTATTGAATAAAGAAGTAGCACAGTTCACGTATAAGTATCATATTGTGAGAGAGTATTAAGTGAATAAGTGGGGACTGAAGCAACATGTTCAGAGCAAAGAATAGCCACTTGTCATGCAGGAGGAGTTGGACGCTATAAATTAAAACAGAACTTGGTACTCGAAAATTTGTTAAAATGCGTTTCAACAAATTAGGAGAAATGAGTAAAAATTGAACATGAACAAATGTAAATGACAGTTGTTAATATATATGCTATTTATTATGATTGCACTATACTATATGAATTAATCACAACGCACCAAATCTCACTCAAAATAGAGATATGATTAAGGGGTTATCGATGTTTAAAATTAAGTTTTTAGTTAAAATTCTAGCTATTTGAAGCATCAAAGTTGAACATTTTAAATTCCATATAAAGTTAAATATTTTAGTCAAAAATGCTTTTAAGGTCTGTGGTTTATGAAAAATGATGTGTTTTAACTTATGGTTAATGGGGTGTTCCAACTCATGGTTAATAAAAAATGTGGTGTTTCAACTCATTCTTAACTAAATACCAATAGGTGTGTCTTGGTTGAAAGATGTACCATACAACAACTTTCAAGAGCTCTATCTTTCTTTCTTCTTCGTAAATAAATTCAGCAGTCTTTTAATCATCTATATCTTTTTCTTTTATGTATAATTCGGATTCTTAAACTATACAAACTACTTCAACTGTTGTACATAGAAAAACAAATGAGTTTTATTCTGAGGCTAAAAATACGTTTTAAAAGACCACTGTTGAACACAAATTCTCAACCAAATATTTTTCTGTCATTTTCTTGTTATTTTAGTTGTAATTATAATATACTTTACTCGCTTTTTTTATATTTTTTATTGTAATTGAAAATTGTTTGTTTATTATTTTTTATAATAAACTTTATTCGTCAAAATTGTCTTCATGTTTATACAAATTTAAAACAGATATCCCAAAAAGATATTTGTAAATGCACAATTTGTGAGTCGCTACATTCACTCCATGATAAATCGGATATGTAAATGTATTAAATAAAATCTTTAGCGAATCTAATGAGATTAATTATGTTATATTTACCATTGGAAATGAAAAACATGTAGACGTGTTTACTACCTATAATATTGTTAAAACTATGGTCGATGGTCTAACCTTTGAAAAGTATAATATATATACATAGCTCAAAGAGAAATGTCTTGTTGGTGATAATTTTTTTTTATGAAAGTGACTCAGATTAAGACTTTTAAGCCATTATGAGTCAATGTTGAAGCCTTAGAGATCAAAGGCAATAAAGTTAATTTAATGATGAATAGATGTATGTTTTAAAAGTGTTTACGGTATTAATAGAATCGATAATCATTATTGAAAACCAAAGGCCCTATATATAGGCCAAAGATACAAAGAGATATATCTCCACTACATATGAAAGAGATAAGGAGATATACCTAATTCAAATACAAGATATGCAGAAATAAGTTACATAAATAATAATTAGCTTATATCTTTAATACTCCCGCACAGTTGGAGCGTGAGGAGGACAAACGCTCAAACTGTCCTGAAAGTCACAAAAAAGTTGATGTGGTAACCCCTTGGTTAAAACGTCGGCATATTGCGAGATGATGGAACATGTAGCACACGTATGTGACCCAGTTGCACCTTCTCCCGTACACAATGAATATCAATTTTCACGTGCTTAGTCCGTTAGTGTTGAACCGGATTTTGTGACAAGTAGACGGCGAACACATTGTCACAATAAACTATGGTGGCCCTGTGAATTGGAGCATTTAACTCAAATAGAAGATTGTGTAACCACGTGGACTCGGCAACCGCATTGGCAACCCCCCTGTATTCCGCCTCAGCGTTGGAGCGAGAGACAGTCGGTTGGCGTTTAGATGACCATGAGACGAGATTGTGGCCCAAAAACACACAATATCCAGATGTGGACCACCGCGAATCAGGGCACCCGCCCCAATCAGTGTTTGAATAGGCTGTGAGAGACATGGAGGCCGACGGAACAAGTTGCAGCCCATAGTGAAGAGTTCTTGCAAGATAACGAAAAATCCATTTCATAAATTGAAAATGCGACTCGCGGGAGGCGTGCATAAACATGCATACTTGCTGAACTGCATAGGTGATGTCCGATCTCATGAAGGTAAGATATTGTAAAGCTCCGGCAAGGGTACGATACAACGAACCATCAAGAAAGAGATCACCGGCGGTGGCACTTAGTTTGGTGGATGCATCCACGGGGGTAGCGCATGTCTTGCAAGTGCTCATGCCGACACGCTTCAAGATGTCACGGGCATAGCTCTCTTGAGATAGAAACAGGGCATTCTTATCTCGGGTAACCGTTATACCGAGAAAGTGATGCAATACTCCAAGGTTGGTCATGGCGAACTCTTGAAACAGGGCGTGAATAATGTGGTGCAGAAACGTCTTGTTGGAAGCGGTGAGAACTATATCATCGACATAGAGCAACAGAAACGCCTGTGCATTCCCTTGGGAATAGATAAATAAGGATGAATCACTCTTCCTGCTTCGAAAACCTTGTGAATGAATGAATGTGGAGAACCTGTGGTACCAAGCTCGAGGCGCTTGTTTAAGGTCATAAAGGGACTTCTTAAGTTGACACACAAGAGACGGTGCCTGTAGGTCGACGAAACCCTGCGGTTCGTGCATATAGACAGTCTCGTAAAGATTGCCATGGAGAAAAGCATTCTTGACGTCTAACTGGTGAATGGGCCAGGCGCAAGAGACGGCCAAGAGCAACACGGTACGTATGGTGGCCGGTTTGACGACTGGACTAAAGGTGTCATGGCAATCAATTCCCACCGTTTGTGACTTGCCATTAACAATCAACCTTGCCTTGTAGCGATCTAATGACCCATCCGGTTTAAACTTATGTCGAAAGAGCCATATGCAACGTATGACCGGATGGTCATGAGGATTGGGAACTAGTTCCCATGTCCCATTCTTCTGTAAAGCAATAAATTCGTTTTCCATGGAACTTTTCCAATTTGGATCCGATAAAGCCTGTGTGTATGACTTTGGGATAGGGGAGATGGCAGGGGAAGTCGTGTTGTGTAGGTTAAGGTGGGTGAGTGGTTTGGTGATACCATCGCGTGCTCGGGTAGTCATGGGGTGAACGGATGTGGACGGTGGAGAGGGGTGGAGTGGTTAGGCGTAGGTGAGGGTCGGAGATGTTGGCGGGTGGTTGTGGGTGATCGGGTGGTGTGGTTGTTTGTTGTTGGTTATTAAGGTTGCTATCGGGTGGTGTGGATGGGTGGTTGTTTGTTGTTGGTTAGGAAGGGAGGTCGAAGGGGGGGGGGTGGATGGGGCGGCCGGGGTAATGTCTGGTGAGGAGGAAGGTGTAATGGGGTGAACTGATGGGTGAAAGAGTTGTTGAGTTATTGGTAAAGGATCCTCAAGAAAGGAGAAGGAATGGGATGGTGTGGAGAGGTGATATGGAAACACATGTTCGTCAAAGACGACATGGTGGGAGAGGATGACTTTGCCAGTGTTAGGGTTGAGACACCGGTAATCCCGAAAGTTCTCGGGATAGCCGAGGAAAATACACCGGGTGGAACGAGGGTGAAGTTTGTGGAGCTGAGTGGCGGAGGTGTTAGGATAACATGCACATCCAAACACACGAGGATGGTCATATGTTGGGTGTCAAAGATAGAGGGCAAAGGTTGGGGTTGAAAAATTGAGACGTTTGGTGGGTAAAATATTGTGAAGATAAACGGCAATATGCAATGCTTCAACCCAAAACATAGGGGGGTAGATTTGCATGGTTTAAAAGTGTGCGAACTATGTCATTTAGACGTCGAATCATTCACTCAGCACGACCATTTTTTTGTGAGGTTTGTGGGCAAGAGAATCAAAACACTAAACCATTTGTTTGAGCAAAGGATTTAAAATCATGATTATCAAATTCTCACCTAAGTCACATTGAAAAGTTTTTATTTTCCTGTTAAATTGGGTATGAATTAGGCGGTAAAATTTTGAAAAATTAGTAAATGTTTCCAATTTGAACTTTAGTGGGTAAATCTATACATAGTGAATGTAATTATCAACTAATACCATATAGTATTTGTATCCGGATTTGCTCACAATTGGGGATGTCCATAGATCACAATAAATTAAATCAAACGGGGCATATGTAATAGAATGTGAATCATAAAAAGGCAAACGTTTATGTTTTGATACTTGACATGAATGACATAAAGTAGAAACCATAGTTTTATGACAAGGAATTGAAAAACGAGAACGAAGTAAATTCATTAATGACTCTCCGGGATGTCCAAGTCGGTTGTGCCATTCATCGCTTGAGGAGATGAAGGTGGAATGAGTTGGTTGGTTGAACGGGTAAAGATCGCCCATACTATTGTGGCGGGATAGAATTGCTCCACTCGTGAGGTCCTTCACAGAAAAACCATAAGGGTCAAACTCAACGGAAGTATTATTATCGATGGTGAATTTACGTACGGAAAGTAAGTGTTTAATAATGGCAGGTGAATATAAGATATTGTTGAGTTGGTAGGTATGGTTTCTGGTTTTGTTAGTAGTATTACCAGATACATATATTGGTAAAGGAGTGCCATTACCAATGAATATATTAGAAACAGGAGAAGTGGACAAAGGAGTAGTAATCTTACCCCGATCGTAGGTGAGGTGAGTAGACGCGTCGGTGTCCATATACCACGATGGGTCACTGTTATTGAGTTGAACTTGTTGCATGGCTTTTCTGATATCCGATGGGCTGAACGAATTATAGCCTGCAAAAGAAGCATTAGATCCAAAATCAGAAACTGGGCTCATGGTGACCTGTTGGGCCGCGACATGAGCAGGCGGTGGTGGTGTTGGGCCGGATGGGCCTATAGCGTTTGGATTCCAACGATAGGCAGTAGTGGGCTGCGGTGCAGGTGGAGCCGTCAGGTAGTGGGCTGGAGGCGGCGTCCAGGGCTGCTGCCATTGAGGCGGTCCAGACCAGTGCGACGTCCATTACTGGTGCTTGTAGGAATTTTGACTTCATCCACGGCCTCGTTGTTTCCGACCGCGACCCCATCTTCATCCCCGATAACCTGGTTGATATGGTTGCATGAATGGAGGTCGGGGTGTTGGGGCAGGTGGCGTTTGTGGCCCGGGTGCTGGTGTGGCAAGAACCGTATGAAATTGTTGTTTGCGCGGCGTTTGGCGGTGTACTTCAAGCTGTAACATGCAGCGTGCGGTATCCCAGGTTGTGGCACTTTGGTTTATGAAACTAGCTACCGTGTCGAACTCAAAAGGCAGGCCTCGGACTAATTGCAAGACGAGTCGTGAGTCGGAGACCGGGTTATCTACATCTCCAAGTTGATAAGATCTTTTAGGCATTGACAATAGTCATCCATGGATGAACATGCGCCTAATGTCACATTGCAAAACTCGTTTTCGAGAGCCGCTGCCCTCTACGATTTGTTGATAAGAAAAATCTTTTGGATCTTCAACCATGCCGATGGTGTCATGGCATTGTTTTCCAAGACACGAACGAGAAGGTCGTCCGACAGGGTGCTATAAATCCATTGTTGAATCAGGGCGTCAATCTCTTTCCATTGTGCGTAATTCTAGTCTCTCTCTTTGGGTGGCTCGGAGTCATCGATATGATAGATTACTTTGTAGGCGGTTGCATGGAGTTTGAAAAGCTTTGTCCATGATGAATAGGTAACTTTGGATCCATCTAGGACACGTAATTTGGTTTGAATATTGGACACCGAGTAAGCGGGATGCAAGGCCATAGCCTTGACCTCGCGGGAATTGGACTTCGCCTTCTCCGTCTTTTTTTCTTCGGCCATCTCTTTTATCTTCGGCAAGGGTTTTTGAGCAGTGGCTCTAATACCATAAAAGTGTTTATGGTGTTAATAGAATCGATGATCATTATTGAAAACCAAAGGCCCTATATATAGGGCAATATTACAAAGAGATATATATCTCACTAAATATGAAAGAGATAAGGAGATATATCTAATTCAAATACAAGATATGCATGAATAAGTTACATAAATAATAATGAGCTTATATCTCTAATATATCTCTAACTAGGTTAGTATCTCGTGTATTACACGAGTTGAATAAATAAATATCAAATAATTAGTAACAAAATAATTATAAAATGATATTTTGATACAGTTTTATGATTAAAATTACTTATGAGTAATAATTATAATTAATTAACTTTTTTTTGTAATCTAAAAAGATTCAAGCATTTTGTTCCAAAATAAACCTTTTAATTTTAAAAAGTGTCATTTCTAAAAAAACTTATTATAACTCTGAATTTTGATTATTTTGATTTATAATAATTTTATTATTTAAAAACAGCGATTTTAAACTATTTTATTTTAAAAAAAAAGTTTGATTTTTAGTAAAATTTATTACCTTAACAAAGATGTTTCTTTAGAACTTAAATTTATAAAAAAAACTCTTTTTTAATTTATTAAAAAACTATATTTAATTTAGAAAAGATATAAATAATATAATTTGTAATTTTGTTCCAATACAACCTTTTTAAAAAATGTCATTTCTAAAAAAAACTCATTATAACTCTGAATTTTGATTATTTTGATTTATAATAATTTTATTATTTAAAATCGGGGATTTTAAACTATTTTATGTTTTTTAAAAAGTTTGATGTTTTAGTAAAATTTCACATCTTAACAAAGTTGTTTCTTTAGAACTTAAATTTATAAAAAAACTCTTTCTTAATTTATTAAAAAACTATATTTAATATAGAAAAGAAATAAATAATATAATTTGTAATTAGTGTATTTATTTAATAGCAGAGAGAAACAGAAAAATTAAAATTAACAGCTCTAGAATTCTGGAAGTGTGCACGTAAAAGCTTATCTACCTACTCTAATAAAAGGGTAACTAAGATGACATGTGTTAATACCACATTGATTCTCATTAAAATTTTCTCGCTTCTCTTTTCTATTAAATAATTACATTAATTATTAATAATATTATTCAAATCTTTTTAGATTAATAATACTTTTTATTAAATTATGAAAGAGATCTTTTTATTAATTTTACTTTTTATAGAAATAAATTTTCTAAAATTTCAAAATTTTTAAATACAAAATAATTTAAAATTAGTTTTTTAAAAAGTAACTAAAAATAATTAAAATTGGAACTTATAATATGAAAATTTTTAAAAATGCTATTTTTTTTTAAAACGGTTTGGTTTTAAAACAAAATATTTAATTTTTTAGAAAAAATAAAAAAGTTTAAAAATTAGTATCATTCTTTTATTGTTTATAATTTTTTTAGTTATACGTAGTTTCAACATATCTTATCTTATATGGTTTTATAACTGATAAATTTTTATTTTATTTAATATTTTATTTATTCAATCCGTGTAATAAACGGGTTTACTAAAGCTAGTTTTATTATAATAAATAGATATGTTTGTGTAACATGCATATGACACTTTCCTAAATATTGACGTTTAGGGACTGAATAAGTCTCATGACTAGTCAAACTGAAATAATGAATGTTGCTAACGAATATTACGATATTCCTTGGAGTTGTAAAGAATCAAAATGATGCTTTGACAGTCCACATGGTAAAGTATGTAGTTTACATACTATACAAGTACTTGTTAATTATGATGATCCACGTAGACTAATTATCTATCTATTAAAAATCAACTAGGTTTTAACGTGCCGCGCGTTGCGGCGGCGTAGTACTCTAGGCGATAAAGTATAAACTACAATAAACCTAACTCGTTTTCAAACTAAAAAAAAATTCAAAACAAACCATAATACGTCTTTCTAAACAGCATCCAAAACCATAAACCAAAGAAAAACTCAAAACAAACCATCAAGTGAAATGAACTCAAGCTCAGTCTCAGATAAGCTAGCCTCATCATCATCGGCATACACTTTCCAAAAAATCATCTAAAACCATTAATCAAAGAAAAACCCAAAACAAACCATCAAGGAGAATTAGCTCAAGCTTGGTCTCAGATGAGCTAGGCTCATCATCATTGACATAAGTCTTCCCAAACATCATCCAAAACTATAAATCAAAGAAAAACTCAGAACAAACCATCAACTGAAATGAGCTGAAGCTCAGTCTCAGATGAGCTAGGGTCATCATCATCGACACATGTCTTTCTCAGCAGCAATTAAAATTATTAATCAAAGAAAACCAAAATCAGATTATCAAGTTAAATGAGCCCCAGCTCAGTCTCAGATGAGCTAAGGTCATCGACATGTGTGTTTCCCAACAGCAACCAAACTCTAGCTCAGTCTCGAAAGAGCTAGGGTCATCATCATCATCGACATATGTCTTTCCCACCGGCCAGTAAAACCATTAACCAAAGACAAACCTAGAACAGACCATTAGGTGGCAAGAGCTCAAACTCGATCTCAGATGAGCCACGTCATCATCATTGACATGCTTCTTTCCCAACAGCCAAAACCATTAATCAAAGAAAACCCAAAACAGACTCATCCAACAAATTAAAGTCTCAGATGAGGTAACCCTCATCATCATCGACGTAACAAATCAGAAAGAACGAAGTCTGAAATGAGGTAATCATCGTCATCTATCATCATCAACACAACAAAGCACCCAACCACAAAGTCTCAGACAAATCTTCACCATCATCGACATAAAGAATCCGCCAACCAATGCATTAGTTAGCAACATGCTTTTAAACATGAAAGCATAACCAAAATTAACCGGTCACCACCAACAGAAAAAGCCGGTGACGGCAACTCCGGGCAATGACGGCCAGAGCAGATGCCCGAGACCACGACGCCGGTCGACCAGCCAAAAGTGGCAACCAGAGATGCGGCCAAAATCATCGTCATCTATCATCATCAACACAACAAAGCACCCAACCACAAAGTCTCAAACAAATCTTCATCATCATCGACATAAAGAATCAACCGACCAATGCATTAGCCAACAACATGCTTTCAGACATGAAAGCATAACCCAAATTAACCGGTCACCGCCGACAGAGAAAGCTGGTGATGGCAACTCCGGGAAATGACGGCCACAGCAGATGGCCGAGACCACGATCCCGGTCGACCAGCCAAAAGCGGCAACAAGAGAGGCCGCCGGAAAAAAAAGACAAAACTACACCATTGTGGTCACGGTGACAAAAAAGCCAAATCTGGCACTTGCAACCACAATAGTTGTACCACACGCGTAGCAAGCACGACCGGAGAAGAAGGCACCACACCGGCCGTACCATAATCACTGAACACACATAGCCCTAGATCGTGAAAAGGGGAACAAAAAACCCATCAAAAGGGGCAATCAAGCAAAGCACGGGTTGTACGTGGAGTATAGGAAGAGAGCGGCCGGAGGACGGCCGGAGGCCCGCCGGAGAGAAGGCCGAGTTCTCCGGCCATCACAGCCTTCCCTCTCTCTAAAACCCCAATCGTCACACACACAAAATGAGGTGAGGTCTCACTTAAAAGGGGTAAATACCCCCGCTTAATGAGGTTGTACAAAACGCAAAGAAGATGACGAATCACTGTTCATTCCTTTGCTAAATAAATATATAGGCTAATTATCTATCTATTAAAAATCAAATGGAATGAATAGTGTATTTACGACTGTACACCGTTCATTTTGAAATCGATAGCTATGGTTGTTTGTCGGTGTTAAACTGAAAGAAACGCGACACGTATCTTCACCCACATGCACATGTAAGTGTAACGTTCTTCTTCGGTTATTGGTGTTGATTGTTAAAGAATTTTACATAGAGAAACTGGGGAGTCGTGAAAATAAACCGCCTTCCACCACGCAATGCCTATCGAAATTGGATCGACGAAAAGATTGGTGAAGGTGAGACCCTTCTCTTCTCTGCCTAGCAATACCGGTGGTCTTTTTGTGTAGCTGCATCAATCAAAAACACATGGGGAACTTTGATTAGAGGCAAAATCTCCATGGCTTTGCGATGTTTCAATGACAGAGAGATATGAGTCCTCAACGGTCTCTGTGGCGGTGGTTACCGATAGCCTTCACCACCGGAGGGAGATGAGAGAGGCAGATCTTTGTTGGTTCTTGGCGATGACAGTGCGTCGGTGATTGATATTGATAGATCGATGGTAGCAATGGTTTCACAATGCCAAGCCGCAACCCGTCAAGCGGCCTGCAAAATTGTCACTGTCGCTCGGTTGCCTCTTGATTCCATTTGTGATAGTTCTGCTGCCCTCTAGAACTTATGGATGAGTGTTACCGCTTGTAGACCAAAAGCTAACCAGAAATGGGGATCTGAAGAAGATGGTCGGAGAAACAAACAAGGCTCCGACGAGATGATTGGGTCTGATCGGATCATGTTGATATGTGGACATGAGTTGTCATCCCTTCAAGAGACCCTATGTTTGATTGGATTTTGCAGAAGCATGTGAAGCTTTGTGGGGATTAGTATAAACGATGGTGAGGAAAACGCATCAGGCGTGGTGAAATTTGAAGCTTTATGTGTCTTTCAAATTTCAATGGAGTTGTCTTCAGGCTTTTTTTTTTTTTTTTTTTTTGAATGATAACCAAGTGAGTCTTCTAACCTTATTTTTTATTTGTTATTTTTCCTATACAGTTTGTTTACGACAAGACAAAGAACCATTAAACTATTAAGCTAGAGTCCCGTTGGTGTCTTTGTTTAATCAATTATAAAGGTTTAAATTTATGAATGCCGCTATTACTCATATATTAATAACAATGTTATTCCGTTCCATGCTTAAGCAACATGTGAATGATCGTTTGGAACAATTATCACATGAGGACTAATACTTTGTTTTTCCTTACATTTCACAGAACACAAGTCGCAATTGATCCAAATAGACTATGGGGGAACATGTGATGCGCTCAATCCTCACCTCAAGTAGTTTTTAAGAAGTTACTATATCAAGAATTGATTGATTATTATGTCTACTAGAATTCAAGAGTGGATGTTATTAGAGATCCAAACAAACGTGGCTACCGGGTATTATTAATTATTGCTAATTAGACTTTTTGTTATGGTAAACTGCTTAATTTTTTGGATTTTCGTTTTACCACTATTGTTACTAAATATATTCAGGTTTCAATGATATAAGACAATTTCTGATTTTCTAATCTTTCGACTATGCTATAAGTAACAACAAACTATATGTACTTTTTTGTTATTTTGATGGTTATTAATATTGATTTATCTGGCTTGCATATGAAGAACATAAGGAGGCTGGTTTAGTGATGGGTCAGGCGCCTCATAGAATCTCAAGAGTAATCAATGATATAAGGTAGTTATTATTCTGTGATATAGTTTAGTAGTATAACTTGAAGTTTATTTAATCTAAATATGTCACTTAGATTAAATATACATTTTCCTTGGTAGGGTCACACTCTCTTTGGGCATGTCAGACCAGTCACGCAGGTTGATACAATGCAAATGCTGCATAATGACAATGAAGGTACGTGCATTTGTATCCTATATTGCGTTTAAGAAGGTGATTAATCAAAAGTGATTAATATGTTAATCAAATGAGCAGACTGCCTTTGAAGACATTTGAATGACCAAGCTATAAAGCATCTGGCTGGATAAGACATTTGAATGATAAAGCTATACAGCATCTCTCTGGTTGGATTGGTGCAACCAATTCTCATGACGGTTGTAGTTTATATTGTATCATAACATGTGATATTTACGTAGGTTCATTTTGTTTTTGAAATTTGAATAAATCTTTTTAATTTTCTCACTATTATTTTTTCCAATTGGCATTAAGGGATGTGGTGGTTGGGCAATTGCCTTCAAATGAGAACACATGCAGGTTACTTTAAAATGAAATGCTTGAAGCATTAAAATTTCATTTGATTGTTTGATTGTTGGCATGTTAGTGTTAGAATTTCATGAGTGATTTATATGCAAGACATGAACATGGAAAGTACAAAATATGAGTACTTTAATTTGGTGGTTTTATGCCATTATCTCTAAAAGTCTATTGTTTTGGTTGTTTTGTAGGTTCACACATGATGGTTGTTGGAGGCTTTGTTATTTGCTATGATGATATCCCCATAATCAAGGTGAATGTGAATTACGTTTATCCAATTATAATTTGGTATTTTGTGTACTAGTACTTACAAAACTAATAAAGGCTTCTCTAGGAGTGGTTGATTAAACTGACAGTTCCTTTGGTTATATTCAATTTAGGTTGCTTGCCTACTTCCTGATGCGTTACACCTGTTATTATTCTGTTAGTATACATGCTTAGGTTTTGTGTTTATTCTTGAACGTTTTTTGTAAGTTGGTTATACAGTGTTGGCGTCATATCTGGTTTGTGATTTGCATTTTGAAAGTATCATTTTTGGTTAGTAGGTTATCATCTAATGTTGGTTTGACACCTGGCATCATTTTTGCTTAGTGATATTGCATGTCACTCTGTACTTATCTTATAATTTTGGGTGTTGATTATTATTTACAAAGACATCAGTAGTGGGTCTCATATTGAAGGTGGAGCTTGGTTGAAGAAGATTAGTGGTAGAAATAGATAGGAAGCCAAGGTAACCTTTTCGTTCATGATCTTTCATGTCGATTGTAACTAACAACAAGATTGAATTGGGTATGAGTATTACAATTTTAGGTGCTGATTGGTAGATTTTTATTGGTTCAAGTTTTGGTGCTTTTTTGATCGCATACTTTATTAATTTGTTAGAGCTTCCTAAGTACCATTTGCAAAAGAACACATTGCGACTCATTTCTTGCCTTTTGATCGTGCACAACCTCGGCCAGCACGTCGGTGCCGAGAACAATGCAACCAGCAACTGCAACACCAAAGCACATGCCTCAAACTGCCAAAAGATTGTTGGTTCTACAAGAAGGTGCATAACCATGAACTAAATATGATAGCTACATGGCAAGACGTAGTAGTGGATATGTAACCTAGTAAATAAAACTTTTGATATTAGTCACTACAGATGTCTAACAAGTAGCACTTTAGTCGGGTAAACTTCACGTCCCACAAAAGTACAATGAATACTCGCGCAACGCGCGAAATGGAAAATCACTAGTTACCTTGAAACATTCAAAATATATATAAAACAAGAATTAATTTATGTATAGACTAAGTACAAAATGATTTCATTCAATTGAAGGAAAGTGATATAATATATGAACAACTATGATTAACTATATCATTTAGATTAATGATAATCTAGTTTAATGAGGAGAACTTATGGTGATAAAGATAGCTTAATCACTAAGTGTTGGAAGCTTACACTAAAAAATGTATTGCTTTATATACCTCAGAAGCTCTTGTGTGCAACTGTGCAAGTGTAGTCAGAGTTGAGAACCATACTTTGATGACTTCAATAACTTAAAGATATAAATATTTATTATCTAATCATCATCATAAGTGAGGATTACTCAAAGTTGACTAAAGTGCAAGTAATTAATGTGGGGGAGGAAGCTATTTGAGAAATGGTATTAGGGAACTTTTCTCAACCTTGCGTAGAAAGGGAGAACCTTTCACGACCTCGTATGTATATTAGATAAATGCTATTTGATAAGGCTTAGATGTAAGGCTAACTTGCGTTTAATCATAAGAATGCAGAAGGTTCGGCAATAAGGATTTTGATAATCCAAATTAATATCAGAAACATGTGACCAAGTGGAATACATAAAGGTCATAAGTAGTTAATCTAGTTGTTGGACTCAAATGTCAATTGGTTAGATATAAAAGTGTAATTTCCAAATGTATAATAAGGATGTGTTAGCCTTCAGATTGTATCTTTTGAAGACAAACAATATAATCCTGTTCAAGATGGGACTTGAGGTTATAGTATTAGAACATAATGAAAGGCATATTTAAGTTGTAAGATAAGACACATTATAACAACTGATATGAATTACATATTATCATTGTTTACTTACGAAATACAAGATAATTTTAGGTCTAACAACCGGAGAAATGATGAGAGATGAAGTTATGGAATTAAACAAAAGCCCCTAGAAAATGATATGTGAAGGAAACTAACTTAGTTGACCGGAGATCCCATGATATAAGTTGAATAGGACAACTCACATAAATAACGGTAGTCACTGTGGGGGTGTAGCTAATATAGTAAAAAATGCATTCAAGGTTGTGGTTAATGAAGATAAGGTGTTTCAACTCATGGTTAACGGGGTGTTTCAACTAATAGTCATCAGAGAATGTCCTGTTTCAACTCATATTAAACTATAAAGACCAAGTGAGCCTTGGTTGAAAAAAATACCACACAACGCCATCTTTTAAGAGCTCTTTTTTTCTTTCTTCTCTTCTAAAGAATTTGCAACAATTCTTTGATTAGCTTCATCTTTTTCTTTAAGGTACAATTCAGGTTCTTGGAACAAATCCCGACAACACAAACTGATTCGACTGTTACACCTTAGGAAACAAACGAGTTTACTTAGGAGGCTAAATAGTTATTTTAAAAACTCCTATTGACCACGAATCATCAATCAATTTAAATTTATGCCATCACCTTTTGAAATTGTAATGTACTTAATTTACTCGTTTTGTTTATATTTCTGTATTGTAATCAAATAATAAAAATTCTTTGTTATTTTATGAACGGTATGTAGAGAAATTGTAATAAAATGATCAATAACTTGAAAGACTTGAAAGTCGCAAGTTCGCTTTCAGATTGAAGCTATTTGGGTTCACACCAAATATTCAATCGGATAAAACTTAAGTTCAGAAATCGAAGTATGAATTCGTGTGTGTTTCAGAATGTGAACCAGAAGAGAAGAATAAGAAGAGAGACCAATCTTGTACAAATTCGAATTATTTCAGGGATGGGGAAACTGCCTTCGGCAGTTTTTCTTATGCAAATTTCCACTTTCTACCCTCTAATTTCACACGTGAAATTTCGCTAAAATCAAATTTTTGTGAGTTTTTGTTAAAGCAATATTTACCAAAATAAAAATTTTTCGCTTTGCCCCTTGGACCCTCGCCAGGGCTGATGCCCCTTGGACCCCGCTCCCAGGCGTTGCCCCCGGACCCCCGCCAAGGAAGCGTTGCCCCCTTGGAAGCCCCATCACTTAGGGGATTCGCCCCTAACAATGTTTTTAATTTCAAAGATCACAATATACTCAAACAAGTGTGCACTCCCCGCATCTGCTGACTTGTTTTGATTGATATTATAATCAAATTGGTCGTTAGTCAAT
Organism: Flaveria robusta; assembly: GCA_025506415.1. Taxonomy (NCBI): domain Eukaryota; kingdom Viridiplantae; phylum Streptophyta; class Magnoliopsida; order Asterales; family Asteraceae; genus Flaveria; species Flaveria robusta. The sequence continues at coordinate 17,238,224 of CM046460.1, read as the reverse complement.
CCAATTACACTAAAATATCGAACACGGTTTTCCTAGACATGTACAAGCTTGTCGAAGTACCTAAAGGCCAAAAATCAAGCGGTCTAAAGTGGATATCTAGAGATAAGAAATATGAAAACAAAAATGTTACACGTTACAAGGCTAGACTACTCGTATAAAGGTATGTTTAAAGGTGAGTCATACATGAATTATTTTATAAATATGGTACATATTTGTGAAACTGTAATTGTTTGGAGACACTCTTGATAGTCGTAAGGCATGCTGGGTCAAATCAAAACTCAAGGAATAGATATGTATTAACGGACCGGTTATACGTGTATTATAGCACTACACTTTAATACGTTATGTATATAATAACCGAATCTTCCTATTATAATAAAATGGTAACTAAGGGTGACACGTGTCACCAACACGTTTCTCCTTAACAAAACTTTCACGTTTCTATCTCTTATTAATTACTATAATTTTATTTAATTGTTTCTTAAATTAAAAATAGTTTTTTATAAATTAAGTAAGAAATCTTTTTATTAATGCTTTTTCAAAGATACAAATTTTTTTAAAACATCAAACTTTTTAAATACGAAATATTTTAAATTGATATTTTTAAAAAGTAAAATTTTATATACAAAAATAATTAAAATTGGGAGTTATAGTAAGAAAATATTTAAAAATGATATTTTTTTAAAACGGTTTGTTTTGAAATAAAAATATTTAATTTATTTTTGAAAAAACAAAAAAAAAAAGTTTAGAAAGTTAATATCATTGTTTATCACTTATATTCCTTACTCATATGTAATTTCAATTGTATCTTATCTTAAAATATTATTTTATAATTAATAATTTTTATTTATTTAATATTTTATTTATTCAATCCGTGTTATACACGAGTTTATTAAAGCTAGTAAATATATATTTCTTAAATTGCACATTAATAGCTTAATTAATAGAGTTGAAAGTGCTATAAATTTTAAAGATGCGTCGAATGACTTTTTTGATGAATTTTTTGTTTACAAGCTCACCAGGCGTCTTTTTAAGTAAGTATCGCTCATAATCGACGTTTGATGGAAATTCTAGGATAAGAACTGGAGTATCATTTGAACAAAGTTAGTTCGTAAAAGATCTACCGTAATTGTTGTTTAGAGAATTACTTGCATATGGAGGGATGATCATAATTCAATAAAGTTGTTTCCGCTACTAAGTTGTATCAATCGATCACCCTAGGCCGGTGAGAAATAGGGTGTGACAAAAACCCAAAGAGTCGCTTGCCGCTTTGGAAACAAAATAACAACCGGATCCATATGTGTTTTTTTCCAACAAAAGTATATTATCATTAAAATAAAAGGATATTATCTAATTAAGTGAATTTTTTCCTTAATATTTTTTAATGCTAGATTGATAGATTTGTGAATTAATGAATCTATATAAACGGTGTTCCTCAATCGAGTGGTTAGCGACTTATGATGAGTGTCACCATACGTTAGTCATTTTGACGAACCTATATGAAAGAGACATGTATATGAGCTTAAATTGTACCTTGAATTTGATAAGTGAATATATACTTTTATGAATAAAGTTATGAGGTTTCAACCACTAATGTCTTTAAAGTAGAATTTGTATTTGAATTCTCTGATTAATTATTGAGTTATATTAAAAAATACACATGTTATCATATCAACAAAATTTAGAGAAAAGCAAGCAAATGTAGCGACTTGTAACAAAGAACATGCCTATGATTCAACGAACGATATCACAAGAAAATTTCGAAAATGTTAGGTGGATACATAGATCATCATGCACATGATAATTAATCAACATTAATGTTATCCTTCAATTTATTTTCATTCAAACTATTTTGAACCCGTTAAAGCTTCATTAGATTGGATAACATTTTAAAAGAACTAGAAGCAAATGAAACACTAATACGATAACAATTCCGACTTTGATTGTAATAATTTTTGTCTACAAACTTTATTTTTATTTAAATATATGATATTATAATATAATATATATTAAAGTTGTATGTCGGTTACTATAGTAATTTGTTTTGACTAGTCGATACTATAAGAAAAGTTCTCAAATAAAATTAAAATAAACAATTTTATTTCATATTACAATATAATAATGTAAACCAAAGCACGTAAATTGCATGTACCCTTACGATAAAAATGAAGAAAAATACAAAAACTTACACAAAATAAAAAAAATGTTGCCTCATGATCGTGTTAGAAATGGTCAATTATTACAAATTTCACGTATATCAAGAGAACTTGTTTGTTTCACAAGATACAACACCTTAATCAGTTGTTATTGTTGGAAATGACCCAAGAACCTAAATCTTCAAAAACACGTAGAAAGTATGAAAACCGGAAACTTGGAAGTAATGGGTGCTCTCAAATTGTTTGTAATAGTTGATAGTATGTTTAATACTAAGGGATCCTTAGCCATAATACTAAAAACGAGTTAAATCAATTATGTAGGAATTAAACAAAAAATGAATGGTGTTGAACATAATATATGCAATTTATTTGCTTTAAACACCTATGACAAGAAAACATTTTTTTCCTGTTCAAACTATGAGGGACAGGTGCTTGAGGGCGTGCCGCTGCCAAATCGGACAATATCTAGTACGTTGCTTGGGCCATTACAAATGTGTCTTTGTCAGACCGAATGATAAAACTAAGAACTCGTAACGTCCATAGCGAGTTCTAAAAGTTGTCTTCCTAAACCCTTAACTAGTGATAGCTTGGCTGAAGATCAATCTTTGATAAATACGTTGCTCCCTACAGATAATCGAATATATCATCATTCCTTGGGAGAGAGTATAAGTTTTTGATAGTCAACTTGTCCAACGTACTCTCGATAGTTTATGCATATCTGGAACGATCCACCCTTCTTTCTAACGAACAAAGCAGTGCTCCCCACGGTGAGTGACTAGGTCGAACAAAAACTTTATCGCAAACATTCAGGTAATTGACTCGATAATTCTTGCATCTTCAATGGTACTAGTTGATAGGGTATATTTGCAACAAGAGTTGCTCCAGGGATCAAATCAATCAGGATTTTTACTTGACTAGGAGGGAGGCAATCCTGATCCATCATTAGGAAAGACCTCTTGAAAATATCATATAATACATATACTTAAAATGCGTAACACCATTTCTTTAAGCATCGAAAAATCTTCATGCAAGTAATGAGTATTAGAGTACGTTTGATTCATAGAATTCATCGGATTGGAATTGAAATTTAAAACATTCCATCATTCATTGGAATTAAAATTTCTACACTATATTGATGTAATTTTGACATTCCATTACAATGTTAGACACTTAGACCAATATCAAAAATAACCTCCCTGTTTCTTTTTCATTTCTTCCTCCCTACATAAGAATTCCATACACAAGACATGATTTCAATTCTTCATATTCTATTATGTATTAAAACATTTGGTCGGTGGGACCGGTACATTTTTCATTCTTTTTGATTTGGCCACAGTAGTTTTGTGGTTTTCAAGTGTTTTCCACCTTATTTATTGATATACTTTGTCATTCTTAGATTAGATGTTAGCGAGAGAGAGAGTAGAGATAGAGAGAGAGCGGGGGTTAAACCGACTTTCCCGGTGGTGTTTTCTCCAGCCAACCATTGTTTGGTCTTTTGACCATGACATTCGCTGCCTCCCCTCTCTATTTCTTCACTATTCTGTAGAGAGAGAATAAAGAAAGAGGCGGAGGAACCACCGTTTCAGGTGGTGTTTCTGGCCGATGAACGGTCGTCTTACCTTGTGGTTGTGCCTCCATTATCAACTTGCATCTGTCAATGATGGTTACGATTGCTAGCCTGAGATTTTGTGGTGGCTTGTCGTTGCCGGTTGCTGACCGCCACGCCTTTTGTGGCGACGACCGTACGGGCTTTGCCTTGGTAGCGTCAGCTCTACAGCATTTTCATTTGGTGCTCGATTACATTGTGGCTTTTCGTTTCTTTTGTCGATGATGACTAGGTCTGCCTGGTCTGAGACTTCGATTTTCTCTTTGCATCTGTCGATGATGGTTATGATTGCTGGCCTGAGACTCTATGGTGGCCTGTCGTTGCCGATCGCTGACCGCCACGCCTTTTGTGGCGACGACCGTACGGGCTTTGCCTTGGTAGCGTCGGCTCTACAGTATTTCCATTTGGTGGTCGATTACATTGTGGCTTTTTGTTTCTTTTGTCGATGATGACTAGGTCTGCCTGGTCTAAGACTTCGATTTTCTCTTTGCATCTGTCGATGATGGTTATGATTACTAGCCTGAGACTATATGGTGGCCTGTCGTTGCTGATAGTTGACCATCGCGCCTTTTGTGGCGACATCGGGACAAGCTTTGCCTTGGTGGCGTCAGATCTACAACCGGTCAAGTTGGTGCTCAATTATGTTGGGGCTTTTGTTGGTTTTCTGTTAAAACCATAGATTGGGTTGTTATGAGAGTTTTTTGATCTGTTTATCAATGATGTTGAGGTTCTTCGTTTTGACATGTGTTTATGTTGCTGAGCTTTGATTTTGGTTTATGAAGTCTACATCAGTCACATACTGGCGAAAGCATAAAATACTTGGGTGTGACTTTTCGGTTCAAAATACATTGATTATAATAACATACAATCCCAGCAATAAACTAAGCATAAACTTCCATTAACTATATATATTAAAGATTACAACATTCATACAAAATTTGTCTAACTATTAGACTTTTACATGTAGTTTTGTAATCCTAAATCAAAAGAGTTGTCATAACCACTTCATGTAATCTCCCAGCTAGTAATGGACATGAACGTCCACGTGAATGCTGAGATCCATCAAATCCAAAGTTATCAAACACACAGCTTCCCCATAAACTCATACCACCCATTATACAGGTTGAACGAATAAACTAAGTTATAAAACATGATATCAACCTGAAAAAGCATACTCAAAATAGTCAACATAAAGTTGGTGAGAACATAGGTTTATTCAATAACATAATTTCTTTTAATTGATGCATCATAAAAAAACTCACAACCAAACCTACTCATATGCCAAGTGATTCATAACTGTCACAATACAAATCACAGAATCAAATAATATAACATACGTACCCTTATCCGGCAGATGCAGGATGACATATTACTAAGTGGCGCTACCTATATTATTTGACGGTTCGTCATCCGAATTAATGGTTGTGTCAAAATGACAATACCATATCAAAACTTTCAAATTCGCATCAATTTCAATAATAAACAGTATGCTTTTTCCCACAAAAATTTATAAATAAAAAACGGGCCATGTTACTCACCTTATTTTCAGCAACAAGTCAAGTATTTCCTATAAAATAATTATTTGTTAGAATAAAATCTTATTTTCTTTAAAAATTTCAGCATTTATATCGTTAATTAAATCAAAATTTCTAAACAGTAGCTATGGTTGTTTGAAATTTACCAAATTTTACAAGTAGTGGTATTTTAATATTTAGATTATTCCATAAAAATATCAATTAATATTTCTTTACAGGTAATTTCTTAAAATTTTTACAAGTTTCGCAAATAATGGTAGAAATAGCTACTTATCTCTAAACATTCTAAAATTTATACTCTGTTCTATTCAGTATATCATATTTTATGTAAACTTTTCATGATTTTAGCTACTGTTTTACTGCCAGTTTCAATTTTCTTCTTATTAATTATTCTAAAATACGAAAGTTTATCATACTAATAAATTAATTCACGAAATTTATTTTGTAATTCAAATATAATATTAGGGTCATCATATAATGTTTCCAGATTTTTATTAAGTCCAGATCTCATGTTTGGTATTTTTCTTCTATTTCCTTAAATTAATCAAATAAATTAATATTTCCTATATAATAATTCCGTAATTTCCAGGTTATCATTTTCTATATTTTCTAACAACTTTCTAAATTTTATTCTCACAATCATAGTTATTTAAATATTTAATCTAACCTATTTAGTAAATCATGAAATAATAAGTATTTCAACCCTTTAAACCTATTGTTTTGTTTAAGTTCTTGGTTTTTATAAAAATTCTCAAACTTTCTGTTAAAAATCCTTTCTTACTTATGTTGATTGAAAATCAAGTGTTCATAAGGTTTATAAATGTATTTGGTGGTACATAACATAAGGGTTGGTTATATATGGATGTTAAATACATATATAACTTTTTAAACTTGTTAGTAATAGATTTTGAGAATCAAACCTTGTTTAGAAGTAGAAGAAAGGTTTAGAGAATTGCTCTTAGACTCTTGATGATCCAACTTCGTGTGGTTGTTCTTGAACTTGAAGTGTTGATCACTAGATGATTGTTTGAAGATGATTGAAGATATGGTGCTTAAGATGATGATGCTCGGTTGATGTTGGAGCCGAGAGGGAGAGCAAAAGATGGTAGATGTTGGTTGTGTAATTTGGGAACCGAGAGAGAGGGCCGAGGGATGGTGGCGGTTGTGGTGGTTTTGGTCGATGGTGATAATGGTGTTATGGTGTCCATCGGCCGAAGGTTTCTAAAGCACTAGGAAGATCATTATGATCTTCATCATTACCTCTAATCTTTAGATTGGTAAGGTGTGAACCTAGAGCTAGGTGTCAAGCTTAAAAGGATGATAAGTGTATGTGTAATGCTAGGTGTCAAGTGTTAGTGTTAATGACAATCTTAACTCTTAAGTTAAGGTTTAGTTGTTTAATTGTCACTAATCAAGGTTTATTAATACCCTAATGATCCGAGTATTATGTTTAGTTTGTATATTAGTTTAGTGTTCAAGTGTTTATGATTAGTTTGGATTTGGTTTTTGATATCAACTTTCTAAAAGTTAACTTGTTTGGTAATGTTTGATCAAGTTTTGATCTTAGTTTATTACTTATTAAATGAAAGCATCTATCAATCAAGTAACTAATCACATAATCTTATGATTGGGTAACTGGCACACATGATTCAATAATTATAAATTTTCACAAAGGTTCATATACATGCACACGTAAATGCTTTTGCATGCATGCATGCATGTTCACGTATCATATGTGCATTTCAATTAGGCATACAAGATTCTTAGAGTTAATCAAATAAAATCACCTTAGCAATTTCTACTAAGATATATATATATATACTATCAACTTATAATAATTCTTAAGACTTTAATTTACCTAACCTTGGTTTTAGGGTTATCACAACATCTGTTCTTGAGGTTTGTCTTGTGTAGTATGGATTGGTGGTATGTTTGTGATGGATCGTAAATTGCTGATGTTGGAACCAAAATTTTGATTTAAGTCTCTGTAACCATGCATTATATTTGCTGGTTGTGGTTGATGAAACCGCCTGCAATTTGGTTACGAATGTTTGTATTGTTATGACTATCCAAGTGGTTTAATACTGACAAATCAAAAATTTATCTGGTGATGATGACTTTGGTGTAGACTGGGCTTTGGCGTGGCATTCCCACGGATGGTGAGTACACCTTTATGTACTCGCAACCTGAGTTGCAGCCGATACGCTTTGGTGTCTAATGCTGAGCCTAAATTAAATCTCGAAATGATGCCTAACAGCAATTCTAGTAATCTCCCCGAGGCAACGCACGGGAAAAATACCTAGTTTAATATCAATTTTCTTTAGAGCTATGAATAAAAAAATCATATTTCATATTGGTTATCTTTTATAGAATTCCAAGTTAGAAACTTTTTTCCTCGTTCGTTTTCCTTCACGTTGAAGGTGTCTTTCCACAAAAAATCAAATATGTAAATGGAATCGAAAGCAAATTGATTTGTCATTCATTCCAAATAAAATCAATTTGATCTGGAAAATCATTTGTTCCATAGAAAATCATTTCATGATATGAATGATGAAGATAGAAAGTGATGATGGTGAAGTTTGTAGAAAGAAGAGTAAAAACCAAACAAGAAGTAAAAGTCGTTCATTAAAGGAAATAGACTTGCAAGGGAATCAACCAAATAATCAGAAATCGACCACGATGAAGGAGCAGAACGATCGTAGTGAAGACGACGCAGAAATATTTCACATTTTTCATAAGAATACAATTGGTATTCATAAGGGTAACATAGTAATTTAAGTTTTTAAACATTACTAATAGTAATTTAAGTTTTTAAACATTACTATTTCTTTATCAAATTACAAACCAAACACATCATTAATTATCAAAGGATTCAATTCAAATTCTAATTTCAATTTCGATTTCAATTTCTTTCAAAAACATTCCACGAAACAAGCAACCACTTAATTTCTTTCCAGAACATAATCCTTGAATCTTGAGCACTTCGTTATTTGATAGAGGAATACGTACCACTTTCTCCTGATAACCATCTCAGGTGCCCACTTCAGTAACCCATCCTACCCAGTACCACATTGAACTTCCCTATTTGAATGGTATTATATCTAGTCAAAAGCATTTCATGATATCATCCGACTTCATGCAGGAAGAGATGTTATCCGACTTCGAGACATTCTTGTGCATGGACGTAGGCTAGTGACTAGATCCATTAGTGCAGGACCGTTAGAAGGGGTTCAATGCAAACCAGTTTCACAATAAGGAGAGACTTAGAACACTTAACAGATCAAATAGGGAACTGAAACTTTTATGGTGATACTTAGAACAACACAAGTAAGCAAGAGACAGAAACTCAAGAACAAGATAATTGGTTTTCAAGGAAGATGTATATTGCTTTCAAGTTCTATTACAAGTGTTACAAAGCGTAAAAATAAAATACAAGAACCTGAGATACTTTATACTACATCCTACAGCCGGCCATACTTTGAAAGCCAGCTCGAAACACTAATCTAGACAACAAGATCAATGTAAAGTCAAAAGGCAGATTGTCTTTTGACATGTGACTATGACATGCCATAGCTCACATCCTATTGTAATACAAAAAAAATAAAAGTACATAAAGTAGAAAGTTACAGACTCAAGACCTTAATCTACAGCTTTCTAAAGCATGGACCTTTTCACCAACTTGTGTAAAGTTGCTGAGCCTGCAGAGTCACAGCGGAAAGTTGGTCAGCTTTTTTGAAAAGTTGCTGATCACAGAGAGCATGTCTTCTCTGTCTTCGGAAGAAATCAGTCTTCTATCATTGAGGCTTTGGAAGACTTTGTCTTTTAAGCTTCGGAAGACTTCATCTTTGGCTTCGGAAGAATTGGTCTTTTGGCTTCGGAAGATTTTGCACTTAGTGTAATTTCCTTGCAGTGTGCAAAACTTTCGAAGTAACTTCTACCATGCACAAGGTGCATGCATGCAAGAGACACCTTGACTGTTTTGAGTGCATCAGCCTCTTCTATAATCCTTACAATTAGAGGTTGTTCCAGACCATAGTGGGAGCACCTAGGAAAGCGTTCACTTAGAAGAGTAACTTCCCATATCCTGGAGATGAGGTTTCACCTCGAGGACCTTTCAGAGTTAAGGTATATTTAGGTTACAAGGTGGATGCTGAAAGTAAGCATGGACATAACACTTGAATCGCTGAGATACCACCTTACTCTCTTATATCAATCATTAGTTGTGAGAAACGTGTTAGTCCAATCCGAGAGACGAATGTGCTTACATTTGGTGCTCGTTATAATGGAGGCAAATTGCCTAACCCTTTGCTCGAGAAGGGCAAGAAATAGTTTACATGTCAAGATGGACCTATTTGAGAGGAGAATCGAATTAAGGAGATCGTTCTAAGTTATTATTTGTCTCATATTTGATATTTGAATACTTATTACTAATGACACTTGGGTTTTGACAATTTTTACATATTGGTTTTGAATTTGAATACTACCATGCTTAGATTAGAATCGTATGATATTTTTGAAACAATCAATGATTCGCAATGTGTTAATGATATTATCGTCAAGTGAATTTTTTCTTAAATCATTTCCTCAATATGGTTCGGCTAATTAACTTTTGGTTAATGACCATATCTTTGATACTCTAATCATGGATAACACTTATACTTGACAAGACGGTATAACTCAGTTGATATGAGCTGACGTCGACCATTAAAAGCAAATTTCAACCACGAGTGCACATGTAATTGTGATTCGCAGTGCATGCAAAGACTAGCAAATCCTGCCGCGGGATAACCACCATAGTTGGTACAAATCCTTAATTCTATGCTTGAGACCCTAAAATCTCTGTACTTATGAGACTATATCAATGATGTTAAAACCTCTATCATCTTTATTCTTATGTAAGTTCTTATCCACCTAAAGCCTTATGGGAACCATATTATGACATTTTAGCCCAATACCTATATCACATTATGCACTTTTGCCTTTTAGAGATAGTGTAAACGTGTTGATTGTTTGAAATATATTTGGTTTTTGGAGAGTTTCTATAGAGGGAGGGACTCCCCGCACCTAAATATTTGGTTCATTGGATTGATATTAAGACTTGGAAAATTGGATGATTAGGTGTTTCAGCATATTACTTGGACAGAGTAATCAGATGTCAAGTGACTAGCCTAAAACATTATTCGCGGTATATTGTGGATGTGGTGGGAATTCCGCGCGTAGCCCCTTATATAAGTATCACTGATAATTTAAGGATGACTCTGAATAAGACTATGATGATGCTAATAGAATAGAGATGGAGATTGTGACAAAGAAAACCACAGAAATGGTGATGATTATGGTAACAGGAATCGTAACGGATGCACCTATAAATAGTTGATGGTGTACAAACCAAAGGAGCTTAATGGTAGGAGAGGTGATTTGGCGTTTACAAGATGGGCGGGTGAAGAAAAATGGAAACCCCGGTCATTATCGTAACGTGTGCCCCGGGTAGAGTTATAACTGGGACAAGTTGGAAACAATCAAAATCAAGGGATGGCCTATCATAGGAAATAAGGGACAGGGAAACTATGAAAATCAAGTTCTTGTGAATCAAGGGAATGCAACATGTGATCATGCATTTGTGTTTGGAACGAATGACTAGCCCAAGACCCAAATGTCGTTACAAGTGCATATCTTCTAAGGAATCATTATGCCTCCGTGTTGTTAGATTCCCGAAGCAACTAGTGTTACAAAGACACCATATGGACTAGCATAATCGGAGGTGCAAGAATTATTAAGTCAACTACTAGAACGTTTGGGACAAAGGCTTTATTTGACCTCGCCACTTGCCATGGGGAGCACCGATTTGTTCGTAAAAAAAAGGATGGTACGTTCTAGATGTGTATAGATTACCGAGAGTTGAACAAGTTGACCATCAAGAACCGATATCCTCTCCCCAGAATTAATTACATATTCGAATAGTTGTAGGGAGTGACATACTATCCAAAGATTGATCTTCGGTAAGGCAATCATCAGTTGAGAGTTCACAAAAGAGATATACTAATGACAACTTTTAGGGCTCGTTATGTGTATTATGAGTTTTTATTCATGTCGTTTGGTTTGACAAATGCTCTAGTAGTATTCACGGAATCAATGAACCAAGTATGCAACCCATATTAGGATAAGTTTAAAATCGTGTTTATAGATGATATCTTTATCTATTAGCGATCAAAAGAAAAACACAAGCAATATCTGATAGTGATACTCAAATTGTTAAGAGAAGAAAAACTTTACGCCAAATTCTCCTAATGTAAGTTTCGGTCACATGAAGTGAAGTTTCTCGGTCACCTTGTCACCGAGAAGGAAATCTATGTTGATCCGGGAAAGATTAGAGTAGTTAAGGAGTGGGACACAACTAAAACATCTCTTGAAATTCGGGAATTCCTTGGATTGGCTAGATACTATCGGTGGTCCATTGAGAATTTCTCAAAGATCGCTCAACTATTGACAATGTTATCCCAAATGGATAGAAAATTCGATTGGGGATCTAAACAAAAAAGGCATTTCAAACGTTAAAGGATAAGTTGTGTAACAAACCGATATTAACTCTTCTTGGTGGTTCAAATGATTTTGTAGCATTCTATGACACATTATATCAAGGACTTAGTTGTGTTCTAATTAGTATTCAATATTCGAATCAGATTTGTAAAGCTCGAAATTCGATACGATTCGAGTCGATAATCATCGATTTGAATTTTGATTTGAATTTGTATATTCGAATTCGATTCGAAGACTAGTTATCGAATTTAAATCGAATTGCGAATTGGGAGGATTAGAGAATGAAGATTAAGATGGTATGGGCATGTTAAAAGGAGCTAGGCAGATGAAGGCACCGGTTAGAGTAGTCGAGACCATTACAGTGGATGGAATGAGGTGAAATGGAAGGCCTAAATGGAATTGGGAGGAGAGGAATTACACATGATTTTCTAGAGCTACTTCTCTTAGAGGACATGGTTCTATATAAAAGTATTTGGATGCATAGGTTAAGGACATTTACAAAAAGGTTTTGATACGTTTTATACATCCCTAGTTATGTCTTAAGAGATTGGTGGGATTCTATAATTCTTTTACTATCCTTGAATCATATCATAATGCTTGATATTGCCTGATCGCTTACTGTCACTTAATGCTGACTTTTGATTGTAGTATATGATATATGGATGACTTATGAAATATTCGGATATGTACTTCTTAATGTGTATTGTGTATGGATGGCGTATGATCTCTTATATATCATTGTTTATCATGTATGACTTGTCACATAATGAAAATTAACCACTCATTGTATGTTAAATATTGATCTATAATCATTATCTTCTCCTTATCTATATGGTGATACATGATCTGCATGTTATGATCTACTATATGATGTTTTTAATTTTATTGGTTATATGCTTTTATGATTGCTTTAGAGTCAGGGGTTTCTTTGGAAGCAATCTCTCTATCCATTATGGTAGAGGTAAGTTTTGCCTACATCTCACCCTCCCTATACCTTGTTAATGGTATGGCTACAACTTTAAACGAACCAAATGTTCCGCAAATAATTCGTGAACCAATTGGCGGAAAGTACATTTATTCACTTAATAAATGAGAAGACGGGAACAAGAATGTTGTGTTCGTTAAAGCAAACACAAACAAAGGTTGCATTCTTTCATATATGTTCATGAACATTTGATAGCGTATTCATTTATAATAGTTTGTGTTTGTTCATTTTTAAATTTTAATTTTTAATTTTTATTTGATAGGTTTTAATTTTTTATTAATATAAAACCATAGTTATACTATACGTCTACCAACATTTCCCCATTTAATCATTTTCAATTTCAGTTTATGCAAAATCTTAACAAATATCTTAATTTGTGCTAATTATTTTTAAAAAAATTATGTCAAGTATGTTCGATTAGTAATGTTAAGTTTGTGTTAAAGTTTGACAGATTTCGTTCATGTTCATTTATTTTAATAAACATTTGTTTGCGTTCATTTATATTTGTTAAGTATTCATGAATAGTTCATTTCTCAATAAACATAAACGAACAAGGTTTTATTCATATAAGTTCAGTTTGTTTACAACCCTAGGTTTGACTATTGATGAGATATACTTAGCATGGTTATGTTTATTTTTTAACATATCAATATTTGAGTATATTATTGTTCCAGGTTATCTTTTGCAAGAAGCGACAAGTAAAAACGTTTGTATATTAACTAACGTTGTGTACACCTTGTATTTGTCTTATCATTTGTATATTAACTATTATTGATTATTGATACTGATATGTAACTAATAAAACATAGACTGCTAATCTGCTATTCACATACCATCTTAAAGCTAATCATGTACTATCCGCGAAAAAACCTTTGACCTTTCACCAAATAGTCGCTTGCTAGCCAAACAGTTGTTTGAGATTTTTTTCAAACAACCGTTTGCAAATTACGTCAAATCTCACGATCATTTATAAAATAAACAACCATTTTAAGTTTATGTCAACTGATCAAATCTTATGACGTTTTAAGCGATCGACTGAGGTGAAACTCAAATGGCCGCCTGAGTATGAGTTTAGATGGCGATGGCGTAGACCCTAAAAACACATATAAAAATGAATGAAGGGACACATATGCCCTGATCATTATACTTGTACGTATAAAACACTTTGCCTTTATTAGATTACACGCCGCCACGTGCACACTATTCTAGGAAGATCCAAACGAGTTGTTTTAGTCCTTTGGATGGATTCATGTTTGACCCAACCAATCATTACTTACAACGTAAGAACATGGATTACTTGTCATCACACAAGACCCATAAAGCTGGAGTTTTATATCAGTGTTGACGTCATCACTTTCCACTTGGAAGTTGCTAAGCTTCTCGTTGCATCCTGATTTAAAACGACTTCCATCACCCAAAAAGAATTGACCACAACGTTACCATACCTTTAATTAGTTTATTATGCTATGATTCTTTTTTAACTGTAAGAAAATTGTTATTATAAGCCCGGTTAGTAAAAAATTAACAGAACTAGAAAAGAGGAAAACATGATCAGTAACCAGACGCAACAAAACAAATAAAAAGGTCGTGCGTAAAAAACAAAAAATTATATATGGTATGATTGTTTTGTTTTGTTTTATTATAATATTCTTTCAGATATTCCTTCATATTCTTAAAACTAGTCACTGTTGTTATAGATAAATAAAATTGCAAATGTAATGTTATGTGACAATTTTTTTTGTATGAATTTTGTAATCATAAGATGTAACAAATTAACAAACAACATGTTAAAACATTTTTTGAATTAAAACAGTTAACTCTTTATTAACACAGATAAATATATGATAAGGTCTATAATTGCAAAAACTTGTATTATAATTGACTACTATTTTATACAAGTAATTTTAGATGGTATAATTTAGGTATTCTATAAAGGCTGTTTTGATTTTGGAATGTTATCTTATTATCAATAGAACTTTTAATTTAGTTTATACACGTAATCATTTAGATGGATATCTATCTAATCAAGATATGTTGATTATAAAGCAAATAAAGTGGCACCCTTGTGTGTTAAACTAAATAAGATTAATTAAACATTACACAACCTAAAGAACTTTTGTTTGCATTTTGTTTGTGTTCAAAGCAAACGTATGAAAAATATAAATTGATCCTAAATATTAAAAAGATGATTAAAAAAATTATAGGTATAGAGGAGGTGGAAAGTCAAAGGAGAAAATTGGTTATAGAAAGGAGAAAGAAAGCATAAGAAATAAGAAGAAAATGACATAAAGTCACTATTAAAAATGTTAAAAGAGGACTACCTTTGGCAGTTGGCACCATAAAACCATCTTTATTTTTTACAGAATTTCAGCCTAACTTCTCACCACGTGTTTGCTTTCATCCCATACCCTTCCTATCCTTTCTTTCTCCACCAGTTTTTAGATAAAACTAGTGCTAGCAGGTTGTTTAAGCAGGTTGACGCGTCAAACACAGCAAAAGGTCAAAAATTCTTTCAAAGACATGAAATCAAACACGATTATAGAGTCACGAATTAAGACTCGGGAAATCAAACTAATGTACAAGGAAAAAACATTTAAATTGAAGCGAATACTTCTAGTATGCGAGAACTTTTGATGGCTGAAGTTGGTTGTGCGAAAACTTGGATATGTGCGAAAACATGAAGTGTGCAAAAACTATGAGCTAGGCGAGAACTTTTGTTGTTTTAGTACAAATAGCTAAATTATGATGTACTTTATTATCACTAATTAATTTATTTTTGTAATACTTTGAACAAGCAAGTTTTGATTAAATATAAGTGAATTTTATTTACTCTCGTTGTTTTCATTTTGATTTGACTTGTGAACTCGTGTTATGCTAACGATGATCTTAATTCATTCTGCGTTTGTTGATTGTCAATCAACCGATTATTGAGTATTGTGAAGAATACCTAAACTTTACAATTGATATCAGGGATGTGATGCTCAATTGAAGGTTCGGCTCATTGCTAAACACGAATTGAGGTTGATTTGGTTTGGTTTTGAGGTTGAATTGATATGAAGAAAGTTATGGAGGTGATTTTCAGTGAATTGGTTTGAGTTTGATTGGTTTATTGGATAGTTATTGTGTTCTACTAGGTATTCAATCGAAAACAATGACCAAATGGATTAAATTGGAGACAAATAAGTGTTTAATTGAGCCTAATTAAACTTGTCTACACTCTAGTTAGGTTTCTAGAGAAATTGCTAACTTGTAAAGGTTGTTTTAGATTGAATTGGACAAAATCGACTTTGGGAAAACTTCATGGTGCACAATAACTCAAGCCAAATTTTGATAGTTTTCGGTTCATACTAAAGATTTAGCGTTTGACGGTTATTTTTGGAAAGTTTTCACGTACTTTTGGTGATTATATTTTAAGTTCTCGTATTGGTCAAGAGAAAATTTTAATTTACCTATGAAGAATTTAATGCTTTTGTATATAATACCCTGTGAAAACGTCCTCTGTTGCGAATATTCATACTCTATGAAAACTTGAGAAAATTTAAAAGTTGTTTGATTTTTAAATATGTATACCAATTTGAGCATAAAAAATATAAATGTGTCATTGAATCTTGATAATGATATCAGAACAAGTACTAAACCTCCTAGACACATCAACGAAGATAATCATGTCAATAGGTCATACATGTTTGAGAATTATATTATCTACACGGAACCTTGAACCAAGAATCTAGAGATCATATAAGTTTGGTCCTTATGTTTTGATATATAAGAATGAAAAGGAAGAGATAGTTAGGGAACCTGAGCATTTATGGGATGACAAGGATATGAAGAAATTCAGACTCGATGACAAAGCATATGCCTTAATCATAATGGCACTGTCAGCTGAAATCTCTCATAGTTATAGAACAAGGTGCAAAAGTGTTGGAGGGTGCATTAAAAAGTCCTTAGGGAAAAAATATTTGAGAAAAAGCAAGAAAGATTTGCTAAACCAGGAATTTAGTATGTTTAATCATGTGATTGGTCTTGAGGCACAAATCTATAGGTTATGAAAATGGTTACAAGATGAAGAGTGTAAGTATTGAGCTGGATAACATATTTGTGAAGAAAAAGTTGTTGAACTCCTTACCATACAATTGTAATAACACTTGTACATCCATTAAGAGAACGAAATATCTCTTTACACTATTATTTGGTGAATTATCTCCACAATCAAATCACAAGATATGGATGCTAAGCGAAGAGCTACTAATCGTTTGAGTTTTATGGGTCCAGAAGCAACTGCTCTTTATGCCAACATGGAAATAAACTCAAACTACTATTTGAGCTATACAAAAATGTGTCAGCAGCATTCCAAGTTTGCGAGATTCAAGAACATCATGTCCAATATATCCTAACATCTATTTAAGCTCAATTTTCTCAAGCTCAAGCATAGCAAAATTCATATGTAAATCAAACATATATAGGCAAAGTTCATGGTTACTAAAGAAGATTGTTCAGATTGATGAAAAACATCTAGCTTTATTTACTACTTTTCTATCAAGCTACGAAGCATTCGTGGTTGGAAGGCTTTCAGCTTCGAACATCATTCGATGATCTTCAACAAGTCAATCTGGACGATGTTGAAGAGAATGGCATTAAATAACAAATGGCTATGGATGTCTACCATGCTAAAACTTTGTCTAATGCACTATGAGAAAATAAGAAATATGATTCTAACAACTGAAAATTCACAAAACTTTTAAGTTATATTTAGTTAAACTTAGTTAAATTTGTTAAAATTTGCTAGATTTATAGAAAGTAAACTCAAAAAATTTCAAAAAGATTTGTTTTTGCTTGTTTTGTCTCATTAATCAAAATGAATTTATCTGGCGAAAATTGATCAATTGGTTAAACACAAAAGTCAAAATAATCAATCAAAATATAAACAAATAAAATTGAAAAAAATTTTTGAAAAAGTTTGAAACTTTTTTTAAAACTTCTCGCATGCAAAAAGTTCATAACATGCGAAAAGTATATAAGTTGCGAAAAGTCAGTTGAGTGCGAGATCTAACTTCTCGCACGAGAAGTCAGAAAGTTATAAAAGCAACAGTTGTGCAAATAGTCAACTATTCGAATCGCATAACTGTTACTTCTCTTTCCATAATTTTCTAAGTGTTGATATGTTTTATCTTGAAATGCACATTCATAGTGATCGTTTATTGGTTTCTAAGAGTTAGACAAGGTAAATTGATGATTAATGATTAGATTTAAGTATGTTTAATGTTGAACCAAAACATAATGGACAAATAGACTTCAAGTCTAATGACCTTAATCAAAATTAAATGTAATCCTAACATAATCGACACTAATACAATGGGTTTCAAAGGTTAAAAATCACTGAAGTGATGTTAATTTGAAAAATTGATTTTTGAAGTTGTCGAGTGCAAAAAGTACCAAAAACATGAACAGACGCGAAAACTTTCAAAATCGCATGAAACTTCTCGCGTTGGAATCTTTGACTAGTCGCGCAAATAGTTGACTTTTGGTCAAACTCATTTCGTGCTAAATGTAACTTGTCGTGCGAGAAGTTGAAATCAAATGAATACTATTCGCATGCGAAAATTATACTTTTTGAGCGAAAAGTTTAGTTTTTCAAATGTTTTTAAATTTTTCTAAGTATGAATTGTTAACTTTGATACAGATCAACTTTGTTTATTTTGATTTTAGATGGCTAGACAAATGGTATTTAATAAAAATCATAATGCAGTTGCCTATCTTGGTGACATTCATAAAGACAAAGCTTTATTTCGATCTCTAATTGACGGACTGAAGACTTCTCCTATATATCATGCCATTTCAGCCAACCCGACTATATATACTGATGTTCTTGATTAGTTTTGGCTATCTGCTGCTAATGAGCGAGATTTAGACGGAGAACACTGTATTTTAGCTATAGTAAAGGGGAAGAGGATTGTTATCACTAGTAAGATTATTAATAGTGTATTATTGTTAGAAAGACAAACCTAATGCTCTTGTGAAGCTTGAAGATGATGTTTCTATAGATTGTCTGAGGAGAATGGGATATGATCATCGATATCCTTTTCTGGAGAAGAATCATTTACCTCCATTTTGGAAATTCTTATTCCATGTGGTTGTACATTGCTTGAGCAAACTAAAGGTAGGTTTAGACAGCCTTAGTGCTATATTCGAATCACTGCTAGTTTCATTGGTCAATGATTTACCATACAACATATCCTCTTAGAGATGTAGAAGAATGTGATTGCATTGGCTGGGAAGAAGTTTATTACGTATCCTTGGTTCATACAGATGATAGTGAATACTGCTCATCCTGAGTTAGCAGTTTCTGATTCAACTACTTATACTGTTATGATGATTAAGAAGGATACTTTTACATACTTAATGGGTTCGCGAGGGAATGCGTGGAGAGGTGATCACTTCGCCAAACTTGGACGTTTTATTGATGGTTTTCAGTCTAATGATTAGCCCACACATCAGCAAGCTACTACTGAGCCATAGTAGACTGATCTAATTGCCTTATCTTCATGAACTCTTGATGATGCTCCAGGAAGTTCTTCTCATTCTGCTAGTATGTCTTTGGATGAAGAAATTGATTCGTGGTTTGATTATAGTGATAGTGAGACAAACAGTGATAGGGTTGGGTTTGTTCCGTATGTTCTGCAAGAAAAACCCAAAGAGCAAACAACGGGGAGATTGTAGAGGTCAAGATTTGAGACTCAGAGAATCAAAAATCAAAATCATGCAAAACCTGATATAGAGCGAAACATTATGGGGCAAAACATTCTTATGCGCAACTTCGCCGCAATAACGCTCACATGCGAAAACTTTGCAACAGTAACCGTCACTTGCGAAAACATTCAGATGTGAAAACTTTAATGTGGTATAAATAGATGTATTACTTGGCATTTTGTAACACTTTTCATTTCTAGTTCTCTAAAGTTTTTAGCAATTTGAAGTAATCAGAGAGAAACTTATATTTACTTCGGTATTCTTTCGATTTGACTTGTGCATGATTGTGTCATCATGATTTACATCATTCATTCCGCGTTTTATGTGAATTAATAGATTATTGTTCATTTATTTTGAAGAAATCTTAGATTTTATAGCGATACCAAAATGGCCTTCGGCAAACAAAGCATGGAATTTGTGAAAACTCACGTTTTTCAGGTTAGCATCGTTCCCGTTACCTAATTATTTCCCGTCACTTGGTGTTCATTGAAATTTCTTTTAATAGAAAAATAATAATATTAGTATTATTATTAAAACCTAAACCTGAATATACCTAAATTAACAATTAACTAATTATTATTAGCATTATTATTTAAAACTTAAAACTAAAAACTTATTTAAAAAACAAAACAAAACCCATAACCGATCCATCCCCACCTCTCGACCCCATATCTATCTCTAGGCCCTCTCTTTCTTATTCTTTTCTCGCATTTTTCAATTACAGTTTTGGGATGTCGAATGGGTATTACGTTCGGTTGTATGCGTGTAATTGTGTACTTATGCAAGGTTATATTATGGGTGTGGATGTGTGTGTGGTATCATTAGGGTTCAGCCGTGGATATGCGTATTAGGATTTTAGCTATACGGGGGTGTGTGTGTGTGTGTGTATTGTGTGCTTGTTAGTGTTTCATTGTGCATGACTATTCGGGGGTGCAACCCATAAGCTTATAGGTCTTGGTTAGGTATTGCATTTTGTTATGGTTCGGTTGTGTGAGGATTTATGTTAGGGTTTCATTTCGGTTGTGTTGTGGGGGTGCTTGTAGTCGGCTGAGGATTATTGAGGGGGAGTGGAGGTTGATTGTCGATGTGAGTGTATGTTTTTAGGGTGATGTGTGTGTGTGTTAATGGTTTGGGGTGGTGACTAAAAGGAAGCTCTCTGGTGTCGGGTAATCCAAGTGAAGGTTTATACATGGGTTTATGCATGTGGGTGTGTGCATGGTTGTGGTTCATGCAAGTGTGTGTGTGTGTGTGTGTATAGTGTACTTATGTGTGTGTATGGTTTATGCATGTGTGAATAGTTTATGCAGGGGTAAGTTAGTGGTGCATGCATGCATTAGTATGGTGTGTGAGTGATTGCATGTGAATAGGAGAATATTGATGTCTAGTATGTACCTGAGTTGATAACGCAAACCATGTGGGTCTAAACCTATAGATTGATTATAACTTTGTAAGTTGTGTAAATCCAGGTTATTTGGAAACCTAATCATCTGTAGCTACATTTACTTGTTGTGCATTTAATGCAACTTTACAGTCCCATTTTCTATACTATTTCCCTTTCGGGGAAGAGAATATACTTTATATCCATTTTCTTAAATTCAGTAAGACTATATGATCACATGTTAACTAGTGTTGTTACCACTTAAGTCTTTGTTTTCGAACCATTAATTCTACGATATTAGTTAAGTAATTTTTGAGTAATAATACTAGGTCTAACAAATCCCACCCGGGCTAGTTGCACTAGCATGACTTGAGGTCGAACGAGTGTTAAATTGACCTAGTCACTGTTGTCGTGGTCAGGTAACCACGACCGAGGCATTAATAAATTTACTTGTCGAGTTTTGGTTGTAAACTTCATTCAATTAGTAACATGATTTGTAGATTAGCTGTATACTGTGATATACATTGTTTACTGTAATATGTTTCTAAACTATTTGCTTGTTTTATACACTGTGAAATCACCAACGATGTGGTGACAATTTAGCATGTTTCTCTTAGGTTTTTTAAAAGTATTTGCATTGCTAGGAGCACAGCATTGGAATTCATGCATAATGGGTCTTTTAAAACTAATATTTGGGTTTTATAACTAACTTTGAACTTGAGAACGTGTATTTGCGTAGTATTGATTTATAGTTTTAATTTAAATTCGTTTTCGTATTATTAACTATGAAATTTGACTTTTGATTAATGATTTGGGGTTAGCTGATAAATTTTTATGAAATTGTTTTATAATAAATGTGTCGTTTGATATAACTATTGATTGAAATATTTGTTTATTACACTTCTAACTGTAAAATTATGAAATAGTGGTTTTGTCCGTTTACGGTATCACTCCTCGTCTACTTGTGTTCTAGAACTCATACGTGTACGGTAGTGATTTTATCAACCAGATGACTCACAGTCACTATTTTGTCTTATTTACTTTCATGGGTTCATGCACTTGAATCTTTTGGATAAGGTCGGCAGTCGGCTTATTGATGCCAATGGCTACGTGTTTACTTCTTAATCACCGTTAATTACTTCTCTCTCTGTAAATCCCACCTTATAAATACCCATCAAATCCCCCATTCGTCAAAAGAAAAAAAAAAAAAAAAGAAAAACTATTTCATAAATCTTGAAATTTCTTTCATCTTCTCCATTTCTCTGTTAAGCAATCGTGAATATGGGTTTGCCGGTGACGGATCCGATGACCCAATTGAGCTTACCGCCGGGGTTCCGGTTTTACCCCACCGACGAAGAGCTTCTTGTGCAGTATCTTTGCCGGAAAGTCGCCGGACATCATTTCTCTCTGCAGATCATCGCAGATATTGATCTTTACAAGTTTGATCCATGGGATCTTCCAAGTAAGTCACTTCGTTTCTTTTTCTAAAACTTATTCTTAATTCTAAATCACAGATAATTTACGGTTTTCAAATGCATTTTGGTTGCAGGTAAGGCGATGTTTGGTGAGAAAGAATGGTACTTTTTCAGCCCAAGAGATCGAAAGTATCCGAATGGGAGTCGACCCAATAGAGTCGCCGGGTCGGGTTACTGGAAGGCCACCGGAACCGATAAGGTGATCACCACCGCCGGACGAAAGGTGGGTATCAAGAAAGCTTTAGTGTTCTACGTCGGTAAGGCTCCAAAGGGAAACAAAACCAATTGGATCATGCATGAGTATCGGTTATCAGAGCCACAAAGAAGAAACTCTAGCTCAAGGGTCAGTCTTTAATCTGCTTACTGTTAATCTTGTTTTCTTATGTTGATGATCATGAATCATGATTCATAATCTGGTGTTTGATTTGGTGCAGTTGGATGAATGGGTTCTTTGCCGGATTTACAAGAAGAATTCAAGTGCTCAAAAAGCCATTGCTGATACTCCGACCACAGAGCAGAGCCACGGGTCATCTGCATCATCTTCATCTCAATTAGACGATGTTCTTGAATCATTACCAGAGATTGAAGATCAATTCTTCAACTTACAAGAAGATCAGAAGCTTAATCTTCAAAAGTACGATTCGGGTAATTACGATTGGGCGAGTATCGCTGCATTCGGGTTGCCGGAGCCCGTCGCCGGAGCTCAACCACCGTTGAATCAAAACACCACCAGCACCATGAATGTTGCTTCTTCAATGGACATCAAGTTTGAAAGAATGGTGGAAGATGAAGTTCAAAGTGGAATCAGAAGCCAACGGGTGGGCCACCCGGGTTACTTTCAATCGAACCCGAACCCGTTTGGACAGAGCCAGAGCGTCTCAAACATGGGCGACCCGTTTGGGGTCCGTTACCCGACCCATGAAGGGGTTTTGGGGTTCAGGCAGTGAAATGGATAGTAGAGGGGGTGGTGTGTAAATATATGATTTTATAGGGGTTGGTTGCAGATTGAAGTGGTATGAGGTGAGGGGTGGAAAGTGGAAACCAATTTTGATGTATGTTGAATTGGAAAAAGAAATAGAATTTGTGGTAATTAAGAAATTGACATATTCAACACACAGATTATTCTTATGCTACAATGTTATATTAGTGACGAAAATGTTATAGAATAGAATAGCTTTTCAATTTGTGTTTGATTGTTGATCCAGATTTTGCCAAACTTTGACCTGTATTCATAGATTTGTACAATTGGAGACAATGGGTTGTATTTTCTCTAATCTTGTTTGTTTAAATAAACAAGTTGATTCATATATTACATTTACAAAAATATGAAACGTAACTAAAAATTACATTATAACATTATTAAATATGTGATAAAGAAATTTAAAATATAGGTAAAATAATTCTAAAAATTATAAATATAATTAGAGATAAATATAATTAGTAATTTTGTACTAATGTTTTTTTAAAGTATAAGATTGCTCTTGAAAGAAAATTAAAGATTCTATTAATATTAACAAGTTCTAGCATATTAGTCCATTATAAAATATGATTAACAATTTCATACTTTTCGCTGAACTGTGAATTAAAAAAGAGAACAGAAAAAAACTACGAATTATAAATATACAAGACTAGAAAACTATTATTGTGAATATTGAGATCAGTCATATATTCCAATCAATACTATGACTTTTCAAACTACTTTTAACACATATAACAACTAGCATATAAACCCGTGTAACACACGTAATGCGAATAACTATATTATACAAATAAAAATAAAAATTTCATATATATAAATTAAAATAGTTTGAATAAATAGTAAAACAAATAACTTTGATTTAAATTAATAAAATCTGTTTAGCTAATTGAGAAGTTTCAAAAATTTTAATTGATATTTTATAGGATTTGGTTTTTTAGAAATTTACAGATTTAAATATCTTTCTCGAACACATATCCTCCAATTTAAAAATCATAACTTTCTTTCTCTCAAAACAATTGATATCATAACTATTTTAAACTCACTAGTGGTAGAATATTAAGAGTTTGGTAAGGTTCGCATTGACTAGTCTTATATTAAGAAAAATAATATAAAACCACACGTGATCTCCACATATACGCTACATACGACAGCCGTCATTTCCTAATTGCGCACGTTTTCGTTGGTCTCTTGCGGCGCCAGCTGTTGCAAAACTGTTTTTAGAATTTACACCCTTACACACCTTTGATATCATGTAACGCTACTGGATATTTTTGACGGTTGAAAATTTTGTTTTAATATTTTTTGTTACTTGTTACTCATTTAAATAATCATTTTGATAATTATTATTATTTTAAATATTTTTATTTTATTTTTCCTCTAAAAGTATATTATAATAATTTAAAAACTCAAACTAGTTTATCTCTCTTAATAAAAATTAATTTTATTAATTGATACATTTCTTTTTTATCTAGATTTTTTAAAATCAAGCTATATTTTAAAATTAAACTTTATTAAGGAAATCAAAAATCATATTTTTTTATTAACATAGAAATCATAAAAAAAAATTTATATAATATGAAATTTAGTTTTTGAAACTAAATATTTTAAATAGGTTCTTTTTAAAGAAATTATGAAAAATATGAAATTTTTTAAAAGCAATTTTATTAAAACAGCCAGGATAATTAGAAACTTGAGTTTTTAATAAACAAGATTCTTACAAACAATATATTTTTAATAAAAAAAATCTTAACACGAATATTTAAAAATAAACTATTTAGATAAGAGAGTTAAAAAAAATAGTATAATTGTTTTATTTATTGAACTATTACATATATATAATTTTAATCATATATTATATTAATATATCGTACTATAACTTTTCGTGTTTATTACTAACTATAATCTCTTTAATAAATGGGTTTCTAACCTATTCATTTATCTGTATATCTATATATATATAACAAAAAAAAATTTCAAAATAAAACTTGACACAATTCTAAGTTTTATTATACTAGCTTTCTCATTTTTCTTTATTATTATTAATAATATTGAATACTAATAATAATACTCATACCATTTTCAAATTAAAAATTATATAATTTAATAAATTAAAACCTTTTTTTTGTTAAAAACACACTTTCTAAAAATAAAAGTTTTACAAAATACAGAATACAACAAACTTTTTTTTAAAATGAATTCATTTTTCTTAAAATAAAATATTTAAAACCAACATTCTTTTTATAACATAAAAGTTTAAGAAAAATATATTATCGTTTATTTACATAAAGTAGCTATTGATATGCAATTATAATAATATTTTATTTTCAAATATGGTTTTATAATTTATAAATGTTTATTACTAATTATTTTGTATTTTATTTATTCAACCCGTATAATACACGGGGTACTAACCTAGTATGTAAATAAACTGAACAGTCTGTGTAACGTTTTACGAAAAGTTCATTCATGTTTGTTTCTTTTATAAACAAGTGGACATGAATAAAATTTTTTTGTTATTAATTGAACGAACGTACAAGAACACATATGTGGTTTGTTCATCTACATTTGCGGACATTTGTTTTTGTTTTGATTTTGTCCTGAGACGGAGTCCATAGGTGATGCAATTGAGGTGTTACCCGTTCATAAAGAAATCTTGTGGATCTTTCTACATAGTAGGTTTTAAGAAGATTGTCATAGTCTTAGAAGAAAAAAAATTCCTCATCTAATATTGTTTTATAAAACTTGTTGACTTTTGTATGTTTGAAATTAGTTCACTTTTAAAAATTTTGTAATAAAATTCAGTTTGTTTAAATGAATTTTGTTATGCAACTATTTTTGAGTTCTATTTATCGTTCACTAATCTTTTTCTCAATAGGCTCGGGCCCACAAATTATGAATTATGATTATTGTATTTGTTTGTATTAAAGTGTTGGTAGTTTCTTTTCTAGAGCTGAAAATTCTCATCCACGGGGTAACTACAGATATATCATGACTCTCTAATTGGGACTTCATCTATACAATCAATCAATTAATCAGTATGTGCAACATGTCTTTGCTATATGTTCTTTCAAATGGATCACATGTCTTTCTATTTAGCTACACTGTTCTTTAAATCTTTTTCCCGCTATTGCTTCCTCTAGTGCTAAGTCTGATCTTTCTTTAGTAGTTGGTGATCAGTTGTAATACGCTTCTGATGTTCATCACCCGTCTTTTTGTCCACTATAGAAACTTTACATATTGACAAATGGTATTGACATGATCTTTTTTCACCTATCGGAAGGGGCTCTTGTCGAATATAGAATTTCAAATGGATCAAATAAAATGGTATTGACATGATCCTTCTGAGCGTACGAGCCGACCAACTTGCGTAAGCGTTGTACTAGCACTGGGCCGTGCTTAAACACTCCAGAAACCCTATAAATAGGAGCTCATTTGAGACAAGCTTTTGGGAGGTGAAGTGCTAGTGTTTTCTCTCGGAAACCCAGTCCTTGGAAGTCCTTAGTGTTGGATATTGTGTACGGGTTTGATTACATCACGTTACTAATTAAGTTATGACCCGTAAGAGTTACACCTTGGGTAATGAACTTTAAAATCCACTTGATTAGATTAACTGGTATTTACGAACTAGATTGGGTTTAATAATTTATAAAAGTTATAAATTATTTAATTAAAACGTTTAAGCGTTAAGCGTTATGTTTCTGGTTTCGGTTATAAGTTGAGGTAATATTAATCTAACCGGGCTTAGGTCCCGCGAATGGATGAAGGATAAATGTTAATTAGGTTGTAAACCTAATAATATATTATATGTGGTTATATATATATATATATATATATATATATATATATATATATGGCTGCACAAAAAAAAATAAGGATGAACAACTTTTGATATCAATTCAACCAAAAGGGAAAATTCCTCCTCCCTTATTTCGTGCGCAAGAAACCACCGAAACAAAAAAAAGGGCTGCCCCCACTTTCGATTTTCATTCAGCCGACAACCATTGGATCATAACCACACCATGGCTGGAACCATTTTGGCTTGTTGTGTGATTGCTGTGGAGACCCGATCACAACCGCGCACCACGCCTTTTGAAGCCGAGATCACCATGTTTTTGTTCGTGTTCGTTTGTTTTTCTAGCACTCGTTCGTTGAACCCTCGGTGTCTTAAACGGTTAATTATTAACCATAAAGGTATATTATATCTAATCAGTAAGATAATTATAATTTGTATTTGCATTGTTTGTAATCAGATCCTGTCGGGTTCACTCTGATATTTTATTATTACTCCACTGCGTTAACTATTATTAATATGATTAACAATTACCAAAAACGTTTTGATAAAATAAACCTAACCAAGATACTATTGAACCCAATAGTGGTATCAGAGCCACGCTTACAACATGCAAATCAGATCTGCTCTTTTAACCGGTTACAAATCATAAACTTTAAAATTATTTAAAGTTTTTGATTTATATTATTTAGGGCAACTTATTTATTTTGGTTAAATATTTATTAACCAAAAGATTGCTCGATTTATTTTGATTGTATTTGATATGTAAATCTGGCTAGACCTTATGGTTGAATGATTATATTTTGGTTTGATTTCATTTATTTTTGGTTTTTATGGTTTTGGCCCATTTGATAGCTCAAAGTTGTAATAGATTAGGGTTTCTTTTATTATGTATTTTTTTATAAATAATGTAATATTTGAAGACACGAAGTCAAAACTGGAGACGAGATAAATTATGGAGTCAGTGGAAACAGATCAAGACATCTAGATGCACTTAGGTTCATCCTTGTGATTGTTTTGTGTTGTGACCCCGTGACCTAATTTGATCTTACTACTTGGCTTTAGCAAGATCAAACAATCATAGCCATGAGATTTACATATTTATTTTGCTATTGTGATTGCTTTAATATTGTAATTGTTATAACATGTCAACCTAATAACAAACTAATTAAAATATTTTTTTACAATCAAAATAAATAACAAGTTCTAAACTTATTTTTACAACTTGTTAAAATATTAAAACAAATAGTTTGTTTTATAAAATGATAATCAATTAAGTTTTCAAATTTAAAATTAGTTTAAATTTCAAAACTTGAAATTTGATAATTTTGAATTAAAATTAGTTATCTATTTTAAAAGATAACTAGATAAGTTTTCAAATTTAAAATTAATTTAAATTTCAAAAACTTGAAACTTGATAATTTAAAATTATCAACTTATTTTAATATGATAAACAGACAAGTTTTCAAATTTAAAATTAATTTAAATTTCAAAACGTAAATCTTGATAATTTAAAATTATTAACTTAAAATTGATTGTCTATCTCGCGATAAACCTAGTTTTAATAGGGTATTAAAATCTAGTGTCCCGAGAGAAGAAAGGGTTCGTCACTTGTTGTCACGAACTAAATATTGTAAAATTGTATTTTACAACACACGTATGACTTAATCATTCGTTATGTTTAACCCTATTTGGTAAACACTAAAATTGGATCTCATAGTGTAACATCCGGAAATTTTAAAAGAAGAGAAAAGCGAAGAAAAAGAGGAAGAAAAGCAAAATAACCCAAGTTGAGGGGTTAAAGTTGTGCAAGGGGCAAACCTTATGATAAATT
Organism: Flaveria robusta; assembly: GCA_025506415.1. Taxonomy (NCBI): domain Eukaryota; kingdom Viridiplantae; phylum Streptophyta; class Magnoliopsida; order Asterales; family Asteraceae; genus Flaveria; species Flaveria robusta. The sequence continues at coordinate 17,209,202 of CM046460.1, read as the reverse complement.
CGTTCAAAAGGTGGCATGGCCGCCCACCCCTATTGCACATCATCTTCCTGTCGATTTTCTAGAGAGAGAAAAAGCAGAGAATTCTCTTCGGTTTTAGACAGAGGAAGAAGAAGAAGCTGAATTCAGGTTAGTTTTCGGATTTCAGGATGTTCTTGGCTGATTTTCAGCTTCGGGTATGTGCTTATGTGCTTGTATGTGTGTCCGGTTGTGTGTTTTGGTGTTCTTAGGTGTTTGAACTCATAAGCATTCGGGTTTGAAGGAAGTCTTACTCGGAAGTTGCAAGAGGTGAGTTCTAGATCCCCGTTTTCAAATGTTTTAACTGATTTTGGGGCTAGAAATGCATGTTTAAACGTTTTTATAAAGTTTGGGTGTGTACCCGTATGTATGTGTATGTGCCCCTGTTGGGTGGGTCTATGTTCGGGATGATTATTGATTTATGTTTCTGATTTTATGCTTGTTAGATGCTTAGTATGCTAGAAACTAGGCTAGAACAGCTTAGATTGATGATTTGGGTTCTGAAAATGATGGTAGTTAGAAAAGTAGTTGGCCATGCGCCTAAATGTTTATGCGCCTGAGATCATGCGCCCAAACAGTACCCAAACGCCCAAGGTTCATGCGCCCGAATAGTGCCCATGCGCCTAGGATTATGCCCAAGAGCCTAAGTGTGCCCATACTCCCAACTGCCAAAACGCCTAAGTGCTCGTGCGCCTGCATAGTACTCATGCGCCTAGAAAGTTGTCCAGACGCCTAAGTGTTGGCTGTGCGCCCAAATAGTGCCCATGCGCCTGAGTCGCCCATGCGCCTAAGTATTCATGCGCCCGCATAGTGGCCAAGCGCCTGCATAGTGCTCATGTGCCTAAGACTTAGAAAATTTTCTGAAATTTTCGGGAAAAAAGGACTTCTAGGCTGTGACTTGAATTGTTTCCAGGGATGATGTTTGATGATATATGGTGATTGTATATGATGTTATATGATGATGTTATGTATGTTTAAGGCCTGTTTTCTTTATGTTCCTTATTATATTATTCCGTGGCTTTACGTGGTATGAATATGCAAATAAATGTAAAGTATTATGTAATGAAAGTGGAAGTTAATGATAAAGAAAAGTGGAACGTAAAGAATGAAAGAAAAGTCTTGCAAGCAAACGTAAGGAGGTTCACACCCAATGAAGGGTGTTAGCTCAACTGTGTGCGGTTTAGCTAACCCAGAAGGATGCACACGGGGGTCTAATCCTTGAGATTGACCAAACGTATGGGACCCTTGTCGCTTGCCCCAGGTACTGGAGTCAGCTTCGTGCACAATGTTTGAGGTCTATTTATAGACTTCGGCCCAGTACCAGCTTCGTGCACAATGTTTGGGGTATAGCACATGGCATTGGTCCGGATGAAAGTGAAAGATAATGATGAAAGAACGAATGACGTACGATGATGAATGATGATGAAAGATAATAATAAATATTATCTGTATGTATTACGATCGCGAATGAAAGTAAAGGAAGGTTTTCTAAACGAAAGTAAAGTATTTCTATTATAAAACTAGAACTCACTCAGCAACGCTGACTTTTATGCATTTTCAGTTGGCAGGTAATGGTTGCTGAGGATGGCACGGGGTGAAGATACTTGGCAAAGATTTTTGGTTGGCATCTATTTTGTGTAGTAATGAAACCCGACACTGATTTGTAATGTAAAGATGTTGTAATCAGTAAATATTATTATATGAAATGGTTTCATTAAATTTTTCCGTTGCGTATGTTAAATAGATTTTTATGAGATTTTGAATTAATATGTGCGATGATTGTCCAACTGTGAGTGTCCCGGAAACGGGGCCCTACACATAGATAAAAAGTCAATAATCTATGCCACCCTACTATTAGGAACACTTGGAACATTAAACGAAACATCAGTGTTTGGAGCCACAACACCGCACCCAATGTGTAGTTTATTCTTTCGAGTTGCACGGGTTTCATTGACACATCCGGCCATTTCACACGTACCTGTTTTAGGATGACTATTACTTTTCTCTCTTGTTACATGCCACAACTGTCTAGAGAGAAAAATGAGTATAGATGAAGCCAAACATATCAATACATTGACAAATGTTGTCATTGCGGCCTCATACCCGAGAGTTGTGCACTTTTCACAATTGACAAACGTTGTCAGTCTGTCTAATCACTTACTAATGTTGCATGCCCCAGCTGCATTTAATAACTGACCAAGCTAGATTCTCATTCATTATTTAAAATTATTGTAAATAGGTCATTAATTAAAATAAGGAAATAATACATCGAAAATACTAATTAATTTATTTTTGCTTATTTAAACAGTTGTCTTCAGATACCAATAACTCCTTCATTCTACTTGAGAAATAGAAACTTGATAACACCAACTTTCTTGCATGGCATCACAATCTAAAAATTGTTCTTAAGATTGCGAAAAAGGTCTATGTTCTAGATAGCGTTGTTCCCAACCAGCCTGAAAATAATACGGCCGCTACCCGTAAAACTTGGGAAAAATTTAAGGAGGATGCCGATGAGGTAGCCTGCCTGATGCTAGCCACCATGTCCCTTGATCTCCAGAAGAACATGGAGGACATGGCTGCATTTGACATTGTTGAGCAACTTAAATGCATGTTTCAGAAACAAGCCCGACAAGAACGTTATGATACCATGAAACAGATGATATCCTGCAAAATGCAAAAATGCTCATCTGTTAGTGCTCATGTGCTTAAAATGAAAGGGTACATCGACCAAATGGTCAAACATGGTTATCCCATGCAAGATGAAATGGCAGCGGACTTAATTTTGAATTTCCTCTCAAGCTCTTAAGACTAGTTCGTAATGAACTTTAATATGAATGCATGGGTAAAAACTATGGTTGAACTCCATGGTATGCTCAAAATTGCTGACCAAAATATACCGGGTAAGACTAAGCAACTGCTAATGGTCAGATCTACTGGTATTACAAAGCCTAATCCAAAAAAGAGAGGTTATAACAGCAAAGGTAAAGAAAAGGGTTTTGCTATGAAGCCTGCCACCAACAACAAACAACTTGCTACTAAAAATAAAGCAGCACCCCCTCCTGAGGAGCGTCACTGCTTTGAATGCAATAAGATGGGGCACTTGAAACGTAACTACCCTGAATATCTAGCTAAGCTGAAGGCGAAGAGGGCCAATGGTGAACGTACTTCTTCAGGTATTCTTATTTATGTTATTAAACTTTTCACTGTTTCCAGCAACACATGGGTATTAGATACTTTATGTGGTTACCACATCATTAATGTCTTGCAGGAGCCTAAAAAATGAAAGAAGCTGAAACAAGACGACATGGAGCTCATCGTTGGTGAAGGGAAAAGAGTGCCAGTTCTAGCAACTGGAACTTATAATTTTTTATATCCATCTGGCCTTGTAACTACTTTAGATAATTGTTTATTTGCTCCTGGTTTGACTAGAAACATTATTTCAGTTTCTTTATTGTTTGAAGAAGGATTCAAGTACGTTTTTAATGATGCTTTTATTTCTGCTTACTTGAATGATGTCATTTATTTTGAGGCTAAACCACGAAATGGTATTTATGAGATTGATATTCAAACAAACAATAACATATATAATCTTTCAAAGCGTATCAAATCTGGAATTAATGATACATATCTATGACATTGTAGACTTGGCCACATAAGCAAGGCTCGTGTGAAAAGACTTCAGTCCAAAGGGATTCTTGAATCCACAGGACAGGTATACTTTGATTAATGCGAATCTTGCTTAGCTGGAAAACTCACAAAGGATCCTTTCACCCATGTTGGTGAACGGGCCAGTGATCTTTTAGCACTTATACATTCGGATGTATATGGTCCTTTCAGAACCATGTCTAGAAATCATGAAAGATACTTCGTTACATTTATTGACGATTATAGTCGATACGCCTATGTCTCACTTATGAAGCATAGCCATGAAACTTTTGAAAAGTTCAAAGAGTTTCAAAAAGAAATAGAAAACCAACTTGGTAAGACTATAAAGGTACTTCGATCAGATCGAGGTGGAGAATACCTAAGCCAAGAGTTCACTAATCATCTAAAGGAACGTGGAATTGTTTCACAGTTTACTCCACCCGACATACCCCAACTTAATGGCGTGAGTGAGAGGCGAAATCGAACCCTACTTAATATGGTTTGATCGATGATGTGTAGAACTAACTTACCTCACTCCTTTTGGAGTTATGCTCTTATGACCGTCGCATGCTCTTATGACCGTCGCACGACTTGTCAATCTAGCACCGCTAAAAAGGTAGACAAAACCCCATATGAGATATGGCATGGGTCTAAACCCAATTTGTCTTACCTTAGATTATGGGGATGTGATGCTTATGTCACCAGCGAGTCCGATAACAAGCTAGATCCTCGAGGAAAAAAATTTATTTTCGTCGGATACTATACTAGAAGCGGATATTATTTTTACCATCCTTATGCAAATATGATTTCCATCAAAAGTAAGGCACATTTTCTTGAAAAAGAGTTTCTTGATGGAGGAACTGGAAGTAATATCGTGGATCTTGAAATTCAAGAACCACAAATAAACGCTGATGCAGTCGATGCGTCTAAACAACAATAAGTTATTGCCAATTCAGAAATAAACACAAGTGTTCGCAAAAGCAGCAGAACTCGCAAATAACCTGACAGATATCTTTGGAATTTGGAGGGTCCCGAGGTTCTAGTAGTAGCTGATTCTGGTGATAAACCTACTAACTACAAGTCTGCTATCTCAGATCCGGAATCTACGAAATGGCTAGATGCCATGAACGCCGAGATGCAATCTATGCGTGACAATCAAGTCTGGGACTTGGTTGAGCTACCCCCCGGTTCACGGGCAGTAGGGAGCAAGTGGATTTTCAAGAGAAAAACCGACATGCATGGAAATGTACACACCTATAAAGCGCGGCTAGTTGCGAAGGGTTTCGCTCAAACTCAAGGTGTTGACTATGATTAAACCTTCTCCCTCGTCGCTATGATAAAATCAATTTGGATATTACTTGCTATAGCCACGTACTATGATTACAAGATATAGCAAATGGATGTCAAAACCACTTTTCTAAATGGACATCTCTCTGAAGATGTCTATATGGTTCAGCCTGATGGTTTTGTTAATCCAAAATATCCAAATAGGGTGTGTAAACTGAATAAGTCTATTTATGGACTTAAACAAGCATCTCGTAGCTGGAATTTTCATTTTGATCAGATAATCAAGGAATTCGGTTTTGTCAAAAGTGAAGATGAGCCTTGTGTTTACAAAAAGGCTAGTGGGAGCACTATATCATTCCTCATATTGTATGTGGATGATATACTGATCATTGGAAACAAAATCCCTATGCTTAACGAAGTTAAACAATGGTTGGGAGCTTGTTTCGCAATGAAAAATCTTGTAGAAGCTGCTTACATTCTAGGAATCAAGATCTATAAGGATAGATCTAAGTGGCTTCTAGGGCATAGTCAAACCACATACATAGATAAAATGATGACGCGCTTTAAGATGGAAAACTTCAAGAAAGGAGGAGTTCTTATGACTAAAGGTACTGTGTTGAACAAGTCGCAATCTCCTTCAACGTACATTGATATTAAGAGAATGGAAAAGGTTCCATATGCTTCAGCGATTGGTTCTATCCTGTATGCTATGTTGTGCACTAGACCTGACGTCTCGTATGCTTTAAGCATTACCAGCCGTTAGCAGCAAAACCCTAGCTTTGCCCATTGGACTGTAGTTAAGAACATTCTTAAGTACTTGAGAAGAACTAAAGACATGTTCTTAATATTTGGAGGAGTTGAAGAACAGTTCACTGTAAGGTGTTACACTGATGCTAGTTTTCAAACTGACCGAGATGACTCTCGCTCATAATATGGTTTTGTAATCACACTCAATGGTTGAGCCATCTCTTGGAAAAGTTCAAAGCAGAGTGTTGTGACAAATTCCACTACTGAATCTGAATACATTGCAGCATCTGATGTTGCAAAGTAAGCTGCTTGGATGAAAAAGTTCATTACCGATATCGATGTGGTTCCAAGTATTCAACAACCAATCGAGATATTTTGTGATAACACTAGTGCTATTGCTCAAGCCAAAGAGCTCAGATCTCATCACAGGGCCAAGCACATTCAGAGGAAGTTTCACTATATACGGGACATAGTGAAACAGGGAGACATCGTGATAAGTAAAATAGACACAGATCAAGACCTAGTAGACGCGTTCACTAAGCCCATGACTCAAGACAAGCATGATCATCGGGCTTAGATTAGCTAGTGATATGTTTTAATTTAGTATTTGGATGTATGAACATTTAACAGTTATAATCTTGAATTCATTTTGATTTACTTATTTAAATGCAATTATGAATCTTATAACTGTGTTCGATTTTAATACGTTTAATCCATGAATATTGTATTCCAAATTATCCGTAGTCGGTCGGACTTGTGGAAACAATTCTGAATTAAGACTACTTTGAATTTAGACTCAAAGAGTTGATTTCTAAATTCACAAACCTCATTATGAATGACGTTGGATGTAACTCGCCACAAACCATCTTCATTATAAGATGCTTTGATATTGGTATAATCATTTAGTATCCTTTTACTTGAGATGCATGCTAGAACTTCCATTTACCAAAGGTTATTCCTTGGACCATATTGAATCTGGATCGAGAACAATAGTGATTGAGTTCCATATGAGAATTAATCTTAATGACTCAATTGATGTCTTTTACAGAAAGGATAAATGATTATGAATACCATAAGTCTATGGTCTTGTTGTAGTAAGATGTTACTATAACAAGATGTTTTGGTTAAAAACTTTAAATTGTCATACCTTGTTGGGGGCAGCCATGTGCAGCTAGAGCGCCGCTGACTGTCTACGTTGATATTTAATCGAATACCGTCCAAGTGGGAGTTTGTTGAATATTGTGTACGGGTTCGATTATATCACGTTACTAACTGAGTTATGACCTGTAAGAGTTACACCTTGGGTAACGAACTCTAAAATCCACTTGATTAGATTAACGGGTATTTACAAACTAGATCAGGTTTAATAATTATAAATCATTTAATTAAAACGTTTAAGCGTTAAGCATTATGTTTCTGGTTTCGGTTATAACGTGAGGTAATATTAATCTAACCGGGCTTAGGGCCCGCGAATGGATTAAGGATAAATGTTAATTAGGTTGTAAATCTAATAATATAATATATGTGGCTATATATATATATGGCTGCACAAACAAAAATAAGGGTGAACAACTTTTGATTTCAATTCAACCAAAAGGAAATATTCCTCCTCCCTTATTTCGTATGCAAGAAACCACCGTAACAAAAAAGGGCTGCCACCACTTCCGATTTTATTCAGCCGGCAACCACTGGATCGTAACCTCACCATCGCTGGAACCCTTTTGGCTTGTTGTGTGATTGCTGTGGAGACCCGATCACAACTGCGCACCGCTCCTTTTGAAGCCGCGATCACTGTGTTTTTGTTCGTGTTCGTTTGTTTTTCTAGCACTCGTTCGTTGAACCCTCGGTGTCTCAAACGGTTAATTATTAACCACAAAGGTATATTATATCTAATGAGTAGGATAATTATAATCTGTATTTGCATTGTTTGTAATCAGATCCTGTCGGGTTCACTCTGGTATTTTATTATTACTCCGTTGCGTTAACTATTATTAATATGATTAATAATTATCAAAAACATTTTGATATAATAAACCTAACCAAAATACCATTGAACCCAACACTTAGAAGGTTTTGGAGGTCCATTCAACACTTAGAAGAAGCTTGGGATCGTTTAACATCATTCATAGTGGATCACCTATTTGATTGTTCTAATTTATCGATGATTTCATTACTATCTTCTAACTTTGTTGTTATGTTCAAGCTCGTTATGAGCTAAACCTCATTAATTATCCTAATTTATGAAACTTTATGTAATTTGTGATAAACTAACCGTGTGGTTTATATTATGTTAATGTTATGGTAATCTTGAGTAAACTTTTGATGGGTAGCATTTACATTTGAACGGGGAGTTATAAACTTATGATTTGTAATTGTGAATGTCATACAAGGTTGAAAACGTATTAACTAACTTTTATTCGTGAAACCGGTCTTCATAATAAATTGATAGCTAATGAACTAGAAATGGTTATTAGAAATCATATCACCTTACCTTTCTGATCATTTTCGGGTTCTCTTTTATTAGTCTGAGAAATTTATAGTAATTGTTATGGTTTTTTAAAATTAATGGTATGTTAGAAAGTAACTTGATCAACTCTCTTTTTAACATTAAGTTATGTTTTCAAAAATCGTATATTGAAAGGTTACACGAGATCTACCTACATTACTAGTGACTTTGATTGATCAGTTTTGTAAGTTACTCATGCTAGTGTCCTTGTCACTATGAAGCTGGTAGACGAGAAATCCGCATTGGCTCACGTTTATAAACATTAACATAATTATATTAATCAGTATCTTTAACCACACCACCAATTCATCACAGTTACATAAGTGTAATCTAAATTAGGAAAATTACCTTACTTTAATGAAAGAATTACCAAAAATCTCAATCTATCTTTGTCTATCTTTATTTATCGTTATTTTGTTTAACTTATCATTTTCTAAAACATAAAACGGATAGTCAATTATGAGGGTTGTTTGTAAGCTTAGTGTGTCCATGGATGATACGCGATTCTTACCAACACTATATTACCTCACGACAGTTACACTTGCCTTTTGTGTGTGTAGTTTAGTATTAGTAATAACTATTTAAAACTGAATCTGTGCGAAAAACTTTTATCAAAATATATATACTATCCGCACACACCAGGTTTTTAGTTTTTGAGCTCCTTTGAGTTAGGAAAGAGGATGAGGCTAAAAAAGGGATCTAATGAGGCTAAACTAGGGTGCTTGATTATTTTTAATTTTTGAGCTCCCTTGGGCTGCTGGAAATTGGATTATCCAACTAGTTCGAAGGAAAGAAAAAGTTAGCTAAGGAAAAAAGTTATAAAAGATTTATTTTCAAATAAGAAACTCATGTGCGCTCCTCCCGATTCTTATCATGCAAAAATAAGATAGAAACTTATTCTTATCAACAGAAGATTTAGCTACCATTAACAATTAGATTTAGCAGCGCTTGGGCCCATTCTTCTCTTTCTCCTACCATCAACAATAGGTTGCTTAACATCGCCAACATCAACAGAAGTTCTAGAATAGGAGCCAGATGTCTATAAATGCTTAACACCAACCTTTTGAAGTGTCCCCATCATAGTCTTTAAACTATTACCCACCCTGTTAGTGGCACGAACATCTTTATCACTCATCTCAACATCCTCACCGTTTCCTCAATAAACGACTTGGAAAAATAAAAAGAACAACCAACTCAAGAAATCGATCATGTATAGAAAAGTCAATGGTAGGAGTAAAATGCTCTATCATATGAAGAGGCGTTGGAATAAAAATGGATACATGTAACTTGTTGCATATGGCTTGTGGCGCGTCAAATGTTCCATCAAGTGAAGGATATACAAATCAGTTGTAAGATTTCTTGATGATTGCCTAACAACTTCAATATCTATGGGCCATAGTTTTTTTAACGATTGGGATCTACAAGCAACTCCAAGTAATTGAATTAATCTATAATATTTAAATTAAAATTGTTAGAGAAAAGCTAATGAGAAAAAAAAAACTTTCGTTCAAGAAAAACTAGCAAAACTCCATCTTTTACGGCGGTAAGAAGGTCTAAAAGACTTTGTGACCACGTGTGGCTCATCCTTACTGCCATTAGTGCATGCTTAGTGAACCCTAGATAACTGTAGCATTTGTGCGTTATCCACCGATACTCGGTGGGTGTGAACTTCATCAACCACATCTTCACCATGATGTCTAGATACCATCTCTCTCGAAATAACACCAACATCAATAAAGAAAAAAAAACTTATGTTTCTAATTTTTCTCTTTTAAACTAGAAGAAATATTTCCTAATCATATTAAATGACGAATATTGCTTGTAAAGAGAATACTAGTATCCTTTCTTGCATGCCAAAAAGAAAGCACTAAAAAGGATACTAGAAGGCTATTTCTTAAAACTCCTCATGACAAACTCCAAATAAGTAACCATCACCAACCCTATGGGGTGAATTTGATAAACCAGTAGCTGATGAGATTCAAGGATAAAAACAAAACTATGTGATGGGAAGTCGAAGATGACATAAATGTAAAAACGTCAGCATAAAGAGTGATTTTTCCTTCGATAGGGGGATATGCCCTTTGATCTGGAGAGGTCTTTCTAAATTCTATTTAGGAGGAATATAATAAAGGAAAACTTTATAAAAATGTAACCAACTTTCATAAATGTTCTAATTAGTTCACTCAAATTTTTTTTTTTGTCCCAATTTACTCACTCAACTTGTTGTTAATGTGCTAATCCTATATAATTTACCTACAAAGTAGGTTACCATACCTACATGGCATTTTTTAATTACTTAGGTGGAATATGATAAAATAATAAAATACAATCATCTAAATAATACAAAAGCAACAATCGATCAATTTCTTATATTATCTAAAGAATAATTGAAGAAGCATCGACGGCGGCAAAATAAACTCCAAAGGTTTAGTAACCCTAATCAAACAAGAAATCTCTATTTCTTACTCTAATCGAACCAAAAGGCTAGTAATTCTTGAGATTTGTTTGTTGGGTTGTGAAGGCTTTGGGCCGAGCCGGACTGGGCTCGAGCTTATTTTTTTGCTGTTGACAGAAAAAAGGGCAGCCAGCCCTAATTAGGGTTAATTAGTTAATTTTTGAAGTCTAAGTTATTACCTTAATTACAAAACTAATCTAGCATTATAAATAGACCCATGATGTAATTGTATTCTTGAGCATATAAATAATATAAACCCTAGCTGTAGAGTGGACGTGTGTCACCTAGACCGAACCAGTATAATTCTCTCATGTCTACTATATATATTGTGTGATTGTGTGTGTTTGTTTGATTCCACTGGAACCTATTCTGATTGTGATACCTAACATTGTTTTCTTTTTTTTGATTATTTTTTGACTTTAACGATGTACAACCTTGATCGAAACCTACGATTTATGCTTTTGTTTTGATATTCGAAGATAAGCGGTACTTTTTGATTACTAAATACAGTTAGTTTGACTTTTTGTTGTTAGATTATATATTCCACAAGCCAAACTCTTCTTTTGAATTAAATATGAATGTTTTTGTTTGTTCAGAGCAACCCGAGCGAACCGTGTCCACAAACGAATTTGTTTTATTTAATTATAATATAATTGTTTAATGCTTTTGTTTGTATCACAATTGCTTCACATATATAATTTGTTTAGCACAACCTATTATGGATGTAATGTACTTTGTATTCTTTTTTTATATTATGTATCAGGTAAGATGAACTTAGAAGATGATTTTAATCCTTTTCAATTAGATCATGAAAGGGATAATAATGTTATTATGAACAAACCAATTAATGATCAATTCTTGAGCTTACTTTGTTACGACGAAGATTATGAGAATGAAGATGATGTCATTTCAGTTGAAGATTGGAGTGCAAGTGAACAAGGTTATAAGAGTAATAGAGATGAGGATTATGAACATGATGATGTGTATCCCTATTATGATCCTACTATGTGTATATATATGAATTTGTTATTTGTTATGAATTTTGTTATTTGTTATGAATTTTTATAAAAATTTTGGTTGATTGTGTAGGGGATTATATCATATTTGAAGTAAGGAATGAGAAAGATGCATATGTGATGAACATTGATGCATAAACTTGTACATGTAGATCATGGTAATTTTCAGACATACCTTGTGTTCATATAGTAGCAGCTTTAGCATTCATCAACAAGGATCCAGAAATTTATATCATTAATTGGTTTAAAAAGGATATGTTTTAGAAAGCATATAAATACTCTATCAAACCATTAAATAATAGTATGTACCGGCCTAAAACGGATGATATCAAACCCTTACCTCCAAAAGAAAGACGAATGTCCGGTAGACCAATAATAAAGAGAAAAGAGACCCCTTCAGAGAAAGTGAAAAAGAATTTCAAGGTTGGATTTGGAAGAAAAATGACTAGTTAAAATTATCAAGGAGTTGGACATAATATCAAGTCTTGCAAGAACGAGAAAAAAAGACCCATAACCGAAAGAGGCAAAACCAAAAGGCAGACGTAATAAGGTCGATTCAACAAGTGTCAACAGCAATTAGAATATTGGCTAGTAAACTATATTTGCTTGTTTTGGTTTTTGAATTTTTGATTTTTGAATATTGGATTTTTGAATTTTGGATCGGACATTTAATTGTTGGGTTTGTTTTTGGATAAATTGGAGTTTTTGTTTAATCAACTGATATAAATTAATTTTGTTTTGGATGGCATGAATGTTTGTATCGCATGAACAATTTGATATTGAAATTTAGTTATATTTAATTTTGATATCAAATTAATAGATTCCATTCATTTATTTATTTTTGTAAATAAAGAAGAACTAGGTTTTTCTCCCCACGCGCGTTGCGCGGGGATTTTCATCATGTTCCAAATCCAAAATATTTACGGCTGTCATCTCAATATCACACGTCGCAACAACAAGTTGTGGTGAAGACTATAATATATTGTCGTGTTCCTAATCATACAATTTTTATAAGATATGAGTTCAAATCCTAGCTAAATTTTAAAAAAATAACAGAAGTAATTATACATAATGTTTATCTGAAGAGAATCCGTGTTAATTGATACCTAAACAAATCTCTTATTCTATAAGAAAAGTAAAAAACAGTGACCTGAAAGCCGTCCGGTTCAGGTTCCAACATATCCTCTATCGCGCTCATCTTCCGCTGCGGACTTGAATATTGAAAACACAAATGAAAGTAGACCTATGAGATCTAACTTTGTTAAATGAAAGTAGAACCAGGGAATAACTTGAGTTACTTGCTGCTAGGGAGAGGAAGATCAGACTCGGGTCTACCTGTATGACTGTTACATCTAAAAAGAAGTTGTTAATTGAAAATTTACAATACCCAAATGAACAACTTAGATCTAAAAAAAATACAGACTAAAGAATCCTTAAAATAAGATAGAACAGCAAGATGTGAAATCAAGCAATAATATGAAAATTCAAAAGACGAACCCATTTGCAATTCCAAGACCCATTGCAGAAGAGCCTCATGTAATAACGCAAGCCAGCATTTGAATTTCCATGAAGGGTAAGCATACTAACTCCATGTTTTTTTATATGTTGTGCCTTAGTTCATTGCATCCTAAACGAAGGTTGCAAAATATCCTGTTGAGTCAAGTTGTTAAACTGTGCATCCTAAACTTGCATTGAGCCAATTTGCTAAACTAAGCATCCTAAACTTGCATTCATGTATGCTGTCTCATTTGACTTGTCCACATGCTTTTACCCCGTTGACCTGTTGAGCAATCGTTTTCTTATTAGTTCATGTGTTTCTAACCATATTGAAGCTTTTTCACAGAATTATAATCTATACTTCTACACTTCTTTGTTAGGTATCATTCGTTCTATCCCAATTCTATTTTGTAATAGATGCTTTTAGTTTAAGGGAAAATTAATATGAAAATAAAACTGATTTAAGAAACCTTCAATCTAAACATGTGTTAGTTATTTTCTACATTACTCTTAAAAGATTAAAACCATAAAGAGCCATGAAAGTGACAAGTTTTGCTTCTTGTTTCTCTTTTAAAACTAAATCAATTAAGTTTTGGGGATTTTAATTGTAAAGCAAGGTTACATGTTCATCAATTTTAAACTACAATATAGAAGTGACATCTACTTTTACGTAAATGTTAGCTAGTGTTTAATGAATGATTTTGTCATAATTTATTCGCCAAAAATTTATCATAATCTTTCCCATAACTTGTGAACCAATTCTCAACGTATGCCAATACAATTAACATTTGAGTATACGACTTATATAAAAATGAGATGAGCTATAGACAGATGATGAAACATAAAGAATTCAGGTCAGTTAACAATTCTACATATCTAAGAAGTAATCATATCACGAAACATACCTGCTAAAGAAAACCAAAGGTGATCAATAGTTGCTTGTATCTCACTTAATGGAAGCTTGCTGTTGTGTAAACCTGGTGAAAATCAAACGGCACACAACATAAAGCCCCGATGAAAAGAGGATGTTGAACAACCAATCATTACATCTCCAATCACTTTCCTAAGGCGAAAGTGGCAGACGAATCTATGGAACACGAAACCTCAAGGACAAAGAACTAAATCAAGCTACAACAACAACGAATGAACTCAAGCTGCACGCTACAAAAAATCATAATTTAACATCTGTATGCGTACGAAACCATTGTTCCATGGTGAAACAATTCTGGGAAGAGAAAAACCAAATGTCAAAATCACACAACAAATCAAACACTACAACAAATATAAGCAAAACATAATGATAGGTACTGAAACCTCAATTATCAAAGCCGGGGAAAAAGCGATGACAAAGAAGACACCGTCAGGAAACAACAAACATGATTGAAGAATAATAGAAGTACCCAAGATTAACGCTGTAAGAAGAGGCGTGTGGGTTTCAGGCCCAAGATTATACTCAACTCTTGCTTTTATTCATACTTGAAAACTTACATTATATAGATAATAAACATGGACTCCTAAAAACAAGTGCCACTACTCCACTATTTCTAATACATGCCCACTACTTGCTAACTACAAAGACTAATTCAAAACAAAGACTTGCTCCATATTCTAAATAAAACATGTCTCAAACACTAGACCCGTGACCTGTAACTTGACCCATCAAGATTAATCCAACAAGGCGGTGGAACAGGATATGGGTGGTCAAAAAAATACAAAAGACATTGTCGTTTTATATGAGATCAAAAGTGGAGTAAACCCATACCATTTAAGTGGACAGGGGAGTGCTCAACCATTTGATCTGCCACATTTTGACATGATATTAACCATATGAGTGAATAATATGCTCAACAATGAAGTGAAATTTTGTGAGCGAATAATATGCTCAACTATAAAATCGAAAATAAACTCAAATCACATTTGTTGAATGAAGCCAAATGAAATAACAGTGATTATCAAATGAACAAATATTTCTTGAATGAAGTCAAATGAAATATTACAAAGGTTTATACATTTGCAACAACTACATTTTAAGAAATATTTCTAACACTGAAGCCAAATAACTGAATAATATGCTCAACAATATACCTTTGTAATTGCAGATGTAGTTGTACAACTGAGTTTCCAATGCTCATAGTAACAAATATAAGTGGAACAAAAAATATCCTTGTAATCAAAGAAACAATGTTTACAATATACCCATAAAACTGATCATTTAGGAAATGTAAGCGGAGTTCATCTGGTTCTACTTTGAATTGTTGTTCTCTTGGTTCTGCCTTGCATGAAACCAAATAAAGTCATAATGCGTGTTGATATGATCTTAACCTGCCATATGAGTTTTAGTATCTCAGGTGAACCTGCTAAGAACATCAATAATACAATTGAAAATAAGGACCAAAAATTTCAGCGTTTATGATGACATACCTTGAAAGTGATTGCCTCTTCTATGATGACGATGGACCGGTGGCGTGAAGAAGAAGCGTGAACACCCTGCATGTCGTAGTTGTCGCCGATGGTGAACATTGCCCTTGCCACCAGATTTTCATTAGAGAACAAAAATGTAATCATAGAAATCAAATCAAAAGGAAGGAATACGAAGAACTTTAAAAAAAATAAATAGATATAGACCTTCGATAGGAGATGCGGTTGTGCCAGGATTATTCGGTTGTCTTTTACCGGCCGTAGCGGAAGGGTAGCAGATGGCTTCGAGCAACAATACCACAATAGCCTTTTCAAACCCTAACAAGAAAACCAAACTGTTAGTGGCAACGGTGGGCGGCGGCGGTGGCGGTGGTTTTGGAACTTGGAGAATGTCTGAGGCGGTGGGAATCTGCAGAACACAACTGGTAGATCGTGGCATAATAAAGCTACATTCAAAATGCGTGGTGGAGCAGACTGATTGGTCTGTCTGTTACCCACCGTCACTCTAACGTAAGCAATAACCAGTTGTATCTTTTGTTTAAATGGTAGTAAACTCCTGTTCATACCATTTGCTAAATTAACAGTATATATATAATAATATAATTGTTTGGAACAATAATATTTTTGAAGATGATATTTAATTATTAATTGTTAACTCCATGTAAGCAATAAAAAGCGGAAAATTAATTAGATTTAATTAATTGTATATAGTTATTTTATCATATTTGTTGGGTGTCGAATCTAGTAAATAAAATATTTTAATGTGAACTTACCGTCACACACACTAAGAATAGTATGAGCGGAAGTAGGGTTCGTGTCCTTAGGGATACATGTCAATTATTTTATACCAAAAACGTTTAAGCACAGTTACTATAGTTGGTTATGAGCTAGGCAAGGTGGGGGTTTTAATTAAAAACTAAAACTAAAAGTAAATTGCAAAAACTAGAAAAATTCCAGCAAGCTGACACGGCCGTGTCAAAACTGTAAAAGAAATTTCACGCGGTCGTGTTAATCTTCTGCTAGAAAAACAAAAAATAACATTTTTTATATTTTTTATTCTGAAAAGGAATTACTAAAAACTCTA
Organism: Flaveria robusta; assembly: GCA_025506415.1. Classification (NCBI taxonomy): domain Eukaryota; kingdom Viridiplantae; phylum Streptophyta; class Magnoliopsida; order Asterales; family Asteraceae; genus Flaveria; species Flaveria robusta. The sequence continues at coordinate 17,192,529 of CM046460.1, read as the reverse complement.
ATTAAATTGTAAAGCAAATTAAGATATGAAAACTAATTACAACACTAAGGTAATTTCTTGATTCGATTTGGCTTATGATCATTAACAATTATAGTGCAATTACTATTTTTTAATTAATGATTTGTACGATACTAGACATCACGCCGTTCGGATATCCACTCTATCTAATATCTAATCAAGCGCAGTTCGTTGATTAGAGTCAATCCGCTACTCTAAGCTCACGCCGTTCGGATCTTAGCGTGCGGGTTGCAACGATAAAAGTATCAATTATAACTAAACACACATGTCGTTCGGTATGTTTAACTCGATTGTATGATTCTATAACGAGAATGAATTCATAGACAAACTTAAACCGTTAATTGTTTCTTATATCAAAAATCAAAACTTGATTAGGGTTTTAAAGTTTAAAGAACTTTATTAGAAAAATTAATAAGTTGATCAATTTTATTAACAATCTAATATATACCGGAGTAGATCTGGGTTTAAGATCAAGAATCAAACAAACAAACCATTAAAATAAAAACATCTTATAAACATTTCACATAAGTTCAAATAAAATCAAATAAAATTAAACCTTAATGTTGAAACTAAAATTGATTAGCCGGACGTGACGGCTAAGTCAATCGAAACAATAATAAATAAAAACTTACAAATCCAAAACACAAATTATTTGTCTTCAAAATAATAATCACCAAAATTGCTTCTTCTTCTTCTACATTCGTCGACTTTCAAAAAGGAGGAGAAGATCCTCATGTGTTGTTGACCATCCTCCCCCTTTATAATAAATACTTTGATTCTTGAGATCCTATTTTCTTGATGTTTAAGTTTTAGCTTTTATTTAAAAGATTATGATAATATACATCCCTTAAATCAAGATTTTTAAAAAATAGAAAAAATCTTACACTCTTTTAAATTCAAGATTTCTTTAATAATCCTTTCAAAATTTCCACAAGTCTTTATCTTCTCCTGATCACATAAATCTACAAAACCAACCAAAATACACTAAAGTAGATTATATCCCACCAAAACAAGAATTGTATAAAATAATAGAAAATGCATGCAATGAATGCAAAATATATATCAAAATATACTTTAACATTTTGATAATTAACGATTAAATATATAACTAACAATATTCCACCTAAGCAATTACTAAATGCCATGTAGGTATGGTAACCTACTATGTAGGTAAATTATATAGGATTAGTACATTAACTACAAGTTGAGCGAGTAAATTGGGATAAAAAAAGTTTGATTGACTTAATTAGAACACTTATGAAAGTTGGTTACATTTTTATGAAGTTTTTCCTAATAATAATTAACAAGAAGTTTCTTAAAACAGACTCTCCATTTTACTAAAATCTCGTAAACCAAAGTTTTCTTGTGATATTTCTCATTTACAGAAGTACTCGTCACGAATAGAACACAAAGAAACCCTAACAGAGAATTTAAGGGGAAGGGGAAGGGGAAGGAGAAGAAGAAGAAAAAGTAAAAAATATGGTTAAAGAATCTACTAGGGGTGAAAATGGATATTTATACTATCATTGCATTAATATCTTTAGAACAAAATGTAACGATGAAAATAAATAAAAATTGTCATATTTCTATTTTAATAAAAATGTAACTATAGGTGCCATGTGTCAACACTACATTCATTCTCATCCAAATTTTTCTGCTTCTCTCTTCTATTAAATAACTACATTAATTACTAATAATATTATTTATTCTTTTTTAGATCAATAATAGGTTTTTAATAAATTAAAAAATAGATCTTTTTATTAATGTTAGAAACAAACTTTTACAAAAGAAATTTTTCTAAAATATCAAACTTTTTTTTAAAATTACGAAATAATTTAAAATTAGTTTTTCAAAAAGTAAAGTTTTTATAAATAAAAAATAATTAAAATTGGGAGTTATAGTAAGGAAATTTTTAAAAATGATACTTATTTATAAAACTGCTTTGTTTTTAAAAAAAATGTTTAATTTATTTTTTAAAAAATTAAAAAAAAGGTTTAAAAAATTGATATTGTTATTTTATTACTTATAATTCTTACTCATACATAACTTTAATCATATATTATCTTAAAATATTATTTTTAATTAATAAATTTTTATTATATATAATATTTTATTTATTCAAAACGTGTAATACATGTGTTTACAAAAACTATTATACACATAAAACATGAAAACACGTGTACCACACGCACGTTCTCTATCGAAGCGACTAGTCGCTTCCCGAATGCCCCTTTCCTCATATAGCCCGACAAAGGTGTTAAACATCGTTTGTAGTACCTAGAGACAATTTGTGACAAAATCTTTTCAATCCATAAAAACATTTATGACAACATTATCCAACAAATAACCCATTAAATACTAATAATTGGACATTTAATTAAATAAACTTAAATTTGTTTTGTATAAGTCTTGAATATATTTTGAGATGGTAAACTTAAGACTATGGGACTTAAAGAGGTATAACCGAATTTGTCGAATTACCCAAACCCATCAAGCAAACCCGAATTCGTTTAAAAGAGGGACCGAAAAGTTTTGTCACACCACATGACAACACATGAGGAAATATCAAAATTATCACCCATTAGAAAAAGGGTTGACATAAGCATGAGTATGAACCACATGACATGAGGTAAGAAAAATGAGGAGACTATTCTCTCTCTCTCTCTCTCTCTAAACTCTTTCTCTTCACTTCATCTTCATTTCACATATAAAGGCTTATATTTACGCCGAATGATTATTACCAGGAACACCCTTTCTCGTTCCTCGTGATGCCCTAACATGTTGTTGATAGTGCAGATAGCATTGAAGCAGATTATAATTCATGAGATTGTTTTGATGTTATGATGGAGTGAAGAACATTATTAACAAATCTCCCATCCTACTTAAACAGTGAAGCAAGGAATTAAGTCAAAACATATTAATTTTTAAGAGTTTATTTTCGAAGATGAAAAAGGCTAATAGCTTCAAGAAGACTTTGAATTGAAGGACTAGATATTTTAAACAACGCGTCGTTCTAAAATTATAAAAAAAGAAAGATATTTTAAACATGTGATTGCTAAAATTGTTATTGCGATCTCTGATGTGACAAAATGGGCCTTAAATGTTTGGGCCATCCGTGTTGTAGACAGTTAGGCACCTTGGTAATTTGGCCCACTAATTATCTTACTTTAAGTTATTATATTATATTATAAAATCTATATTTTTTCATATTAAACCTAGAAACTAAGATATTATTATTAAGATAACTACACAAATAACATCCAAGTGTTCTTAGTAATACCAAGTTATATGGCTGTGTTGGACTGGTCAAGTAACGGTTTTAAAATCAATAAAATAATTTTGGTTGAACTACTGTAGTGTCTGTATAACTTTTGACGTGTCACTAATTCACAATTATACAAGTTGATTCCTTTTTTCAAGAAATACGAAAGACTACCATCACTCTTAACGTTTTATATATCACATTGAAAACAAAAGATATACTATTTATTTGTTTTTCATAGATCTATGTTTAAAATCGGTTATGTTTTCATATATATTTTAGCGTGTATGTGTGATTTTATCTATTTGTAATTACCCTCAATCACGCTTTTTTTTTATATTTTATCTTAGTTTTTATATCTAGTTTTTAAGATTATACTACAGTAACGAGTCTTAGCTTGGTAGACAGCCGATGGTCTAGTTCACTATATTAACAAACTTCAACAATGTACCATTAAAATGAAAGATTCAATTCAAATCAAAGAAGCGACAGATGTGGGATTGTATTGAAACAGGTGCCATTTTCAAACATCATATCAACCTTCTTGTAATTAATCCACTACTAATTGATGTCATTTCTTTTAAATTTTATCCAAAATTAGATAAGCATCAATATATTCTGCTACCTTTTGGTTATCACACACCAAACAGTCACATTCTCACACACCAAAATACTTTGTGATTGAATTTTAAAAGGGTCATTTACATGAGTGATTTATTTGTTTTGGTTTGATTAGAAAAATGAATTTTATTCTGTGTGGGAATTATTTAGAGATATAAATTTTTAATTTTCATGAAAGCGTATTTTTTAATCGGTATGATTACTATTATTTTACACGACTTAATAGTTGGCTCGTCAAATGTTACGAATTAAGAACCACTCGCCTAAGCGCGCAGTATGGATAAAAATCAAAGGCTTTAGATAGTTTTACCCAAAGACCAAACCACATGGCTAGAAGTTAAAAATAAATTGAACATACATTATAATTAAGATTAATCTTCATTAAAATCATCGTAGTGGGTGAGTGATAATAAAATAATAATAATATTGTCATGTAGGCATAATGTTAAGAGTGATGTGATAGTGATAAAGATGTGTAATGAGCTAATGATAGTGATAGACCTTATAATAATTAGTTAATTGTTAATTATTTATAGTGTTCTTAGTTATTTTGGAGAAATATATAAAAATTCAATACGTTAGCAAGCTCTTAACATATCTTCTAGAGTTTAAATAGTTCTTTCACTTTAGTCACCTATTTATGAATGATCAGTCATACTAAAATTTAATAATATTCTCATGGCTTTTTGAGAACTCTGTTAAAATTAAGATGTAGAACGACTATCTCCATCCAATACAATAGATCGTTGCACTCCATGCAACGACACAATTTCTTCACATTCAGCTATGCTAATCTATTCATACTAAAAGGTTTTTCACCGGTAGAAATTTTACAGACTTAGTGAATATATCAACGATAATTCAAATTGTATCATTCCCACGGCCTGTCGGAGGTATTGTAATGAAATCCATGGTTATTATTTTTTATTTTTCAAATCGATAACTCTAATTGTTGCAATAAACAAGAAGGCTTTTGATGTTCTACCTTAATTTGTGAACAAGTAAGGGGTTGTTTCGTAGCCTCTTAATGGGACCATTAATATGCTACCTTTGAACCATTAAAAAATGTATGTATTTATTTCAGAAAAAAATGATTTTTTAATGATACCATTTAGCATTGAATGGTTAAGTGATGGTAGAGTGCTGAATGAGAATTATTACCCATATACCCTTCAAACAAAAACAAAAGAAACTCACCCATTTCCCATACCATCGATCCCCCCTAATTCCCGTCGCCTACCACCGCCAGCGACACTTCCCCCGCCCGCCGCCAGCCGTTCGGCGGCCTCCGTCCACCTTTGCTGCCCGCCGGCCACAAGCCACCATCATCCACCGCCCGCAAGCCGGCTTCAAGTCTTCAACCCACAACTCTTTCAAGGTTTGATTTCTATCGTTTTTCTTTGATTTATCTTGATTTCTTTCAAGATTTGCACTACAATACTTTATTTCTATTTGTTTTCTCATCTATTTGATTACCATTTTTGTTTACATACATGATTTCATAGATTTGATTTTTAGGGTTTTATAAGTTTAAAAAAAATAGGACTTTTATGAAATTGGGTTTTGTTTTATCATTCAGTATAGTTATTCAGATATATAATCAAACAGATAAATTTCATCAAACACAAAATAGTAGGGGTAAAATAGTCATTCTGTACAGGTATTCAGAGATTCAACCAAAAAACCACTTATTGGTTCAGCACTTAACCATTCAGAGCTCTTAATCATTCAGAGCTCTTAATTATTCAGCACTTTATAGTTCAGATTCAAACAAACAGCCCCTAAGACATTTAGAAACATATATTGTTATGTCCCTTTTCATACTAATCCACCAATAATTACACTTTAACTTCTTGTATATTTTATTGCTTACTGGATGCATCTAATACTTAGATTTGTGTGCTTTCTCTACAATTTTCTCCTTAGGTCGCTATGTACTAGCACCCAGACTCTTTTATTCATTCCGAAGATACCCTCCTTGCCCTTGACTAACTAGTCAATTATGCCTTTCATACATTCTTTTTCCAGATTTTCATTATTTTAAACTCTCTTGTGCATTTTTCAATTGATTGTTTAAATTAATCTTAAGTTCGAGTCGCGTCGCACAAACTCGCTTAGGTTTCTCTCCTTTCTTTATATTTAAGGCATCAGGCACATCATTGGCCTTTCCCACATAATAACATATTTATCACAGTCATATTCGTTGAGGGTTTCCGTCCATCTTTTTTTTTTCGTAATTTTAACTTTTTTTGACGAATGATATATTAACTCTTATGATCAATATAAACAATAAATTTGACTCCGTAAAGATAATGTATTTATAACTTTGAATAAAAAATTATTCCGTCTAATTTCAAATCATGAGTCGTGTAATTTTTCTCATGAGTTTTAAGTTGCCGAGATGTGTAAGTTGTAACTTTATTTCTTTGTATTAAAACACAACCTAGATTAGAGTTCACAATTGACAACAAAGTCTTCAACTCCATTGGCTAATTCCAAAATTAATGCATTTGTCAATTTCTATTTAATGATTTCAAACGTTTCAATTTGCTTTGGTCCCTTTTCATCTACCTCGACACGTGTAAGAAAACTCATTAATAATAGTTTGCAATGAAACATAAAGTTAAAAACAGTGCTTTAGATATGATGTTGATGCACTAAGTTGTAGTAATATCAAACCTATATTAATTTAAAAATCACAAACCTACACATGTGAAGCCATTTTCTTGGTTAAATTCTAACCAATTAAATGTGCGGAGATCAAGAGTGCATTTTCATGCATATAGAGGCATGTTTAGAAGAGAAATCATCTTACTTGGACTGAGAACCAAAAGATCTAAAGTTGTGCATGCCACCGACCACCAAAATTCCTCTTTGAAACACAAAACCAAAGTAGAAAAACACATTTAGAATCAACATCTAAATAACAGCAAATAAATGCTACAGCTTTTTGTTAGAAATTCAAATGAACATCAACTTTGAACAAATTCTTCCATGATTGAAGAAATAAGAGGTCATAAGGATTAAACTGGATAGTGAATTTGCATGTAAATAAATAATTTACTTTTGTAAAGAAAGAAAGACTACGGTAGTGTTTGTTTTTTTCAAAAAGCTCTTCCCCATCTCTTCATCTGCGCGCACGCAGACGCGGGAAGAGGTTTTGAGTGCGCAGACTGTTTGATTTTTGGAAGACGTTTCATTAAAAAACGTCTTCCTGACGTCTGCGAGTAGAAGATGTGGACCTACCACTTCTAAACTCTTCTCAACCTCTTCTCACTTCTCCTTAACTCCTCCCCACCCTGAAACCCACCTTCTCTTCTCAACCTCTTCCCCACCTCTCCCCTCACCACAGGCCCACCTCCACCCAACCGCCGCCGCGCCGCCGCTCTGCTGCCCTCCACCTCCGCCGCGCCCTCCCCTCTGCTGCCCTCCCCCTCCGCCGCGCGCCCTCCCCCTGCGCCGCCGCCCTCCCTACACTTCAAGGTTAGTTTTTTCTTCATGATCTTCTTGAGCTTTTCATGGGTTTGTGAGGATGAACAAGAATATGAAGATGAAGATGATGGTGATGATGGTTTAAGGTTAACCAACTTGGTATCTAATTTAAGAATTCTGCAGATGTTAAAAAAACAAACAATATTCTTCTTGCAGACTGCAGAGGTTTGGTCCACCTCTTCTGCCACAGATGTCTGCAGATCTAGTCCGCAGACTGCAGACATTTTACCTCTTCAAAAACAAACACCACCTACATGTAGCTATGGTTTGTCTTTGAGTTCTAGCTTGTTATTAACAAATATATACTGAAAAAGATTAAGAAAAATTGATAAAAAATCAGAGCATGAACATGATTCACATGAATCGAATAAAAAACGATTGGCCTAAATAAAAAAAATGGCTGAACCATAACCGGGTAGAACGATGACCCGCTTTCTATATTCATCCGGATCCACCGACCGCCCGCACGACTTGTGAAATCAAATCCTAAACCCAAAGAATCAAGAGCTCTTTGTTCGATTGATTTCTCCGAATAATCCATCATATTAGCAACCAATTAGGATTGAAACAAATTTACTTTGAGTATGCTATAACCAATCAGGAGATGATAGATTAGAACCGGCAGGGAAGGTTTTTGATGATGATCATGATAACACAAGCTATAACCCAGTTGTATAGTATGCTTTTGAAGTTGCAAGAAGTGACCGTCATCTACTTAGAGTCACCAAAGTGTAGCAGTAGCTTGTGCATAAGATGTTGTACCATAAGCTTTAACAATAGTAAATCACTATTAATCCCATTGTAAAATGTAATAGTAAATAATATAATTATTTAATATTATGAGATTGATCGAAACGTGGCCTAGAATTAGGTGTATTATGTGACATACCAAATATTTGATTTAATTAAAGGGATATGATTACGTGTGACAAAAAGAGATAATTATGTAAAACAGATTAATTAACATTCATGTGTTTAAGTATCATGCAATTAGTGGCCATGCCTGATTCTGTTACATATGAGATATGTGTGAGTGTGACAATTGGTTCATTCTTCCTAACACACACATATTTTATTTAATAAATAAAAATTTATTATTACTTTTCGTTATTCTTTTTTCTTTTTTCATTTACTTTTGAAACCAAACCACACATTCTAGGCTCTTGTGGGCCCCATAACAAAATTTTAAACCAACAGGATTCCGTGGGAATTTTATCTATTTGTCGATGGTCAATAGTCAATACCATGAAAGTGATCCTATGATCCCTATTCACTAATATTTATTTACGATTGCATTATGCAAAATATAATCCTACAATTAATATGTGAAATATGAGATATAAATCAGGATTGCATTATAATTTAGTTTGATGGGTTTACGGAGGCATAAGTTTGAAAAATAGAATTCAAACCGAACTGAATTAAAATTACAAATTTAAATTGAATATGTGATTTGAACCAACCTGCTACTTTTCGTTCCTTAGACCATCCATAATTAGTGTGTGATAGTAATGAGAAAATGTTGTCATGTAGACATCACGTAAACAATGTTGTGCTAGTGATAAATGTGTGTATTGGATTAGTGATAAATGTGAGAATTAATTTAAAAAAGAAAATTAAATGTAATATGGTGGTCGGTCGAAATAATCAAAATAGAAAATCAACTTTGTATGCATCACGATGAGGACTCATGAACAAGGCTTTTCAGTCCCCTGTCTTGCCCAGGAGACGACATGCCAGGCATGATAGGATACCACCTCAATCTGTCACGTTCCACCATGAGAAATCTTATATACTACATATAACTAGGGCTGCAAATGAACTGAACGTTTAGTGAACTGTTCGGTGGGAATTTCCTTGTGTTCATTCGTTTAATAAATGAATGAACACGAACAAACATGAACACAAGTCACGTTTGTTCATTTAATTTCGTGAACGTTCGATAATGTGTTCTTTTATGTTCTTAAGTTTAATGTCAGTTATGTTTATGATAATTATGTCAAATATTTTTGAATGTTTATGTTAATTACTTATTTATTTATAGAGGAATTTGTAATGTTTGTAATGAAATTACATATTTTATTTTAAAATAAATATATGATCATTTGTATTTGTTTGTGTTTATGAACTTTTGTTTATGTTCATTAACATTCATTTGTCTTCGTTTGCATTCGTTAAGTGTTCGTAGACAGTTTATGAACATGTAAATTTTCTTAATGAACGAACACGAATAATGAATCTAATCAGTAAGTGTTCGTAAACATTTTATGAACAAGTTCATTTATTTAATAAACAAACACAAAAACATTGTTTATGTTCGTTCGATTCGTTTGCAGCATTACGATCACATCACATGTACTAGTTTGGTAATTCACCATAGTGACCCTGGCCACACATTCTAGCTCCATTTAATTTCAATCATGGCAAATGACTATTGTACCCATTGAGTATATGACGTGGCCTCGGACTACTGCAAGCCAAATCCTAGTACTGCAACCAACCGTTGATTTGTACGGTTCATCCTATATATTAAAACATCATATACCCACATAAAACATCACCTTATTGGCTTATTTACATCTCTCAAATACACTCATTGTTTTTTACATTTTCTTTGCTCCTTAGCCTAATAAATCAAGGATAAAAATATATATGTGATCTAGTTGAGTATGGAGAGTACAGATTCATCAACAGGCTCTCAGTTACCGCAGCTGCCCCCGGGATTCCGCTTCCACCCCACCGACGAAGAGCTCGTTGTTCACTACCTCAAGAAAAGAGCCGGCGGTTCATCTCTTCCGGTGCCCATCATCGCTGAAATCGACCTCTATAAGTTCGATCCATGGGATCTCCCCGGTACGTATGTCATAACAACTCCCACCATCTATCTGATATTTTTCTTAACAACAATCTAATCTACTTTTAGTTTTACATCATTATCCATTACAGACTTAAACCCTCAACCTCTTTTGTCAGTTTCTTTAAAATAATATTTGTTTGTTTTGTGGGGTTTAATCATGTGTGTGTTATTATAGCTAAGGCGGCGTTTGGGGAGCAAGAGTGGTACTTTTTTAGCCCGAGAGAGCGGAAGTACCCGAACGGAGCGCGGCCTAACAGGGCGGCGAATTCTGGGTACTGGAAAGCTACTGGAACAGATAAGCCGGTGACGACCTCCGGCGGAACACAGAAAGTTGGTGTGAAGAAAGCACTGGTGTTTTATGGAGGGAGGCCACCAAAAGGGGTTAAAACAAACTGGATCATGCATGAATACAGACTTACTGATGGTAAAACAACCTCCAAACCCCATGCTTCTGATTCCACCAAACACAAAGGCTCCTTAAGGGTAATAACTAATAACTAATAATCTTCAAGCTTTCTTTTTGGTTATTATTTTTTAAAGATAACTTTATAAAATAGTAATCAACTTTTAAAAGTAATCCAAATAAATAACTCAAGTTTAAAAAATATTACAATTAGATCACTCGGCTGTCATGTTTTATTTAAATTATAAGTTTTAACATGGTTTTTAGCATGTTTTACTTATACTTTCAATTAGAAAATATTATTTTTTTTATGCTGATTTGTAACGGTGACGTGAACTTTATGTACTTTTTTTATTTTTAATATAATTAACATGTTTTTTTTATTTTTTAATGTAATTTCATATATTGAAAATTTTGACTCTCACATCTTCTCCTTCATTATTTTCTTGAAATAAAAAAATTCAATGAGAACTCGATTTAATGGTTTAGTGGTGCAATTTAAGAAAAATATACAAGAGTAACTAAATTAAAACACTTTTCAAACTTGATAACTTTTCTGTGATATTTTTCCTCTTTTATATATCCCTCGTTAATCTAGTTACTCCTATTCATAAACGGTACAAAACTTTTAATCTATCATGTATTTGGATTTAAATTTAAAAAGTCTTTAACTTTTATCATTATGCTACCAATCTAAGTGATTCTTTTATGTCTGCTTGTAACACTTGTTGAATTAATTTGTAGTTAGATGATTGGGTTTTATGCCGAATCTACAAGAAGAACAATACGCAGAGACCGATAGACAGCGACGGTGATGAACACCACAACATGAGCGGGATGCTGGCGTCTATACCTCCGACCATCTCACTAGCCCGCGACCACCAGACAATGGTACTGCAGGAGAATCAAGAACACAACCTCCTGCATGATGTTAGAATGAACTTAAATGAAACCGACACAAGCACCAGCATCTCTAATCTCCTCCCAGCGAAGCGATCACTGTCGGACCTTTTGTGGAACGAAGAGGCCGCTGGCGGCACAAGGTTTCTCGCGGCGGAGAGTAACACTGAGGAAAACAGTGGTTCACTAGCAAGTTTACTCTGCCAGATACCACAAGCAGCACCACAACTGCAACAACAAACAATGTTGGGGTCTGTTGAAGAAGGTGTTTTAAGGCAGCAGTATCAGCTGCAGGGTATGAATTGGTATTTGGAGAGAAAACTAAAGGGTAAGATTGATGATCTTTAAACCTTTCTGCAAGGTAATTTTATTTTCTACAACATACTTATTTACTTTACTAATTTCTGTAACATTTGTAGAAATAATTTGTATCATATCATATATATATACACAAACACATATGTATTACATATTTACATGGATTCTTTGAATTCTAAGCACCATCATCACAAAATTAATCAATTTAATTACTACATATGAATTGGATATTTTTGGTAGTTTTATCATTCAAGATTATTTTTTTTCTTTTTTACATGAAAAAGAAAGCTACCACAGACAAAGTTAAAATATAAGGTTTATTTTTTTCACATTAAATATAATTAATAATTAGCTACGAGATAGTAACTACCTTGAATAAAAATATATGGAGTTTAGTATGCGTATACACACACATGGTGTATGGTGAGGGTTATTTTTAAAAGAGATATTAAATTTTAGAATTATTTAATTAGATTACTCATAATTTTTTTACAATCAGTTCACTCATAATTTTTTTTTTCTCAACTAGATCATTACTTCAAGTTTTATGATTGTTTTAAATAGGTCATTTACAAATTGAAAAATATATTAAAAAGTTTTAAAATATTTAAAGAATTAACAATATTTATAAGCTACTAAAATACTTAAAAAAATTATGAATTATTTAAAAATTTTTAAAAATATGAATGACTTAATTGAAACACTACTAAAATATTAATTACCTGATTGAAACATATAAAATTATTAGTTAGTTGATTGAAACAAGTAAAAATATAGATAACATCATTGGAACACTCTTAAAACATGATTACTATTATATGAAGTTTTTCCTTTTCGAATCAATAAATAAATTTTTCGAGGATCATAAAAACCGATTTACACCATTCAATTTTTTTATCAACAATTAAACTAAAAGTGTATATTATCAAAATTAAATGTTATTTTATCAATTATTTAATTCCCTAATTTTTTCTCTTTGTATATCTGGTAATAAGTTTCAGAGTAAATATTTAAAACATATATTAATACATATAAATTTATCTATATCAATTTAAAGATACTAACATACAATATATTGTATTTAAATAGTTATTTCAAAATCTTAGATAAATATAAAAACACAAGGCGAAAGAATAGTTTGGTGTGGACTCATTTCACCCCAAAGGAACGTGCTAATGATAAGGTGTTTTTTCTCAATTTATGAAATTCATGTTTAGAACATATAACAGTGTATAAGTGATTAATAAAAATATATCATAAGTTGTTTTAGAACAAAATATACAAACAAATGTACGATTTTGATTAGTTTTCATAGTTTTTCTAATATTTATGATTTTTCTTTAATAACCCTCACTAGCTTATCATGTATATCTATTAGAGAAATGTTCAAATGCAAAGTCTTACAAAACTAATATTTATAAGATTAATCTCAACCAGAGGTTTATATTAAATTATAGAAAAAAATTTTGTTACAGTGTTATTTAAGAAATAACTATTTTAGTTGACATTTTATAAGTTTTCCAAATTTTTTTAAACGTTCATAATTTTTATGTATGATCTTATTTTTTTATAAAAGTTACATTATAAAAATAAGTGTTTTTATGTATAAAACGAGTATAATATTGTTATATAAAAAGATAATAATATTTTATACGTTTTTAAGCTCATATCTCATCATTATGTTTTAGTGCAATTCATTGCATGTTATTGTGGTTATTGTGTTTCTTTGAATACTATTGTGTTTTTCTAAAATGATGACTTTTAAAAAAATATAATGTGGATTAACATTGTTGTGTATCTCTAATTTGTAAAACATAATAATAAATTAACAACTACTTAATCTAATACATTAAAAACAATGATGAAATAATGCAATGTCTCTTTGTGCTTTTTGATGGTTATTATGTTATCTTGAACACGTTTAAGTTTTAAAAAATACATTGATAAAATAATACCATTGTGTACTTCTAAGTATAAAACACAATTATAGATAACAAATTTATATAAATTATAAAAAACAATGACAATAATGACACATTGTGTTATCTTTAATACTAAGCATTTTAAAAATATATTATTGAAAGTTTCTCATTGTGTATTTCTAATTATAAAACACAATAATAGATAACAAATTTATATAATGTATAGAAACAATGACAAAAATAACACAAAATAATTTAAAACGTAAATCACAATAATGAATACATATAACAAATAATATAAAATAATGTATAGAAACAATGACAAAAATAACACAAAATAATTTAAAACGTAAATCACAATAATGAATACATATAACAAATAATATAAAATATATTACATAATAAACTGATATTTGACATAATTAACTGATATTTAACACAATTAATGTATAAAACACAACGAGCTGATGTATTTGACACATTGACTAAAACGTGCTCTTTAAAACAATACAATGACACGTATTAAGCACACAATTCTTTTTACACTTTTTAGATTAAATATCTCTTTTACTATAACTTTATCCTATGTATTATATCTACAACAATGTTAGAAGTTTTTCTTTATTAACCATCACATGACGCATATGTATAAATTGTAACAACGATTTCACTAATACTTAGCTTATAACAACAGCTTAAACTTGTTTGTTTATGTGTGTGTCCTGAGTCAAGATCTTGCATATATCTGGTTTCTTATTCCTAAATCCTAAGCATATTTGCATGCATCCATGTAAATAATAAAGCATTTCTTACTAATCACATATATCATATTTTGTGTAATATAAAGATCCGCACATGAAGTTCACCTTACATTTGAATTGAGAATGAAACAAATATATGTATAGAATAGGGAAAGCAAATTTTTAACAAAAAACATGTTTATGATCAACAAGGAAATAATCTCCAATTGTTTTTGAAGGGAGTAATTCATGCCCACACAATAGTCAAAAAGAAATTGAAACGAAGTTGAGATATGTATTGTCTTTGACATCACCTACCCAAGATGTGATATTAATTTGATATTATCTCTAAGTTGATCTCTCAAATATAATATATTGATGTGAGATGATAACGTTCGTTTTCCTCTTGATAAGACTCCCCCTTGTTAATTAGCCACACCTCACAAAGTCGTTTTAAATTTTGATTATTTGTTGGTAGTGGGACCATCGGGTTGTCACCAAAAGGAATCTTAATCTTAAAACCACTCATATTAAATCACATTAGTTGCATTTCTTTCCCTTTTAAGTAAAGTGGACAAACCAACTTTTATACGTTTTGCATCATTAGTGACTTTATTCGGAAACCTTAATGTGACAATCATGATATGGACCTTCTTTCCCCTAATCTCTCTTCTTAATTAGAGGAATTTAATCGTACGTGACCGAATCAAAATTCAACTAAAACATGCATTACATATAACCTTTTTTAATATTGGTTACAAATACACACAATTCTACAAAACCAGCTCATTTCCCACATCAATTTTTGTGGGAACTGTGTAGGAAAAGACATTCAACAACAAATATCTAACAAAGAAACTAGGTCGTGAAAGCTGTTTATGACAAATTTCTCACACATAATAAAAACTTTCCCTTAACATTTTTGACAAAAAGTTGTCATATGTATTGCCTATACAATATTTTTTCACGTATTTCTTTCATAGTATTTTTCTTGAGAAAACTTCACAAAATAGTAAACAAGTTTTAACAGTTTATCAATTAGGTTACTTATTTTTTTTTTCAATCAGGTCATTAAAATTTTAAAAGTGTTACAATTAGATCATAATATTTTTATTTGTTTCAATCAGGTAACTAAATTTTTAGAAATGTTCCAATTACATCATTCATATTTTTTAAAATTTCTTTGAATAATTCACTAATTTTTTAAAGTAATTTAGTTTTTTATAATATTGTTAGTTAAGTATTTCAATTTTCTTTTAAAATTTTTTACAATTTATAAATAAACTAATTAGAACAAAAAAATAACTGATTTAATTAGAACATTTTTTATTTTATAAAGTTACCCTTATTTTATTAGGTGTGTCCAACACTGTTATTTTCTTTATGTTTTCCTACATATTTCCTACATGATATTTTCCAATTCATTTCCTATGTCAACCTAATTTGGGTTTGTTTTCCTATAAAATTTCTCATTTGTTTTTCTTACATACAAGAAGTGGTTTTAAATTTTTTTTTAAGCCAATCCATTTTTTTCTATTTTGTTTACATAATTTTTTGCAAATTTTGTTATAAAATCCAACACAATTATCAAATTTTATTTACGAAATCAATATAATTATCAAAACATACTTACAAGCTAGGTTTACCATAATCTAAACATATAACATGCACTTAGTAGATAATTGTTGGGAGTATTACCAAATCAACTCATAAAATCAGCCCGGTGCTTTTGATATCACTTCTCTTGCTATTCATTCATTTTGCGAGTCGAGCTCCCTATTGAATTTGTTAAGTTTGCAACACTTTCATTTGTGATCCAAGTCACTTATTTAAATATTTCTTAAAACATACATATATTATTGGTAAACAAACAATATACAATCAATGAAGCATATTATATATGTCACATCCCGGCGAAAGCGTGAGATAATTGGGTGTGACTTCTCGGTTCAAAACTCATTCATTATAATAACACACAATCCCAGCAATAAAATTTATCATAAACTTTCATATAATAATTTAGGATTACAACATTTATACAAAATTTGTCTAGTTAATAGACTATTACATTAAATAATCCTAAAACCCAAAATAGATGTCCCGATCACTTCACATAAACTCCCAGCTAGTGATGGACGTGAAGGTCCACATGCACGCTGAGATCCACCAAATCCAAAGTGATCCAGACACATAGCTGCCCCACATATTCATACCATCTATTGAACAGGTTGAATGTATATACTAAATTATAGTACATGTTGTCAACCTAAAAAAACATACTCAAAATAGTCAACATAAAGTTGGTGAGAACATAGGTTTATTCAATATCCAAATTTTAATTGATGCATCAATAATAAACTCACAACCAAACCTGCTCATATGTCAAATGATTCATAACTGTCAAATACAAATCACAGAATCAAATAATATAACATTCATACCTTCATCCGGCAGATATTGGATGACATATTCCTAAGTAGCGCTACCTATATTATTTGACGGTTCCTCATCGGAATTAATAGTTGTGTCAAAATGACAGTAACATATCAAAATTTCCAAATTTGCATCACTTTCAATAACAAACAGTATGTTTTTTCCCCCAAAAATTATAAATCAAAAAGAGGCCATGTTACTCACTTTATTTCTAGTAATAAGTCAAATATTTCTTATAAAATAATTACTTGTTAGAATAAATGTTATTTCTTTAAAATTTTCAGTACTTATTTAATTAATTAATGTCAAAATTCCCAACAGTAACTACGGTTACTCAAAAATTACCAAATTTTACACATAGTAATATTTTAATATCCACATTATCCCATAAAAAATTCAATTAATATCTTCTTACGGGTAATTTCTTAGAATTTTTACAAGTTTCATAATAAATGGCAGAAATAGATAAATATCTCTAAAAATTCAAAAATTTATACATTCTGTCTTATTCAATATATCAAATTTTATGTAAAATTTTCATGATTAATGTACTGTTTTACTGTGAGTTTCGATTTTCTCCCTATTAATTATTATAAAATATGAAACTTTACCATACTAATGAGTTAATTCACGAAATGTATTCTGTAATTTAGATATATCACTAGGGTTATCATATAAGTTTTCCAGAATTTTATCACGTCCATATCTTTTGTTTGGTATTTTTCTTCTATTTTCACAATTTAATTATATAAATTAATATATCCCATATAATTATTCCATATTTTCCAGTTTAATTACTTCTAATATTTCCTAATAAGTTTTGAATTTTATTCTCACAATCACAGTCATTTAGATTTTTAATCTAAATTATGAAATTAACAATCATTTCAACCCTTTTAATCCTTTGTTTTTGTTTGAATTTTTGGTTTTTATAAAAGTTATCAAACTTTCTGTTTTGAACTACTTTATTACTGATTTTTGATTGAAAATTAAGTTTTTATAAAGTTTGTACATAACTTTGATGGTTTATAATTCACAAGGGTTGGTTATGTATGTTAAACACATACATATACTTTCTTAACTTGTTAATCATAAGATTTTGAGAATCAAACCTGGTTTGGAGTAGAGAAAGGCTTAGGAGTTTGCTTCCTGGTCTCTTGATGATCCACTCGATGTGTTGGTTCTTAAATCTTGAAGGTTTGATCACAAGTATGTTGGTTTGAAGATATGATCATATGTAGCTTTTGATGATGGTGTGTGGTTGATGTTGGGGACCGAGAGAGTGAGTAGGAGATGGCGGATGTTGGTTGTGATTTGGGAACCGAGAGATTAAACCGAGAGAGTGGGTCGAGAGTGGGAGCCGAGAGGTGGTGGTGGTTTGCGGTCGACGGTGATGGTGGTGTTATGGTGGTTTCCTTCGGCTGAGATTTGTAAGAATTAGAATGCCATCATTACTTTCAAGTCTAGATTTATGAGGTGTCTTAGCTAGGAGTTATGTGTCTAATTTGCAAGGGTGATTGGTGTCATGAATTGCTAGGTGTCACCCTTTGGTGTTAATGACATCTTAATCATTAAGTTAAGATTTGTTGGTTAATTAGTCACTAATCTAGGTTGGTTATTTGTTCTAATGAACCGATTACTTGAATTAAGTTTGTGTTTTAGTTTAGTGTTCAAGTGTTTATGATTAGTTTAGTTTTTGATATCAACTTTCCAAAAGTTAACTTGTTTGGTAATGTTTGATTAAGTTTTAGTTTATTATATACTAGATGAAAACATCTATCAATCAAGTAACTAATCATATAATCTTATGACTTGGTAACTAACACACACATAGTTCAATAATCACATAGTTCACAAGGATTTATATACATGCACACGCAAATATTTTTGCATGGATGCATGCATGCTCACGTAACATATGCATGATCAATTAAGCACATAAAATTTATAAAGAGTTAGTCAAATAAGAATTACCTTAACAATCCCTAAATAAAGTATATACTATTAGTCTATTAAAATTCTTAAAATATTGGTTTACCTAACCTTGGCTTTAGGGTTGTCACATTCTACCCCCGCAAAAAGAATTTCGTCCCGAAATTCTCTTGTTGTTACTATCAAATGATGTGGAAGGTTTGTCTTTTTGATTGCCCTTTTCGTTCAGTTTAACCTCAAATAGATAGGGATATTTCCTTTTGATTTCATCTTCTATTTCCCATGTAAATTCAGGTCCTGTTTTTGAATTCCATTTGACCTTTACAATTGGGATCTTACTTCTCCTCTAACTTTTCACCCCTTTATCCATAATTTCCATTGATTATTCTACAAAATGAAGTTTCTTATCTACTTTAATTTCTAGTAATGGAACCCTTAATGTCTCGTCAGTCAGACATTTCTTCAAGTTGGATACGTGGAAGGTGTTATGTACTTCACTTAATTCTTGAGGCAAATCTACCCTGTATGCTACAAGGCCAATCCAATCAATTATTTCAAAAGGGCCAACATACCTAGGGTTCAACTTATTCCTTTTTCCGAACCTAATAATTCCCTTTGATGGAGATACCTTCAAATATACCTTATCTCCTATTTGAAATTCTAAAGGTTTTCTTCTTTTATCAGCATAACTCTTCTGCCTATCACGTACTGCCTCCAACCTATTTTTAATTTCACTGATTTTATCAGTTGTCTCCTGTATAAGTTATGTGCCTGTAAGTTGCCTATCTCCTACCTCATTCCAACATAAAGGTGACCTACACTTCCTTCCATATAAAGCTTCAAATGGAGCTGTTCCTATACTGGCATAATAGCTATTGTTATATGAAAATTTTATCAAAGGTAAGTGTATATCCTAGTTACCACCAAAATCTAATGCACAGGCTCGCAACATATCTTCCAATGTCTGAATTGTTTTCTCATTTTGTCCATCTGTTTATGGATGATATGCTGAACTCATATTTACTTGAGTTCCTACTGCTTTTTGTAAAGTCTGCCAGAATCTTGAAGTAAATCTACTGTCTCTATCAGATATTATGGAAATTGGTATTCCATGTCTAGACATAATTTCCTTCATATAGATCCTTGCTAATTTCTCCATCTTATAATCTTCTCTAATTGGCAAGAAATGGGCTGACTTAGTCAGTCTGTCGACTATAACCCACATTGTGTTATACCCACTTGCAGTTCTGGGTAGTTTGGTTACAAAATCAATGGTAATCTGGTCCCATTTCCATTCGGGGATTTCTGGTTGTTGCAAATATCCTGAGGGTTTTTGATATTCCGCCTTTACCCTTGAACAAATATCACATTTTTCTACGAATTCTGCAATAGATTTCTTCATTCCTGGCCACCAGTATTGGTTTCTCAAATCTTTATACATCTTATTATTTCCCGAATGTACTGAATATCTGGACTTATGTGCTTCCCTTAGAATGGTTTCCCTAAGCAGATCATCATTAGGAATTCAAATTCTTCCTCTAAATCTCAGGATTCCATCTAACATAGCTTCTAGGTTTTTATCCTGCCCCATCACATTTCTTAATTCATCTTTTTGTTGGGCTTCTCGAATTCGACTTATTAAATCCGAGTGTAATTCCATTCTCATGGCACGGACTCGTAATGGCTTGGTTCTCTCCTTCCTACTTAAAGCATCAGCCACTACATTTGCCTTTACTGGATGATATTTGATTTCATAATCATAATCACTTAGTAACTCTACCCACCTTCTCTGTCTCATATTCAACATCTTTTGATCAAATATGTGTTGCAAACTCTTATGATCTGTATAAATTATGCACTTGGTTCCATATAAATAATGCCTCCAAATCTTAAGTGCAAATACTACGGCTCCTAGTTCCAAATCGTGTGTAGTATAATTTTTCTCACTTCCTCTGAGTTGTCTAGATGCATATGCAATTACCTTATCTCGTTGCATTAAAACACATCCATAACCTTGATGTGATGCATCATAGTATACTACAAAATTATCTGTACCATCTGGAAGAACTAAAATAGGAGCACTGCATAATTTATTTTTCAAGAGTTCAAATGCTACATTCTGTTTTTCTACCCAAACATACGGCTTATCTTTCTATGTTAATTCTCGGTTGGCGTTGTTGGAACTTCCCACTTTTTAATTGCTTCAATCCTTGCTGGGTCGACCTGAATTCCTTCTTGATTAATCACATGTCCTAAGAATTGTACTTCTCTTTTCCAAAATTCACACTTTGAGAATTTGGCGTATAGTTCTTCTTTTCGAAGTAATTCCAAAGTTAGCCTTAGGTGCTTCTCGTGGTCTTTCTTACTTTTAGAATAGATTAAAATGTCATCTATAAAGACTATGACAAACTTATCTAAGTAAGGTTTACACTCTCTATTCATTAGATCCATAAATACTGTTGGAGCATTAATTAACCCAAATGGCATTACAAGGAATTCATAATGACCATATCGAGTTCTAAACGCAGTCTTAGGTATATATTCATCTCTTGCCCTTAACTGGTGATATCCTGATCTTAAATCAATTTTTGAAAAATAACTAGATCCTTGCAATTGATCAAATAGATCATTTATCATGGGGAGAGGATACCTATTCTTAATAGTTACTTTATTGAGCTCTCTATAACCGATACACATCCTAAAAGTTCCATCTTTCTTTTTTACGAATAAGACTGGAGCTCCCCAAGGTGATACGCTAGGGCGTATAAATCCCTTATCTAATAGCTCCTGAAATTGACTCATTAACTCTTTCATTTCTGTTGGCGCCAAACGATACGGAGACTTGGCAATAGGTTCAGTTCCTGGTACTAACTCAATCTTGAATTCTACCTGACGTGGGGGTGGCAATCCTGGTAATTCATCAGGAAATACCTCTGGATATTCTCTAATGATGGGAACATCTTCTAAGTTCTTCTTATCTAATTTTGTATCAACTACATGGGCTAGAAATGCTAGACATTTCTTTTTCAAATATTTTTGAGCCTTCTTACATGATACTACTTTCATAGCACCTTTAGGTTTTTCACCATATATAAAAAGACTTTTATTATCTTTAATCAAAGGTATTCTAATCATTCTTTTTTCACAGATAATTTTAGCCTGATTCTTACTTAACCAATCCATACCCATAACAATATCAAAACCTACTAATTCAATAGGAATCAAATCTATATCAAAATAATAATCATCTAAATTCAAGGTACAGTTAGGGATAACTTCACTAGCTTTTATTATTTTTCCATCAGCTAATTCTATTATATATTTATTTTTTAGTTTTTCTGAGGCTATTCCAAGCAAAGGTTTAAATGCATTCGAAACAAAGCTACGAGTTGCTCCCGTATCAAATAATATAGTTGCGTACTGATCATTAATGAGAAACGTACCCGTCACCACATCCGGTTCTTGTCGCGCTTCTTCAGTTTGTAGTACAAAAGCTCTACCACGTGGATTGTTTGGTTTCATTGGAGCTTTCCCCTTTAGCTCTCGACACTTGTTGCGAAAATGATTCTCATTTCCACACTGGTAGCAAACTGGTTTAGGGTTTGCGGGTTCCTTACATTCTCTTGATAGGTGTCCCTTCTTTTTGCAATTATAACAGATCACCATCATGCACTTACCATTATGGTGTCTTCTGCAAGTATTACAC
This sequence comes from Flaveria robusta, assembly GCA_025506415.1. NCBI lineage: Eukaryota > Viridiplantae > Streptophyta > Magnoliopsida > Asterales > Asteraceae > Flaveria > Flaveria robusta. The sequence goes on along the minus strand of CM046460.1, from coordinate 17,169,925 downwards.
CCTGATTGACCTTCTATCTGCGATCTTCTTTCCTGAACAATCCCCATGAAGTTCCTCACTGGATTTCTGTTTACCTTCTTATGTTGATTTCCTCCCAATTGCCCTCCTAAGTTGCTGTTGTTCCACTTTCTCTTCTTTCCGGCCTTTGAATTAGACAATGATCCGTTCCTTATCATTTTATCAGTCAGGCTTCCTGATAACATTACTGCATCCTGAAAAGTCTTTAGCATTGCTGACTTAACCATTCCTCTTATCTAAGGTACTAAACCCCATATATATATCTTCCTATCCTTTTAGCTTCTGGCGTCACTAGATGTGGTACTAACCTAGATAACTCATTATACTATCAGTATACTCCTGATGTGCAACACCTTTCATTTCTAGTGCTAAGAATTCTGCTTCTATTCTTTTTATCTCATTATAAGGACAGTATTTCTCAATCATTAGGTTTTTAAATTCTTCCCAGCTTCATATCATTCCTTCCCTTAGTTTGAACTTCCATCTTCCACCAAGACTGTGCTTTTCCTTTCAGAGAATGCGAAGCAAATAGGGTCTTGCAATTATCAGCACACTCACTGATGTCTAATATTGACTCCATTCCTTCTAACCAACGTAGTGCTTGTACTGCTCCTCCTTTTCCATTGAAGTCCTGAGGTCTACAAGACATAAAAGTCTTATAAGAACATCCTTTTTTAATTCTGCCTATAACTTTTTCTTCACGGTTGTCTATTCCGTTAGCATTCCTTGGTTCTTAATTTCCAGGTTGTGTACCTCCAAGGTTAAGGTTCTGTTGGAGTTGAGCCACTAACGCAGGTATTGCAGCTTCCAATTGCTAAGTTACTATCTGAGAAATTCTTTCATTCTCATTTACAGTGGTATTCACTGACGGAGGTTCTTCTCCTAATCTAGTCCTTGGTCGTCCAACATGGGTAGTTCTGCGTACAGGTTGAGTATCTCTCCTTGGCGGCATTTTTCACTACATTTTAATTATACTAATATCACACAAAATTTCATTTAATTATAGCATAATATTTAATACATAAAATCTTTTATTTATTTCACATATATTAAGGCAGTCACATAATAAATTAGTGTTCCTATAATTCTAATGTCCCCAAACCCAGTTCCATATCTTAGTGAAGATGCTTTTGCTTCCTTCCTTCATTTCTTAGACATCTGTTTGTATCACTCGAATTTCTCGTTGTATCTTCTTAACCTTTTTAAGAATTTGGTTGGCTGTGTCTATCTAACATTCTTCCAACCTTCTTCTCTTGATTCTTCTCTCTTTAGTTTCAGAAGCATCGGGTCGGGTTATGAGTGTTATGTCTAATGTCGAGGGAAAGGTCTCTAGATTTTTGTTTTCCGGCTCTTGAACTTTCTTAATTAGAAACTTCTTACCACGTCGTACACTTTTCCTAGGGGTCTCGATCGTATATCCCCCGATTGTTACTCGTGCACGCCGGATGAAAAATTTTGGCTTTGGGTTGGTCCTGGTCTCAGGTTGGGATAATTCTTTGTTAGGGTCCGGATGTTTCGAATGATCAGTTTCGATACGGTGGCTATCAGAATTATTAGTACTCATATTGCAAAAATTCTTTACAACATTCAATTTATACTATCACAAGTCAAAACAATCAGTCACATAATTCACAGAATTTCATATTCACATATTCAATCATATATATTTCAAACAATAAGAGTTCATTATTGTCTAAGCATAGACTTTGTTCACATAAATTCATGAAAAGAATATATATAGATATATATTTACCATGCTTTCAAATTTATGATCATACGAGCTTATGGTTATAGTCTAGTCATTTACTGATAATACCTAATTCTCTATAACCAATGACTCTGATACCAATCTGTCACATCCCGGTGGAAGCGTCCGATGATTGGGTGTGACTTCTCGCTTCAAAACTCATTGATTATAAAAACATACAATCCCAGCAATAAAATTTAACATAAACTTTCATATAATAATTTAGGATTACAACATTTATACAAAATTTGTCTAGTTAATAGACTATTACATTAAGTAATCCTAAAACCCAAAATAGATGTCCCGACCACTTCACATAAACTCCCAGCTAGTGATGGACGTGAACGTTCACATGCACGCTGAGATCCACCAAATCCAAAGTGATCCAGACACATAGCTGCCCCACATATTCATACCATCTATTGAATAAGTTGAATATATACACTAAATTATAATACATGTTGTTAACCTGAAAAAGCATACTCAAAACAGTCAACATAAAGTTGGTGAGAACATATGTTTATTCAATATCCAAATTTTAATTGATGCATCAATAGTAAACTCACAACCAAACCTGCTCATATGTCAAGTGATTTATAACTGTCAAATACAAATCACAGAATCAAATAATATAACATTCATACCCTCATCTGGCAGATGCAGGATGACATATTCCTAAGTAGCGCTGCCTATATTATTTTACGGTTTCTCATCCGAATTAATGGTTGTGTCAAAATGATAGTAACATATCAAAATTTCCAAATTTGCATCAATTTCAATAACAAACAGTATGTTTTTTCCCTCAAAAATTATAAATCAAAAAGGGGCCATGTTACTCATCTTATTTCCAGCAATAAATCAAATATTTCCTATAAAATAATTACTTGTTAGAATAAATGTTATTTTTTTAAAATTTTCAGCACTTATTTAATTAATTAATGTCAAAATTCCCAGCAGTAGCTACGGTTACTCAAAAATTACCAAATTTCATAGGTAGTAATATTTTAATTTCCATATTATCCCATGAAAATTTCAATTAATATCTCCTTACAGGTAATTTCTTATAATTTTTACAATTTTCACAATAAATGGAAGAAATAGCTAAATATATATAAAAATTCTGAAATTTATACATTCTGTTGTATTCAATATATCAAATTTTATTTAAAATGTTCATGATTTATCTACTGTTTTACTGTCAGTTTCGATTTTCTCCCTATTAAATATTCTAAAATATGAATCTTTACCATACTAAGGAGTTAATTCATGAAATTTATTCTGCAATTCAGATATATCACTAGGGTTATCATATAAGTTTTACAGAATTTTATCACGTCCAGATCTTTTGTTTGGTATTTTTCTTCTATTTTCACAATTTAATTATATAAATTAATATATCTCATATAATTATTCCATATTTTCCATTTTAATTACTTCCAATATTTCCTAATAAGTTTCGAATTTTATTACCACAATCACAGTCATTTAGATTTTTAATTTAAATTATGAAATTAACAAGCATTTCAACCCTTTTGATCCTTTGTTTTTGTTTGAATTTTTGGTTTTTATAAAAGTTATCAAACTTTCTGTTTTGAACTACTTTATTACTGATTTTTGATTGAAAATCAAGTTTTTATAAAGTTTGTACATAACTTTGATGGTTTATAATTCACAAGGGTTGGTTATGTCTGTTAAACACATACATATACTTTCTTAACTTGTTAATCATAAGATTTTGAGAATCAAACCTGGTTTGGAGTAGAGAAAGGCTTAGGAGTTTGCTTCCTGGTCTCTTGATGATCCACTCGATGTGTTGGTTCTTGAATCTTGAAGGTTTGATCACAAGTATGTTGGTTTGAAGATGATGATCATATGGAGCTTTTGATGATGGTGTGTTGTTGATGTTGGGGACCGAGAGAGTGAGTAGGAGATGGCGGATGTTGGTTGTGATTTGGGAACCGAGAGATTAAATCGAGAGAGTGGGTTGGGAGAGGGAGCCGAGAGGTGATGGTGGTTTGCGGTCGACGGTGATGGTGGTGTTATGGTGGTTTCCATCGGCCGAGATTTGTAAGAATTAGAATGCCATCATTACTTTTAAGTCTAGATTTATGAGGTATTTTATCTTGGAGTTATGTGTCTAATTTGCAAGGGTGATTGGTGTCATGAGTTGCTAGGTGTCACCCTTTGGTGTTTGACATCTTAATCATTAAGTTAAGATTAGTTGGTTAATTAGTTACTAATCTAGGTTGGTTATTTGTTCTAATGAACCGATTACTTGAATTAAGTTTGTGTTTTAGTTTAGTGTTCAAGTGTTTATGATTAGTTTAGTTTTTGATATCAACTTTCCAAAAGTTAATTTGTTTGGTAATGTTTGATTAAGTTTTAGTTTATTATATACTAGATGAAAACATCTATCAATCAAGTAACTAATCATATAATCTTATGACTTGGTAACTAACACACACATAGTTCAATAATCACATAGTTCACAAGGATTTATATACATGCACAAGCAAATATTTTTGCATGGATGCATGTATGCTCATGTAACATATGCATGATCAATTAAGCACATAAAATTTATAAAGAGTTAGTCAAATAAGAATTACCTTAATAATCCCTAAATAAAATATATGCTATTAATCTATAAAAAATTTTAAAATATTGGTTTACCTAACCTTAGCTTTAGGGTTGTCACAATATATCAACATTTTTATCCAGTATAGCAACATAATTTATCTTTTACCTATAATAGCAACAAAATTTATAGGATGATATATAAAAAGATTCTGCATTTATTAAATAAGTGTACCTCCTGTTGTAACCACTCGTACTCAACATACGACAGGTTAGCAGACCCAGAAGATGAAAAGCATGGCTCGGTCATGACGAAATGGAGATCGAAGATCCTATTCTAAATATACGATGTTAAGTCATGCCTTACTTTTCGAGCATGGTTGTCAAAAATACTCCTCATCTAAAATTGGTTAAGATAACTTATATATTCAATCTAAATTTTTTTCTAGGACGCTTTAGTAAGGTTACTACGAAGAAAGAGTTCCTAAATGTGGGTTCACGATCCAACTTTAAAAGGTTTAAATATAAATAACTATTTTGGACTTGTTAGCCTAAAATAAATTAATTTAGCGGGTTAATTAAATTAGTGGACTTATTAAACTAGTGGGCTAGTTATATTTATAACAAGTAACATTACATCATTTTTTTTAACAATTAAACCCAAACGAATTAATTAGCTTATTATAACGTTTGTCAGGTTTGAAACTACGGTCTATTTCTTACCACCTGAAACCGACAGCATTAAATCAATTAAAAGCAAATCTTTTTGCTAAGCAACATTAAATTTTTTTTTTGAACCGCAAGAATTTTTATCTAGAGGGTCTAGCAAGATGCTAGAAGACCAAAAACTATTCCGTTATTTATAACTTTTACTTGTTCTCAAACTAAAATTGGCTTTACTTGTTCTCAAATCATAAGTCCTAAACTCATAACACTACAAATATTTGGTAATTGCTCCTAACGCACTAAACCTTATCCGGTCGGTCACCTCTCAAATTCAAGCAAATCTCTTCAAAAGCATCATCTTTAGTCTTTGAGTAACTACCCACACGGGTTAGTTATATAACTCGGTTAAACAGCTAATCTAAATAAGATTACTATCCGAACCATGTTTTGTATAGTCCGATTATGACTCGGTTGTAGAACAGGTAAGGTAATATTATCCCGTTACATCTCCAAAACCATATCCGTGTAATATAACCCGAGCCTATGCCTTAAACTTGTCCAAGAGTTCCATGTCAAATACAAATTTGGTATCGTTAAGTTTAGTTTCTTTCACGCACCCTAGGTTCCTAAAAACTACATTATTATCACAACTAGAAATATCTCAACGCGCGTTGCGCAGGTAATTGCACCATTGACTTGAATATGAAGCCAGAATACCAAAAATATTGTAACGGCTATCACTCCAACTTAAAATCCGAAGACATCAAACAAACGAAAAGAAAGAAATAATATTAACATAACATAATAAACTTAACAATCATGTCGAATTGGCGCAAGTTTTCACATATTTTCAAAAAAACCTTCACAATGATGAGAAAAAAAACTATCTAACATTTAAACACACATCAAGTTTTATTTTCACACATATTTTCTAAGGTAACTATTTAATTTTTTTCTATTTGTTCATATCCAATGTCATGGAATCTTGAATTGTTTTTGAAGGTCAATTAGGTATGATCCATAGAACTAATATCGGGATGAAAATTATTGAAATTATGTTAAGTAATCATATATATGGTTATTCAAGGTGAATCTTGGTTAAATTTTGAGTCTTGTTTCTTAAATTGGAGGTATGAAAAACTAAGGTTCATATTCTTAAGTTGGGGATTTCACCCAAATTACTTATGATTGAGTTAAGGTTGGTTTTAATTGTATAGTGTCGCTTTAAAAAGAAAAAGAATGAAGAATTATATAAGATGAACGTTATGTTGAGAGACCGAAAGAGGGTGTTATGAATTAGATGAATTTAACAGAATGAACCCAAACGATTTAAATGGGTTGGATGATAATTTTGTTATGGAATGTTATGTTCATGAGATGAATCTGCAGATAATCTATTGATAAATATTAGTATGGGTCAAGCAAATGGAATGAGACAAAAACTTCTTAAATTACAAAATTATAAAATAAAATGATAATACATTGATTGTGAACCAATCAAGTTAGATCATTATAGGAAATGAAAAAGAAAAGGTTGAAGGATAAACCGGAACTTCGAGAGATAACTAATGTTAGTATTCTTACTACGGGATAAATTGAAATGCTTAGTTATACTAGCAGGTTTTGTTTACATGAATGCATTCTTTATTGCGTAATGTAATGTTTTGTTTTGTATGTTAATTTTTAAGTTTTTAGTATTCATGATGATAAAATTATAGTCTATGAACTTCAAAGGATGTGAAAATTTGATCTACGGGATCATTGAATCCCAATGGGTGTTATTATCTTGGAACTTTGAGTTTCAAAGGTGTACTTAGTTATTGAAGTCCATGAATTTTCAAGGAGTGTTAATAGATTGAAGTCCATAAACTTCAAAGGACATTTCTTCAAATGAGGTCTTTAAGCCTCCATGGTTTAGGCTTATTTGGTAATCAGGGAATTTTTTGTTTAAAATAATTATATGATTGTAAAATAACCTTAAATTGGTGAGGATGGTGCAATTGGTATAAAATCAACAAACATGGATTATTTTTCTAGTTTTTTTTTAAGCAAACTATTTAATCAAATCTTCATACTCAATCTCATAAGATAAATCTTTTTCAATTGACAAAATAGCTAAACCATTTAATTTTTTTCTAGCAGGCCCAAGTTTTAAATCTAAAATTAATACCAAGCCTAGTCTGGCCCAAAACAGAACAGTTAGCCCAAAACGTAGTAGCTAACCCAAAACTGTAATTACCCTAACCCAAACGCTTAAAAAACTTGAGGCACTCAACATGTAGAGGCCTTAGGCCACCGCCTGGCCCAATAACCTTATTGGGCCGGCCCTGGTTACATAAACTAAGGGCATTGTAACAACACCTTGTTTTGTTCTCTCACCGACACCGTTGGACCACTTGCCCTGTATCACATTCTACCATTGTTTTTATACGCTCCAGAAAAACAAGAAGTTTTTTTCACCTACAACAAGTCTCCAAACACAAAATTGGATTTTTCTTGTTTACCTGTCCAACAACAAATCAACGCCTGCTTCTATAGTTATTTTTTACATGTCCAACGAGTAAAAACACAAACGCAAAAACAAAAACAAGAAAATCCTCTTCTTTTCTTGATTGCACTGTATTGTAAAATCACAAAGATTTGTTTTTGCAGATCGCTTTTTCCATCCTTTTGTCCATGCTCTCACTTTGAATCACACAAATTCAATTCGTTGCCTTTGCTCACATAGAACCGGTTCACATAGAATCTCTTCTCTTGGTGTCTTCATGTGAAAACTAAAAAAACCCAAATACATAACTTATCATACCGCATCTCAATTAAAAATCATAAATATACTTTAGCCCTTCATCAATCAACTATTAATAATTTCAATTTCAGCATCAAAGGTCCAGAAGCTGCCACGAACGGTTATAAAATCCCACTGATCCATTCTTGTCTTTTCAAACAACTCATTATTAACGGTCTAAAAGAGACGACCCAGTGTAACACGAGTCAAAAATCAACCCCTAATTTCTTCAAAGTCAAAAGTCAACAACACATCTTCAATTCAAGATACCACCCACTCATATAAATAAATCACTTTAATCCAACCCCTAATCAATCAATCATTCACACACTTTCCTTCATCATCTTCAACACATGATCATCAAAAAAGATCACACCCAAATGGACTACAGCCTTCAACACCCTTCTCCGACCAAAACCTCAGGCCAAAAGTACAAAGATTTGATCAACGACAGCTTGCGTTCATCGTCACCGAGACCTCGTCGGTCGAATTCGTCGATGGTTCGGAGGAATAGTGGTCGTGAGATGGTGGGGCCCCGGCGCCGGAGAGCTAGTAAAGAGATCATACGGAGGGCGTTGACTCCGGTTGTACGGAAGACGAGACGGTGGCTTGACTTCAGACCGACACCTAGTCGGCTTTCGGTTATGTCTATGGCTGCTTAGTTAGAATAATGTTTTTGTAGTCGTTGATTAACTGATTTCAGATCTTGATATCTGCGAGTGATTAAATGATTAAAAAAACATTCGTTCATTGGTTTGATTATTATTTAGATTTATCTTATTTTGTTGGGATTGGCCTGTGATTGCCTGTTGATTGTTGAATGTTGATCATAATCTTCTTCTCCGATCTTGACTTTCTATATTCTGATCAATTTGACTTTCTCCGGTTTTGATGGTTCAATTGGATTGATTTTTCCTATATTGATACGTGAGAAAGGATTATCTTGAAAATTTTCACAATGTGAATTGTAATTTCTTATGAATATTTACTGAATGTTTATATGATGTTATACTTATTATCGAATTTTCTTTTGGGCATTTGTCTATCCTCATATTATCTATTATCTATCCATATAAAAAAGAAAAGTTAGCTACAATATAGTTTTATAAACTTTTATTTTGATCACAAAACTTTGGTTTTTAATTACACACTCCTTCAAAACCCACTTATACACAAATAACCTTTTTATATTACTTTGTATTTCTTTGATGGTTGAAATAGTTTACATTGAATTTTTTTTATTGCTCTCATATTTTTATCATAATTAGTTTTAAATATCTTTTGTATTATTATTATAACTTTAATAATATAATATTTTTTTAAATTTAAAATATCTTATTGTAGAGTGTTTGTTTTTATTTTAATTTCGACAAGGCTTTTAAATAATTTTCGAATGCCAACAAATGCTTATTTTATTTATATTTTGATATAAGTTTTATTAATATCAAACACGTCTAATATTATATACTTTTTAGTTATTCCGTCTACGTTTCCATTTAAATATTATTAAAAATCAATTCGTTCTCGCCGCGTAGCGCGGGTGATACACACTAGTTCAATTTAAATAATAAAATGTTAACTGGGTTCATATTAAAAATGTGTTAGTTCTCTTCCGGGTATACTTTATTTGATGGACATATATAGGTCAAGGAAAAATGAAATTAGTTGTTAATGACACCAAGTTAGTAATAATTCGATAATATCGGGGCTAAAATCAGTATCTTCAAAAAAGAAACCTCCCATCTTCTCTTAAACTATTAAACAAAGAGATCATTTATCAAGATATTCTCCCAATAATATTCAAAATTTTCTCTAGTTATTCTACAGTTTCTCCCGATGATATTTTGCGAAATTTTGATAAACAAAATGGACAAATTCATAACTCATATAATTAAATAATTAAACTAAAGGTTAGGCAAAATTTATCTACATCATTGTCTTTTATTTTAAATTCACTCTAAAGTTAATTAAACAAATGGCTACAAAAATGTTCGAAATTACTCACATCAACAAAAAAAATTCCACACGATTTCATAAAAGCGGAGCATAAATTGCATATTCCTACAAGCAGATTAACGCGCCAAGGGAAAAAAACGTTTTTGTTATCAGTTATCACTATACAAATAGCTCCTCTGTTTCTTTTTCTCCATATACGACTGATAAAATCACTACTAATTTTCATCAGTTTTCTTCAAGAACAATGGAATCACAAATACCACAGGTAAATCATCTTCCATTTCATATCAATCTTGGTTACGATTTCGTTCGATTAGACATTCTTTTCATCTTCATCTCTGTATTCATTCGTTTGTTGTTCAATACTTTCTTGAAACCCTGTTTCCTTATTCATTCTTCAATCTCATTATCTGCTTTTCATCCGTCATTTGATTGCATTTTGGATTCAAGAATTGCATTCAATTGTTGATGAACATCAATGGGTTTCTTTCTGAACAGGGAGATGAACCACAAGATGAACCACAAGATGAATCAGAAGATGAACAACAAGATGAATCAGAAGTAGAATCCAATAGAGAAGAAATATCAGAGGACGATTGGAATCGAATGTGTGAAACGGGCAAATTCAAGAAAGAAGACATGAATAAGATGATTATGGATTTTCTTATAGACCAAGAACTTACCTCTGTCGCTGAAGCATTTCATACAGAATCTGGCTGCCCATGTATTCTTCTTCTTCTTCTTCTTCTCCTTTGTTTTCCCTTTAGTTTATCCAAATTCATTACCATCACTAACAATGATCTTTACATTCAAATCAGTTGGCGTTCGAAATGAAGATCTTACACCTATTAGAACACAAAAGATTGTTAGAGATCTCATCATCAATGGTCAATTTGATGATGCAATTCAGACCCTCAATGAAACAATGACCCCTGTAACACATCACTAACTTTCATTATTTTCTTAAATGTTCATTCAGTGGTTACTGATTGTTTTATTTGTTAATCATCCCTTGTTGTTCTTGATTTGGGTGCAGTTTTTCTTACGGTTTTGGCCGCGACTACAGTTCTATTTGGAGCAGCAAAAGATGATTGAGTTATGTCGCAGTCGCGATTTCAATGCTGCATTAAAGTTTTCGCGTAAATTTGTCGCGTGGGAAAGTTTTGAATGTGGATATGATAGTTATAACTATAGGAACGTATGTCGTTTAACTTTGCTTCTAATGTTGTTTGGAGATGATAAAGATTCACCTGCATCTGCACTCTTGGATTACAGCAGGGTAAACTGGATAGCAAAATATGTTGTTGAGGGTATGATAAGATACCAAGGTCGCCAAACAGGTACTAGTTAAATCTTGACTTTATGGTTAAAAGTTGAACATTTATTTAACTTAAATGAAGTGAACCCTTTGTATATTTTTTATGATTTTGATTACCTGACTAAACAATATTTCGGTTTAAGTTTGAGGAGAAAAGGAATGATGAAATATAGCATGTAATTTGGTACCAATTTTGAGTTTGAAATTGAATTTGTTTGACCTGAAAGTCAACTGTGTGAACTTATGCAGGTAACTATGTAGAAAAAGCATGGAAGATGGTGGAATCGGAAGAGTATGAGCTGTATCAAGTAGTCAAATTTCCATTATTTGATTATTATAGCGGTTTCCCTGATAGCGCGGTAGATATGTTGGCCCCTTAGGATAGAATTGATATGTGTAGATGAACAAATGAATATGAAACTTGATAGAAAGATGATCAGATACGTATGATTGAATTGTGTTTACTGAGTGTTGATACATATATATACCCTATGGTAGTTTACAAGTTTTGGTTTTGACACACTAAACTTTTATATTTACATAGACTTACATATTAGACTATAAGTTGATATTCAACTTATAATATAAACTGTAGTCACCCCGAGACCAAATTAGCTGCCTCCTCCCCTTAGGTTGATCTTGAAAGAAATATAAGAGTCATTAGGTGCTCGCTTTTGGTGTTTTTTATTTAATGCATGCAAAGGCTAGCACCAATGTTGTTCAACGATAACCTCATTTAAACTATTTATATGGAATAACCATCGAGTCTCATTGACCCAAAAGCTTTAAATCACGTGTGTCAATTTAAAAAGGCTTTATATAGCCTTAAACAAGCTATTCGAGCCTGGTTCCAACGTCTGAGTGCGTTTCTAATTCTTCTCGGATTTTAATGTAGCGGGTAATTGTGTCTTAGTTATCATTTACTAACTAGTTTATGTACATGGTAATTCATGTCTTTTCTTCAAAAAATTATGTCTTGCCCACTTCCAATCTGCTTAGCATATCCTTTGCTATATCAAAAGTACTATATCTTACGCTCTTACCTTTGACTAACAGTTCAAAACCAGATTAGGGGGCTTTCAAATGCATATTGGTCAAAGATGCATTGAGACAGACCTTCCACCTATGGTTACCAGATTTTTCTAGGTGCAAATCTAATATCATGGAGTGCTACAAAACAACAAACGTCTCTCGATCCAATTATGAATCGGAATACCGAGCTATGACTAATATCGTTGCTGAGATTGTTTGGCTAACATATCTTCTTCGGGAACTCCATGCACTTCCCTCGTATCGGGCTATATTACTTTCTGATAATCGAAGCGCGTTGTTTCTCTATCAAAATCCTGTGTCTCAAAAACAAGCTAAACAAATTGATAATGATTATCATTTTGTTTTAAACTGGTATTTTCCAGCCGACTACACACTCAATTCATTCCAACTGAGCTTTATATGGCTGATATATTTACCTAGAGTTTTCTTAGACCAATATTTGAGCGCTTTCAAAAGTTACTAAGCGTGGTCCTCCACCTATTCGCTTTAAGGGGTATTAGATAAAATCGTTCATTTAGATATATTTGTGCTACATTTTTAGTTCTAGATAAGATATTATCTTCATAATGATAGGAGATCTCTCATCGTATTTAAACAATTGTATTCATTAAGGAATAATCAATCATCCAATATCAATCCTCTCACATATTATGGACAGAAAGCATTACGATTGAATAACCATATAAGATTAAGTAAATTTTAAAAGAGTAAAATGTTATTTTCGTCGCAGACGTTTTGTTGAATTTATCATTTCAATCCAAAAACTTTTTTTTACCATTTTAGTTACTGTAGTTACTAAATGTTATCATTTTCATCCACTCCATTAACATCATTAAAATTCCATTAAATATGAGGGTATTTTAGTCTTTTTCAACACCTTAATTATTCAATTAAAACAAATTAATCAATTAATATTCAATTAAAACTAAAAAACACATGAAGCGAGATCAGTCGCTTCGATTAATTCTAACACATGTTGTTCGATTAACAATTAAAGATCACGTTTTGTTGAACGTGTACTGTTGTTCGATTGGGATCTACTGTTGTCACATAATCAATCATCCAATATCAATTCTCTCACATATTATGGACAGAAAGAATTACGAGTGAATAACCATATAAGATAAAGTAATTTTTTAAATTAGAAATAAATGTGAAATTCTAACTTCCATTTTAAATTACTCACTAGTTTACGTTACAATCATAGATCCTTTTTCACATATTGCAACAGAGTTAATGTTTTTTAAATTACTCACTATTATTATATCGTTTACTACTTTTGATTTAATGGTTAATGTTTTTTTAATAGAAGACAAAGGCTTCTTAAACATAACAGAATTACCGGCATACAATAATAAGTTTAAAAACAGATTAACGCGCCAAGAAAAGAAACCAACTTTCTTTCACCTATACAAGATTCATAACAAAACCCTCAAGATTCACAAAATAACTACTCATATTCATCAATTTTCTTCAAGAACAATGGATTTTCAAGTTCCACAGGTACATCATCTTCCATTTGATATCAGATTGCATTCGATATGGCTTTCTCTACTTCTTCATCTCTGTATTCATTCACTTGTTCTTTAACAATTTCTTGAAATCGCTCTTCGGAAACCATGTTTTGATGAAATTAGTAGAGACCCATTAACAGAAGTTCATTTGTATGCATTGTGTGTGATCTGATTCTTATAAAAGTAGTTGGAGAATTACTTCATTTTGTGATCTGATCAATGGCTTTTTTTGTTTTTTGAAACAGGGAGACAGAGAAAATGCACGAGGAGATCAACCACAGGTTATACCAGAAGATGAACCTCAGGTTGTTCCTGAGATTGAACTCAAGCTGATCAAGAAGATGAACCTCAAGCTGATCAAGAAGATGAACCTCAGGCAGATCAAGAAGATGAACCTCAAGCTGATCAAGAAGATGAACCTCAAGTTGTACCGATAGTAGTTGAACCAGAAGATGAACCTCAAGATGAACCGATAATAGTTGAACCAGAAGATGAACCTCAAGTTGTACCCATAATAGTTGAATCCGAAGATGAACCTCATGTTGAATCAGAAGATGAAGATGAACCACAAGTTGTCCCCATAATAGTTGAACTAGAAGATGTATCTCAAGTTGAATCAGAAGATGAAGATGAACCACAAGTTGTACCGATAATAGTTGAACCAGATGATGAACCACAAGTTGTACCAGACATTGAATTTCAAGTTGTACCCGAAATTGAACCTGAAGCAATGCTAGAAGATGAACCACAAGTTGAACCAGATAGGAAAGAAATATCAGAGGATGAATGGAAGCAAATGTTTAATAAGGGAAAGTTCAAGAAAGAAGACATGAATGTGATGATTATGGATTTTCTTATAGACAAAGAACTTCCCCTTGTCGCGGAAGCATTTCATAGAGAATCTGGCTGCCCGAGTATTCTTCTTCATCTAATTAATTTTTGGTTTAGTTAATCCAAGTTTCAAGACCATCAATTTCATTAATCTTTATATTCATATGATCATATCAGTGGGCATTGACGATGAAGATCTTTCGAATGTGGGAACACAAAAGATTGTTAAAGACCTCATCATCAATCGTCAATTTGATGATGCCATTAAGACCCTCAATGAAACAATGACCCCTGTAACACATCACTTACATAATATATTTGCTTCAAAATATCATTTGACAGTTTCATTTGTTAATTAGCCTTGTTCTTGATTTGGGTGCAGGTTTTCTTACAGACTTGGCCGCGATTACAATTCCTTTTGGAGCAGCAAAAGATGGTTGAATTATGTCGCAGGGGCGATTTTACTGCTGCATTGAAATTTTCACGCAAATTTATCATGTGGGAAAGTTTTGAACCTGAAGATGATAGTTTTAGTTTTAGGAAAGCATGTCGTTTGACTTTGCTTCTAATGTTGTTTGGAGATGATGAAGAATCCCCTGCGTCTGAACTCTTGCATTACACGAACATATTCTGGTTAGCATCTTTGGTAGTGGTAAAGATGATAAAATACCAAGGTCGCAGAAAAGGTTCGTATAAAATGTTGACTTTTGTAGACTTGTGGTTAGAAGTTGAACAAGTTATCAACTTTATTGTAGGAAATCCTTTTGAAATTTTTATAAATTTGATTACTTGACTAAACAATATGACAGTTTGTTCTTGAACAGTAAAAATAGATTAAAGATAACATCTGATTTCTTATCAATTCAGAGTTGGAAACTGAATTATTTTGACCTGAAAGTCAAAGTGTATGAACTTATGCAGGTAACTATGTAGAGAAAGCTTGGAAGATGGTGGGATGGGAAGAGTATGAGCTTCATCAACTAGTTGAATTTCCATATTTCGATCGTATCAGCGGCTACCCTAAATTGAAGCAATTCGTCAATGGAGTATGAAAAATAAATAGATATGCTGTATAATTGGTCTTTTGGAAACTGTATATGCATACACTCATGAAAGAATGTTACTGCTGTATAGATGGTGTTTTGTGGTTATTAGGTTTGTTTGGATTCATTTAATCAATCATAATACTCAACTTAGTAATAGTGAATCGAACCCGAAATCATTTGAATACTTAAGAATCTGCAGGTGTCAAAGCAGAACATTAACGACCAAAATCACATATCTTAATGATTTCATTTTTAAGATATTTAGTTGTTAACATAGTTGAGATCTATTTCTCACTTTCTGTATATTGTAGACTTATACTGTATAACATAGTACTACTCTTTTCATGATATAAAACCAGGTATATTAACTGAAACTACAAAATACAACTTATAATTCCTTCTTGTTCAATTGCTTACAAGAGTAAAAAGTTTTACAGATGAGAGGAGTTCCAGCTTGCATAAACATCCCCTATGATTTTCTCATGCAAAGTCACTCCAGAACATGCAACTATCCCTCGATCGAGACCTTCAAGATACACCCCTTTTGAGAAGTCCAATGGTCGGCCGCCTGCATCCGTCACAACTCCGCCAGCTTCCTCCACAATCACCACCCCAGCAGCATGATCCCATATCTTTTCTTTGTATCCAGCTTTTGCAAACTTCATGTATATCTCCGCATCTCCACGTGCGATTGCTGCATACTTTACCATGCTATACACACGAAGCGGTTGCTTTCTACAATCACAAAACCAAAAAGAAACATTTTTATGTGAAAAAAGTTGGGGATACATAAGGAGTCAAAATTTTGAGTTTAGTCAGGTTAGGTTACATGTCAAAATGGGTCATTTTTGTATGGGTTAGATTGGGTTGATCCAAAACACGTTTTGTCCGTTAAATTTTTTTATAAAAAACTTTAGGATGTTTTAAGCTTTTAAAATACACTTGGTGTAACTTTAAACTTGTTGACCCGTTTTTAGGTTACGCTTTCTTATTTTACCCATTTGACATGCCGGAGATAAAACTGAATCAACCGAATTATAAGTATTCAGGTCAATAAAAACAGAAACAAGGGGGAATTTAAGACCACCTAAGTCCTACTCGGTGAGCAATTCCAGCACTATAAGAATGGTTAGAGTTAGCTTTCTCCACCGGTTCACAAAATGTAGCCATTAAAGGATTATCAATGGAAGAAACCTGTATAACACTAGCCGAATTGGGCCATTCAAGTGACCCATCACCCTGAACCAATGGCTGCATCCAAGCCTGACCACTACCTTTACTTGTGTACATAACACACCCTTCTTGCCATAAATCCGATCGCAACACCCTTGAATTACTAACCAGCTTCTTCTTACTAGAATAGTTAGGACACCCAAGAACCCCAACCACAACCTGCCCATTATCAATCAATGCAAGCGCGACAGCATACTGGTCTCCACGCACAAACCCAAGGGTTCCATCAACAGGATCAAGGACCCAATGTCTTCCAACAGGACCACCAGTTGAATTACACCGGCTAATAGCATCAACAACTTCTGAAGCCCCAAGAGGCGTGACTGGACCCTTGAGACCGAACCTGGGTGCCATGGCTAAGGTCTCATTCACAGTTGCAACCACAGATGCCAATAAACTTGTGGCATTACTATCAGAAAGTGTTTGGGCATCTTCTTCAGCAACAATTGACACATTTTCTCTACCAAAAGATTCCGATAACATCCAGCTAATCATTGCTTGTACACTCCAATCTGTTCATGCATACAATATACCGAATAATGTAAGCTACAAATGATTTTCCACCATAAATTCAGTTGATTTCAAGATTCTTAAGTCAGCTTATGGTTTTAGACCCTTAAATCTTTGCAATTGATGAACTTTCTTATAAAAACACAAGGTACATTACAGTTCATAAGCATCATTCAGAGATACATTCTTATAAACAAAACTTATGTCACCCAAAAGCATACAAAACTAGCTAAAGAACACATAGGGAATAAAGAAATCAGTGCTAATCTATAAGATCAAACGAAGAACAAAGGACCAAATGATGAACGAACCGGCGACAGTGACAGGTGAATCGTCATCTTTTGAAATGATGTGATCAGGGCTCGGACCAATGGAACCCTTTTGCAGCTTCTGGCACAGAGTACAAGCCATTTGTACAACTCTAACACCCACTTGTAATTCTTTAGCATACTTGCAATCAGCATCAATGGCCTCCATGAGGGTTCGATCTTGAAATGCTTGATGGGTTAGATTAAACCCAAATGGTGATCGACATTTCGTCTGATGCCCACCGGTCCGATCGTCGGTGTTGATGTTTCACCATTTGCAGATCGCCGGAGAGGAGGGATTATCGACGTAAAATATCATTTTTCTTTTTAGACAGGGAGAACGGTATAGAATTTTTAGGTGAAAATCAGGTAAATTGTTGTTTTATTTATTTATTTTTTTTTGAACGACACGTTAAATATTAGTTTTTTTTTTAATTACAAATCTATCCTACTTTTACTTTTAAATTACTTTAAATTACATCATGTCTGGGTTTGAACCCAGGACCTCTCCTCTAAGAAGCAAAGCCTCTACCAAATGGGCTAGCCCCACATTGACGTTAAGTTAAATATTAGTTGTTAGTATCGATAAGTTAATAGTTGTTCGTTAACGTAAGGTTTGAACTTTTGACTTTCAAAATAGGTAAAATCTCCCATCTTTCTCTTTAACTGCTACACTAAAAATTATTGGTAAATTGTTGTTTCTGTTTAGAAAAGCAAAAGATATTTTAATTGAATATTCTACAAGTAACTTAGTGGCCAAGTAAAGTATATGCCTCTAACCAATGTATTGATATGTTGTAGCAGGGGTGTTCAAAAATATCCGAATACGAAACCGAATCCGAAATATCCGAAAATCCGAAATTCGGATATCCGAAATTTCGGATATCCGAACTTCGGATATCCCAAATTTCGGATTCGGATTCGGATAGTGATTTTGAGAATTTTCGGATATTTCGGATATCCGAAATATCCGAAATATCCAAAATATTTTTATAAAAATTTAAAAATATTAAATATTAATTAAATATTTCGGATATTTCAGATATTTCGGATATTTTAATAAAAACTTCGGATATATGAAAAGAATTTCAATAAAATTTATTATATTTTTATAAAATTTATTAAATAATACAATTTTTTTTTGAAATTCGGATATCCAAACGGATATCTGAATCCGAATCCGAAATTTCGGATATCCGAATTTCGGATATCTTTGGTCCTTAATTTTTATTAATTACGTAACCTAAATGGTTTGTGTCACGCTAGGTTATGTTATTAACATAAAGAATGTTAGATTTTCTGTTAACTACGATGTTAAATGACTAAATTGCACTTAAGTTTCATCTGCTTCTCCACTAAAACCACTCCCCCACGTCCTTCTTCATTCTTAGCATCATGTTTGTTTTCTTTGTTTCAATCCATCAAACGACAAGAAGAAATTCTTGAGTTCGCAAGTTTCGTGAGCTTTTTAAATGAAATCGGGTTTGATTGTTATTGATGCGCAAATGATTGATTGTGGAGAATCGAGTGCCAAGGCTATTCCTGGTGCTATGTTGGTGCGTTGATGATGACATTGCTAACAATTCTCCAATTCCAAACATGAATCCAACTTCTAATGTTCAAGTTCTGTCGTTTCTAGACAATTCGAACATGCTTTTGATTCTTCACATGAATTGGTTTGAGTTTCACATTTTAAAAAAAGAAGGAAATGTTGTGGCCATATCAAAAACTTTCAAACTTTTCCTTTTATAAATCACATTTTGCCCACATCATGCTCTAGGTTGTTTCTTCAACCTGCACCTTGATTTCTTGATTCATTTGACCAAATATACCATATGGGTTTGTGGCTGACTTAGCTTGAATTTTAAAGTAAAAACTAATTACAAAAAACATCCTTTATCTTAGGTTAGAATTTCAATAATAGTTTTTTAAGGGGTAAAAATACTAAAATACCCTTAACTTAACAGGGATACTTAACGTCCGTTAGTATAAATGACGAAATCTGTTACAAAAAAATATACATAAATGATTATTAGATTAGCTTTTGAAGATAAAGGATGATACCTGTAATTTTTCATAAACATAAAAGAAGTTTTCTGTAATTTTGTATTAAAAAAAATAAAATGAATAATTTTAGAGTTAGTTGTGTAGATGGTTCATTGGGGTTGACAAAGTAACAAGTTTGAATATAAAAAATAAAAAAATTTTGGGTTTGTAATTTTAATTTGTAATGAATTTTGGCATTAACACTAACTTTTATTAACTTTTCTGTTAAGTTAAATGCTATTTTAGTTTTTTTCACACCAAATTATTTTACTTCTGCAATGGACACTTATGTAACTTATTTAAAAAAAATCACAAAAGCATATTAAAAACAAATAAAGACAATAAACACCCATGTTCATATCATTACTACTATGTAATACATAACCTCTGGGTAAAAAGGTAATTCAACACATTTTGTAAGACGCGCCGTTAGCTCTTCCCCTACCCTCTCCCTCCTTCACCTAACTTGAACCGATCAGTGTAATACCAAGCTCAACCTTCAATTGAACCGATCGGAGTTACAACTTCAGCTGAACCGATCGGTATTACTTCATAACCCTCCGCCTCCGTTACACCTCCAAAAGAAGCGTAATTTGATTAAAAAAATAATGAATAATTTTTGGTGGTTGATGGTTCATTGGGGTTGACAAAGTCATTTATATAAAAAATAAAAATTTGGTTTGTAATTTTATTTGTAATGAATTTTGGCATTAACACTAACTTTTATTAACTTTCTGTTAGTTAAATGCTATTTTAGTTTTTTTCACACCAATTATTTACTTCTGCAATGGACACTTATGTAACTTATTTAAAAAAATCACAAAAGCATATTAAAACAAATAAAGACAATAAACACCCAGTTCATATCATTACTACTATGTAATACATAACCTCTGGTAAAAGTAATTCAACACATTTTGAAGACGCGCCGTTAGCTCTTCCCCTACCCTCTCCCTCCTTCACCTAACTTGAACCGATCAGTGTAATACCAAGCTCACCTTCAGAACCGATCGGAGTTACAACTTCAGCTGAACCGATCGGTATTACTTCATAACCCTCCGCCTCCGTTACACCTCCAATTGAAGCGCTTAAATGCTATGATTGAAACCACCATTCAATTGCGCCTACTTTTGCTGGTGGCATTGAAACTGCCATTCAATCTGCGGAGCACCAACTGAAGCGTCATTCTATCTGGGGAAGAGCAGCTCAAGCGAAGGATTGAATGCGATGAATTGCACCCCCCCCCCCCCCTTATTTATGCTTGGGGATGTGAACAACCCAGATGCAAGTTGGTCTTGATTTTATCAGGTGCAAATTCTGCTCTTCTCCTATCTCATTCTTTCCTATCATTTTTGAATTGAAACATGATCAATGTTAGCCTTTTGATTCTTGATTTGAATAACCGTCTCTCAAATTGATAAAGCTTATTAATCAGTTGTCCCCATCTGTTCTTTTTCCTTCTCTGAACTAAAACTTTGGTTATTGAATTATGATATGAAATGAAGACTACTTTATATGGATATTTTGATGATTATTAATTAAAGTTCTTAGGTTTGTTCACAGTAGAGACCTAAATCATAAATTATTTGATGATGTTTATTGAATACTTGTTTTCATTTTGTTTGTAGAACTCCCAATATCAACAATAGTTAACACTTAATTTTGTTGAAATATACATAACTCATTAATGGTTAGCATCAACACCTAAAGCTTACATTCAATGTAGTGGGGAGAAGAACACTATTCTACCAGATGTGGAGAAGAAAGATGTTGTATGTATTTTCAGATGAAAAGAATCGGTTCAAGTTTGCAATGATCTATTCTTTTACTTTGCAGATACTTAATAGTGTTCATGAAACATATTTGTAAGGTGTTGTTTTTGTTCTAAAGCTTTAATAGTGTTTATGAATGACTGTTGATTTCAATTTAGAATATAAGACATTTCAGTATTTTACCATCAATAAAAAAGTCCGTATTTTTGTGTAGAAACTAAAGAATACATCATTTCAAGTGTGAAAGTTTAATAAATGAATATAAAAACTCCTTGGTGTCAAGTTAGCCCGACTGGTTTTAATTTATAGTAACATCCTAACCTTTATAATTTAACATGGGTGAGTCTATAGTTTATCTCTACACAAACAACCCACTTAAAGGTATCATGCCAATTAAATTTATTGCTGATAAAGAATGATTATTACAACAAGTGATCATAATATTTATAACTTTCTATGGTCTGCTAATTAATAGTGTTTATGAGATTTAAGCTTATTTACAAGGTATTGTTCACGCTGAAGCTCCAGTAGTGCTAATATGCAGTTATATATGAAAGCATGCTCTTCTAGCCTCTTTTATTGTAGCTCTAATTTTTAAATTTACACATGACTAATTACTACCAAAGTGGAATTTACATTGTTTAGGACTGAACTATAATAGTTAAAAAATGTCACATTCTATTAGGCACAATTAGGCAAACGTTAAGTATTTATTAGTGAATGTTTCTAATTACGCTTTAAAAGGTTTCTTAAAGATTTTTGTAATGTTATCAGGATGTATTGAGGTAAATAAGTTGCTTAAGCTATGTGATTTGGAACAAACATGATTATAAGAAAAGTATGTTAGACAATTGGCACAATAACAATTGATAATAACACACTCACATAATTTTATTAAGTAGAACAAAGGAAATACTTTTTGGTACACCTTGCATCTTATTCCTACATCTATTATAGAAAGAAAATAATCCTAATCAAAAAGAGAATCATAATTGATAGCTTAAATCAAGCATTGCTTGATTTATGCTTTGACTACTTTATTACATTTGATTGCCTAATTATAAATTATTAATTCCAAAAATAGATTTTGGACAGATCCAATTTTCTGACCCATGACCCATTTAATCAACTTTTGACCCGTGAACATTTTAACCCACAAACATGATTAGAACCATCATTCACCCCCTAATCATGGTTTGTGCACTTCATTGTTCATAGCAAAGTTGGTTCGTCATCCACAAATTGTGCTAAGTTAGCCTCCTCCTTTTTCTCCCACTTTGGACATTCATTTAGAAATGTCCAAGCTCACACACTTGTAGCATCTAACGTGGCTTTTATCCGTTGGATCCGTTCACCACCTTGACCTTTTCCGGGACCGACCTCTTCCGGCCACTCCCAAAGTCATCCCGGTTTGAACTTCCATAACCACATTGCTCACATCCATGCTTTTGTCTTTCTCCCTTTTAGAAAGCATTAACCTCCCTTGAGTTTCTTCTTCTATGTTGAGTCCTTTAATGCGTTCTTCATAGGCCCTCAACCTTCCAACAGCTTCATCAAACGACATCTTGTCAGGATCAAAACATTGCCTATTGAGGCTACAATTGAAGGAATACTTGGGCATAGCATCGAGCAACCGTCTCACCAAAACCTTCCTTCAATGTCTGACCCGAGACTCCTTGCTTTTGAGGCTAGCCCACTCAGTTTGCTTGCAAAGACATCTACCAAGTCATCCTCCTTCATGTGCAAGCTTTCGATTTCCTTCCTCAATGTTGAAAGCCTAGCCGTTCTTACTCGATCAACCCCCAAAAATCTTGTTTTCAGCCCTTCCCAAACCTGTTTTGCATCTGTATGAGATGCCATTTGTAAAACAAGCTTTTCCGGGATGGCTTGAAACAAGAAGGCAAGAGCCATCTGGACTTTTTTGGATCAACATTAGTACCTCTTGGTGGTTCTATAGCCTCCCATATTCCATTTGCATCCATAATGGCCTTCACTTTAATTGCCCACACTGGATAGTTTGTAGATGTCAAAATCGGACACTGATAGGACATCGAACCTCCTTCCTTTGTTGGTATCATTGCCATTTTTTTCTGTTTTGGACAGCCCCAACCCTTGTAGATCAGACCCTACTCCAACAGCCTTCTTCCACCGACCAAGAAAACAAAGCCACCTGCTTTTGCTGTTTTCTTTCACCCCCAAACAAGACTGGATCCAAAAGCTTCTTCCCGCCTGTTTCTTCTGCACTTCTAGTCGGAATTCCCTGCCAAAAACAAGCCTAACCTGGCTATTCCGTTCTTTTCCTAGGCAACGAAGAAGAATAGGTCACTGATCTATGGGATTAGGGCTGCGATTTAATTCTGATCAGGGGCTGATCAGAATCGAATCAAGCTGCTGTTCCACTATTCAACCTTTTGGTGTAGTGACTAGTCTTTCCCCGTCACAGGTTTTCGATCTCGCACCGCTCTGATACCAATTGTTAGACAATTGGCACAATAACAATTGATAATAACACACTCACATAATTTTATTAAGTAGAACAAAGGAAATACTTTTGGTACACCTTGCATCTTATTCCTACCATCTATTTATAAGGAAGAAATAAATCCTAATCATAATTGATAGCTTAAATCAAGCATTGCTTGATTTATGCTTTGACTACTTTATTACATTTGATTGCCTAATTATAAAATTATTAATTCCAAAAATAGATTTTGGACAGATCCATTTTCTGGCCCATGACCCATTTAATCAACTTTTGATTTCTGGTGAACATTTTAACCATTTACAAACAACTTTTGACCCGTGAACATTTTAACCCACAAACATGATTAGAACCATCAAAGTATTGTTGCAGCCACTTATGTCAAAAGGTTTTCTTTAATATTCGTGTGATGTTATCATGAGCTTTAAAGTAATAGAAATTAGGTAAGAAGCATTGATTAACTGGACAAAGAAGTAATTTCCATTTATAACGTCTTATCGGGTTTGGGATCCTAATATCAAATGTGTTGTTGCAACCTAATTCTTTGTTGGTGATGCATGGAAGATGCATCCATGAGCACAATTTCTATTTTATATGCAGGTGAAAAAAAATTCTATACAGTAATTTCCATTTGATCTAGATGTATCTCTAAGCCTTGGAGTAAGGATGAGGGATATTTTGTAACGCACACCACCTGGGTGTGGCAAGACTAAACTAGCTCATGCCATTGCAAAAGAGTTTGAAGTTCCATTTTATAAGATTTCATCCACTGACTTGATCTCTTGTGTATCAGGTATATGCTCTATAAGTTCACTTTTCACATCAGTATATTGTAAATTGGTATTTTAGTTTATTGTATACGAATGTCGTATAGCTTTGCCACATAATTGTATTAAGGTCACCTGTAGAGATAAAGTAAAGTTAGGCTTTTGCTCTTTGTTTTATGTCTGGTAGCCGCAGCAAAAGGTCTAACCTGCTATATTATATATATACTTGTTTCCTACCATATATTGTTTTACTAGGTTGGACAGACCATGGTAGATTGCTTATAAATTTTAACGAAGATGAATAGTCAAGAGAAAAGTGCACATAGGTAGTCCTGCTTCAGAATATGTATTAGTTTATATCGCCTCACGCCCAATGAAGCAAAGGTATGTTGGTGATTAATAATACTTACATTTTATGCGCTACGTCTATTGATAGTATAAACATTTATAAAGGAAGTTCATTCTTTATTAGAAATCAACAATAATAAAAAATCAAGGAAAGGTAAATAGATGATGTGGTTTACTAATTAGTACTTCATTCATTGCTATTGAGTATTTGAATTCATTTCTATAGTCATTCAGCCATTCATTACACTTGAAGATGGTTTACGTATAAACTGTGTGACATCAACCTCAAATCTGTGGGTTCTAATCATGGATGCAATAATTGGTTTTTGTTCTCAAGTTTATGTACCATCATCGTGTTCCTTAACAATGTTTTTGCTGATTATGTAGCTTGTTTTTTGCATGTTTGACGACTTCAAATAACTAATAACAATTTATATTTCCCTCGGGACCTGGTCATGGAACAGTTGTAAAAGAATTATTACATCAATTCAGGTGCGGCCAATGGATGCTCTTTAGTTGTTATGTTTAAAGGTAAGAAAAGTTCATATCTATTACTTCTCTGTGATTACCATAATAATAACAGGGGACAAATTCAAAATCCGTCGGAACTGTATAATATCATATGCCTTTCAAAACTCTAAGATCATATTCACCCTTTTCAAACACTAAAAAGATCATTATGCCTTAAGGTGACCTACATTAATAACATCATTTTTCTATTCGTTTTGCAGCTAAACATACTATTATTAGTAAGTGATTTTGTTTCAATTATTGTAAGATGGATAAATAGGATCATTTTACTTGTCATTATTTAATTTTGAAGGATGTATGAAATTATGAACTTCTTGAACAATTTGTATAAAAATAGTTATAGTTATGGCATTTTCTGTATTGATAAAATTTCAGATTACTTTCCTTTTTGGCATTTTTAATCATTATAAAATTAGTAATGAGATTGTTTTTGGCCCACAAGCTTCCAAGCATATGTCGTTATTGAAGCATGCTTTACTCATCTTACTAAATTAAATTTTGTTGGACCATTTAAAAAGATATATACATGAACATCATGATTATTAATGGACTGATATGGCTCCAATGTTGATTGTAAAAAGCATGAGGCACTCTGAAGCGCTTAGGTCTCAAAAGCCGAGGAGCTAAGCCTTGTGTCCTTATTTAATTAGTTCATTTAAAGTGTGTTTGTTTGACCCGTTTAATGTGTGTTTTTATCATTTTGATAATCTAAAGTGTCTTTGGGTTGTGTTGACTCATTTAAAGTGTGCTTTGATCATTTAGATCTTTTAAAGTGTGCTTGGGTTGTTTTAAAAATGTGTTTTGATCATTTCCAGTATGTTTGGGTTGTTTTGAATCGTTTAAAGTGTGTTTTGATCACAAAGAATATTTAAAGTGTCCCTGGATTGTTTTGAATCATTTAAAGTGTGTTTTGATCACAAAGAACATTTAATTGTTTTGACCAAATATGAGTTCATGAAACATAAAGATGAAATCTTTTCCAAATTGCATCTTTACTAATAATTGTAGCCCAAATATTTAGTTTCATATAATAGTTTGCCTCATAGGTAATGAAACATTATCATGTCATCTTATGATAATACATGCAAAATGCATATGAATATGTTATACTGGGGTAGGAAGAGAATTTACGCACCTTGTGGTCCTCCACCAAAAAGTTTACACATATCGTTTATTGCTTCTTTCTCACGTTGATCTTTCCCCACCTTCAGGACCTCATCTAATGGCTATCTAAGAAACATAACAGAAAGAGTTGACTAAAAAATATTTGACCATAATATACAGTTACCTAACTATCTTTTGCTGTGCTAATAAGCATTCACACATTTTATTAACATCAAGATGTACTTATCCTTATATACAAAGTGAGTATAAAAAGTATTAAAGTTTAGTCACACCAATCTACTAGAACAACACTTCATATTTCACTCTTGCAAGCTTAAGTAACTCTTTCAGCCACATATTAGTTAATTAATGTAATATATTAAGAGATTTAGCCTTTTAATATGTGTTCCTATCAGGATAAAACCAAATAATTGGTCTGTATGACTTAACAAGCAACACACAAAAAAACAAAGCACATAAGTGACATACCGACAGTGCATAACATTTTACTCATTTGAGAGGCGTAGAATTCGTATTAGTTAATACACTGAATAAATGTTTACTTACAAACTTAGGATTATATCATTTTCTAGCACTTGCACGTGAAAACTTGAAAGAAAGTGATTCATTTTAATTGTGTATCAATTTACAATATAAAATTTCAAAACAAATCCATCGGAGCTGTGAACATTTAATCAGTTAGAAATAAGTAAAAGGGTATTTGGATTTGTATGCTAGAGTGTTTAGTAAAGATTAGGGCCCAAATGATTAGATTTGTAAAAGTACCATAATTTAAGCTTATGGGTCAACCTACGCGGATGATATGACAATCCACTCTCTCCTGTTTTATAATAATTGTCATGCACCCATTTAAAATTTTTATAATATATATTTATGAGTTTCAAACTTTAGTAAGCTACATATATAAGTTACACCCTACTAACTAAATTGTTTCCTATTTATTTTATGTCATCGTAACGAATAACCCACAAACAACACACACCACAAACCTCACCACCAACAACGAGGCGACAACATAGCCGTACCCGCCGCAACGCCCAATAAACCAGTCACATCTTCTTCTCCACTAAAACCACTACCCCACGTCCTTCTTCATTCTTAGCATCATGCTTGTTTTCTTTGTTTCAATCCATCAAATGACAGGAAGAAATTCTTGAGTTCGCAAGTTTCGGTGGCTTCTTAAATGAAATCGGGTTTAATTTTTATTGATGCACAAATGATTGATTGTGGAGAATCGAGTGCCAAGGATATTCCTGGTGCTATTGTTGGTGCGATTGATGATGATATTTCAAAATATGAATCCAACTTCTAATGTTCAAGTTCCGTCGTTTCTAGACATTTCGAACATGCTTTCGATTCTTCACATGAATTGGTTTGAGTTTCACATTTTTTTTTTTTAAAAAAAGAAGGAAATGCTATGGCCATATCTGGGCAATTCTAATGCATTCCACAAGCATCCTGACCTTGCAAACATATCGAAAACTTTTCCTTTTATAAGTCACATTTTGCCCACGTATATATAATAACACATTCAATCATGCTATATGTTGTTTCTTCAAACTGAACCTTGATTTCTTGATTCATTTGACCAAATTTACCATATGAATTTGTGGTTGACTTGGCTTGACTTGGTGTGGAAAAATAGAGGGGGGAGCAGAATCGAATTCAAGAGATTTGTTGTCGAAAAATATGACTCTTATTATGTGTATCTGCTGCTTCTTCTGCAGGAAATCTTAAACCAACCGGAGACAAAGTCGAAAATTGACATGATATTTTGGGTTTTTGGTCAAAATCAAAATATATTACTTGATTTCAACAGTTTTGTTTGGATCCCAATTCTCATTTGCAATAGGCCTGCTTGTTTTTTGTAGTTTTAAGGTTAATAGGGTCGTTTTAATTTGAGTTCTGCTGATGAAGATGATGAGGATAGATACATGCTGATGAAGATGATGAGGATAGATACATGATGAAGTTATTTTATATATTTATTTTTAATGATAAGGGTAGTTTGGTTATCTAGAGTTAACATAAAATTTAAAGTAAATTACATTTTTCATCCTTTAGGTTTATAATAAATTTCAAGTTTCGTCTTTAAATTAAGAAAATTACAATAAACATCCTTTACATTTAAAAAGCTTACATGTTTCGTTCTTTCCACTAACGGACGTTATTTTATTTGTTAAATCTTATCATGTGCTTTGCACATGAGGGCAAATCAGTCATTTTAAACCATATGAATATTAAAACAATAAAATTAAATTTTGAGTAAATTACAAGGACGCTCCTTGTGCTATCTCCAAATTGCGGTTTTGGTCCCCAGGTTCGGTAAACTACAAGGTCAGTCCAAAAGTATGCGTAAACGTAACGGGTTTGGTCCCTGACATGGATGGACAGTTAACTTTTTCAGTTAAATTATATGAAATGATCAAAATACCTATTTGTTGGGTTGGGTCCACTACACCCAACCCCATTGATGCTTTCGTTGTCGTGATCCTCCACTGCACCTGACACCACCATCACCTTCGTCCCCAACGCCACCGTCACCTACAACCGCATTATTTCTCTCCCGTTACCTCTTCTTAGTTTCATTTCAGATCTAGGCATGATGGTGATGGTGTTCTTCACGATGTTGTTCTTCAGAATGTGATAGGAGATGATGTTGATGGTCATCCAGAGATGGTGATGGTGCCCGGACAGTGATGGGGATGGTGCCCGGACAGTGATGGGGATGGTGATGGTGGTCTCCTAAGAAGGTGATAACGACCGGCCTGAGATGATGGTGGTGGCCGATCGGAAATCATGGAAGATGTTATCATATATATATATATATATATAGTCACACACACGCACAGTGATGGTGATGGTGGTGGCTTGAGACAGTGATAACAACCGGGCGGAGATGGTCATGGCGGCCGGTAGAAGAATACACACAGACATATATATATACATACATACATACATACATACATACATATATATATATACATACAGGGATATTGTTGTCATTTTCAGAAAAAGTTAACAAAAAGTTAACTATCCATCCATGTAAGGGACCAAACTTGTTACGTTTAGGCATACTTTTGGACTGACCTTGTAGTGTTCCAAACCTGGGGACCAAAATCGTAATTTGGACATAGCACAGGGCGCATCCGTGTAATTTACTCTAAAATTTATTAACAAAAAAACACATTCAATCACACACTCATCTCTTTCTTTCCTCCTCGTCTCCAACCTAACCCCAACCTCACCACCATATCAATATCCACGGTCACCACCATATCGCCACTAGGCACACAACCATCAACACCATATCATCGTCCACCGTCACAATCAACATCAACATCATCGCCTGCATACATCCGTCGGAGCTACATGTTCTCCCTCCTTCGTCGGAGTAGCACGATCTACATAATTGGGGGGGGGGGGGTAGAGGGTACTAATGGGGGTAGGGGTGAATAAACAAATGGAAGAGGTGGAGATGGTGATGGTTGGGTGATGAAGTAGTGGTGTGTTCTGAGCGGTGAAGTGGTGGCGGTGTTCTTGGCAATAGGGGGCGGTGGCATGGCTGAAGAAAAATTGGGGGTCTAGGGTTTTTTTGTTAATTAATGATGATGGATGATGATGATGATGTTTATAGATGATGATGTGGACTTGGAGAATGTTGGGTAGGTTTAGTTTTAAATACATTTATTGTTTTAATTTTAGGTGAAGTAAAACGACTGAATTATCCTCATGTGCAAGGCACATGACTTGACTTAATGGACAAAATTAACGTCCATTAAAGGAAAGGACGAAACATGCAAACTTTTTTAAACGTAAATGACGTTTACTGTAATTTTTTAGTTTAAGGACGAAATATGAAATTTACTATAAACTCAAAGAACGAAAAGCTATACAAACTCTTTACATAAAGGACGTTCAATGTAATTATTTAAGATAAAGGAAGAAACCTATAACTTTATATACACCTAAAGAACGCTTTATGTAATTTTGAGTGCTTTTCACACGAAAATAAAGACCAAAAATTTTGGTTTTTCATAAGAGTAAATTACAAATATCGTCTTTTATAATATACCAAATTATGGACTGTCCTTTTTTTAAAAAGTTACACACTTTATCGTTTGAGTGAAAAGTTGTTATGGATTTCAACACTTACACTAACAGCCGTTATTTTTAAAGTTAACTCACCTTATATGCATTACCCATGAGAGTATTTTGGTCATATCACCCCTAAAGGACAATCATCATCATCAAAAAAACCCATCATCATCATCATACCTACTTGACATCACCACCACCACTTCTCAACAACCACCACACCCTTTACCACCACTAACACCCTCTTGCACTTTCTTGTTTACGACTACATCATCACAAAATCACCACCCTCTCATCTAATTATATTTTTGTTTACAATTGAAAACCCATCACAACATTAATTTCCCCATGGCACCACCACAACCACCACCACCACCATCACCTACACTGCACCTCCTAGCATAACACCACCATCACCAAAGCCAAACCACCACCATCTCCATAGCCTGCAACTCTCCCACCGTAGCACCACAATGAACATCCGCATTACCCAAATCAAACACCACTACCATTCCACATCCAAATCAAACCCCTCTGGTCCGAATTGAACACCACAACCAGCAACCTCCTCAACCACCACCATCGTTTGCACTGCACCTCCCGCCACTAGACCCCACAACTTCATTAGATCTAAAAATCAATGATGCTATGGTGATGGTGGTTCGTTATACAAAATCCGATTGGACATGGTGATAAAAATATCAATTGGAGATGGTAAACAAGATGGGAAGATAGGGGTGATTGTGTAGATTTCAAGATTCATTTTTGTTTTTTTTGTTTTTTTTTTTTTTGAAATAATAATAATAATAATAATAATAATAATAATAATAATACAAGAATTATCCTTTAAAGATAAAAAGACTAAAATACCCTCATGTGCAATGCACATAAGATGAGTTAACTGTAAAAATTAACGGCCGCTAGTGTAAAGGGTGAAATAAGAACTTATCATTCAAAGGATAAGGGTGTAATCTCTTTTAAAAATAATCCATTTTATAATTTGGCCTATTCTAAAAGACAAAATTTGTAATTTACTCTTTCGATAATATTAAAAATTAGCTAATGAATTCTAAGTTGACTGAATGGGTGTTTTTAATTGGTTATTAGGTTATGTGGCACACTTTCAAGGGGTGTGTGGTTGTGTGGCTCACACTCATGGGGAACAGCACCTCCACTCCTGTTAGCTTTCTACGATAGACGTGTGTGGGCTCACAAACATGAGTGTCCGTTGTTGAGCAACGTGATCGTGTGTGGGGTCATGACTATTCAACAATAAGATTTTTTCTAAAATATATATTAGAAATGAGGAGGTACCATATGACTTTCCAAAGTAAAGGTAATGAGTTGGAGTCTCACTAGGTGCAATATGTTTCAAGTTGGTCAAGGGTTTTACCACAGTGGGCCTTTGGGTGGTGGGTTTCCCTTGGAATGGTGAGCGAGCCGGGTCACCAGCGTTGTCTGTGTTAGCGAGCGTGGGTGGCCTTTCGCCAATGGGTTTACCCGGGTGACCAGGCTTAAAAATTATTCGTTGGCCATTCAAAAAAAAAAAAAGAAATAGTTGGTACAAAACTAATTAAATTCTAATTTCTTTTACACAAAACAAGTTTAAATCCGTCCGTAACAATACATATCTTACTCATGAGATTGAATTCAAATAACACAAACAAATCTTCAACCCATGACTTAACAATAACAATCCTTATTTTCTCAAACCGGCCCCGATATTGTTCCATAAACACAACCGACACTTAACATTGTTCCAAAATGAAACAAGTGCCAACAAAGAGGAAAGGCATGAAGAAAAAAAGACCAACCTATTGTAATCGGACCACTTTGAGCCACTTCGAAATATAATGCAACCAAAGATGAGGTCGTTTTAGCAAAGGCTTGGGTTCGTATACCCGAGGATCCCCTTCATTGGTAATATTATTTTAAAAAGTTTCTTAATATTTATTATTATATTGTTTATTTGTTTATTAATTTTGCTATTATAGTATTATTTAATTATTAGTATATTTTTAAATAATAGCATTAACCTTATTATTACAACATTATTTATTTATCAACTCCATTTATTTTTGCATTTTTGCATGCAACTCTCAAATGTTTTCGAGCTTTAAAACCATGTTCATAAGATTTTTCATGATTTGATGGAACAAGGAGAATATCGTTCCATTACCCACATCAAAATGGAGGGATATTAAACAACATACAACAAAGTTCAAAGAGGTTATAATATTCTTCTCAAGTCTCAACAACTAGAGAAGCGATTCCAACAAAACCAACATTATATGGTTGGCTACTACTCAATGTTATATATTTTAGTGTAATTAGATTCACTAATGATCAATGTGATTATAATAATTATCAACAAGTCAGGAGGTGCGGAGTCCACGACTGTTTGAGTTTATTATGATCTCCGATATATAAAACCTCATAAGTAATAGGGTTCCAAGGTGGCAACGCCCCCTTGGAGGGGGTCCGCGGGCAGCGCCCCTGGTAGCTGGGTCTAAGGGTCGGCAACCCCTAGAGGGGTCCAAGGGGCTGCAACCCCCGGCTGGGGTTAAAACAAGCGTAATTATTGCTTTACTAAAAATGCATGAAAAATTTATTTTTTCGAAATTTCACATGTGAAACTCGGGGATTAAAACAGTAACTATGCATGTTCAAAACTATCGAAGGCAGTTACACCATCCATGAAATATTTCGAATTTGTACAAGATTGGTCACTTCTTCTTCTTCTTCTCTTCTGGTTCACGATCTTGAAACACACACGAATTTATACTTTGATTTCTGAACTTGAGTTTTATCCGATTGAACATTTGGTGTGAACCCAAATAGTTTTAATCTGAAAGCGAACTTGCGACTCCCAAGTTATTCCAAGTTATTGAAAATATTATTATAATTCCTCTACACCCAATACCATAAAGGTCATGGTGGTACGGCTCCGATTGTGGTTTGGAGAGTTTTTAGGGACTCCCAGTAATGGGACCATCAGGGGCAGCTCAACCAATTTAAAGGCCTCAAGCGAACTAAAATTTTGAGGCTTGTCTTATGTAACTTTTTTTTTGTTGCCCTTTTAGATGCACCACATTCATATTTTTTATTTCGGTTTGACATTTGTATTACTTTTTATAAGCTACATTATACAATGGGAGTATAAAATAAAATTGGAATATGCTCAAAAGAATCAAGTAATCAAGTCTAAAATAGTATACAAGTGAACAAGTGATTTTAATTTTATATATAATACTAAACAAAACAAACAAGATGATGCTGAAAAAGTTCTCAACTTTTGATTTCTATATTATCACTCGATAATTTTGTTTATGTAAATTTATATATCAAGTGAGACTTCAAAAAAGTTCTGATTTCTATATTATCACTATAATACTAGTTGATGAAAGTATAAATCTTCTAATAATCAGTAAAAGTGAGTATAATTCTTAACAAGTTTAGTATAATATTTGTGATAATATTGTTTATGCATATTTATATTATCAAGTAAGCAACCGACTTAGGGCTGTTCACGAGCCGAGCCGAATCGAGCGGACCTTTGCTCATGCTTGGATCGTTTCCAAACCGAACCGATCTGATCCGCTCGTTTACAACCGAGCGAAAAAACGAACGAGCATTTTTCGAGCGTTAATTTTCTGATCGAGCGTCAAACGAGCGCAAACGAGCGGCGAACAGTTTGTACAACTCAACTATCTAGTGTGTCATCTAATTTATATTGCAATAAGAGGCGATAACAATGTTGGGTCTTAAGTTTTAATAACTTAAGAAACAACCACATTTTATAACATAACATTTTCATAAATAACAATACGTTGTGACTAATCATCAGGCTAACACTATAGCTGATAATGATGCAGTGAGCATATTTCAGAGAACGATACATGAGAGCGAAAGATGATCGACTAATAGTAAAAGCGGGATCAAAAATTCTCTTGTAACGACTTACAGATTCACTTTTACACTTAGTGTTAAATTTTTAATTAGGTTAATTGATATAATATGTATAAATATAATTATATATTTGTATATGGTGGGCCAAATCTATTAGAGTGTTATGTGTAAACTATATATATATATATATATATATATATATATATATATATATATATATATATATATATATATATATATATATATATATATATATATAGGAGGGATCAAATGAAAACCACCTTTATAATTGAAAACCATAAAAACCACTCTCCACCAATCACATATTTTTAATGTATATATTTTTTTATTTTACTATAAAAGGCTTTTATGTAATTTAACAATTAACTTAATTATGGCATCTTTTATCATATTGGACTAAATCCCTTAAATTTCTCAATATCATTTTGAATTGGTTAACTAAATATTTTAATTGGTATCATAGATTGATTAAATCGTAGTTTTGTTTAAATATAATTTTGAATATTACATATACTTTCTTCAAACACCACCATTGGTACCGCCTCATTGCCGCTTACCACCATCAGCCACTGTCGAATTTCATTATCGTCGTGTAGCAACACCAGCAACCATCAAACGCCATCTCGTCGACACCTTCGAACAACACTAAAACCACGCATACATGCTTTCTGTTGAAGTTCGAACCACCGACACTCCTCAACTGGTACTGAATTAGCCGTCAAGAACAACAACAACCCACAAAAATCTTGTTAAATCAACCTAATTTACAGGTTTGATTGACGTAATCTATTCGAAAACAAAAATTTTTCCAGGTAATGTTATGATAAAGATGAAGAAGATGATGATGATAATGAACTTTGCTACATATAGAATGTTGATGGGTCAAAGATGATGAAACATTGAAGCAAAGGATAATGATCATCAAAGAAGATGTTGATGACGAAGAACACAATGAAAATGCAAAGAAGATGATGATGACAAAGGACACAGTAAAGAAGACAAACACTGCGATTACGTATACGTAACACTTCTGTTACGTAGTGAAGAAGACAAACATTGTGATTACGTATACGTAACACTTTTGTTACATATACGTAACACTTTTGTTACATATACGTAACACTTTTCTTATACATATGTAACAATGTTTTTTTTATTTATTATCTTCTTATTTTTGGATATATTTCACTTGTATTTGCATTGCTTATAACCCAATTGCACTAGTATTTGTTTTGTTATACGTAACCACATCCACATACGTGTAAATTTACGGGTTAGATAAAATGTTATGTACTTGTTATATATGTTATACTTATATATACGTAAGTGACAACAATTGAATATATGTAGTAAAATTTTTCAAGTAGTTTAGATGCTCAGAAGATTGGAGATTTGATTTAATAGTGAAATTGAAGTTTGATTAGGTTACGTATATGTAACACAATGTTTTATATACATAGCACATTATTACGTATACGTAACATAGTGTTACTTTTTGAAATTCGTTATGTGGTTACATATTGGTGATTATGTATTAGTGTTTCTAATCCATTTATTATGGATTCGTCCATTAAATACCAAATTCACTATGATTTATAATTTAAATTTGTTAAAAAATATTAGTAGAAAAAATAAAAAATTTTATTGTAGGTTGAGAGAGAGGAGAGAGAGTGTGAGAGATTTTAGGGATTTAACTAATTAAAAAAGTGGTTACATATGATTTTTAAATGTTTTGCTCATTATACCCCTACCACCTTTTATTTAAATCATTTAAACATCATTTAATTACAATCTTGCCCCTAATCAATCTTAACCATTGATGAAAAAAATCAAGGGCTAGAAAGTGGTTTTTTTGGTTTTTAATTATAAATAGGTTTTCATTGGAACCCTCCCCTATATATATATATATACATATATATATATATATATATATATATATATATATATATAAAATAATTCGAGCCGAACCAATCCAAGCGGACCTCACTCGTGCTTGGCTCGTTTACAAACCGATCCGAGCCGATCGGCTCGTTTACAACCGAGCATAAATTCGAACGAGCATTTTTCGAGCAAATTCCAAACGATCATCGAGCGAGCGGCGAGCGATTTGAACAGCCCTAGCAACCGTTTAACAATGAAAGTCGAAACCAACCGTTTAACGATGAAAGTCAAATACAAGGGTTTAAAATGAGCAATCTGTGTTTTGTCACTTTTGTGAAATATTGAATTAATTGTTCAACTTTCCAAATTAGCATTATGTGATTTAAAGATTAATCATTATGTTCAACAGTCTTTTTTTATTAAAAATTGTTTGAGTCAAGTATTAAAACTTAACTATTTAAGTATAACCCTAATCAATATTGCAAAAACCACGTAAAGTTATAAAGAAGACAAAATCAATATTGCAACCTAATTCTCAAATCAATAAGCCTGACCATAAAAGCCAAGATTATGAAAAGAAGACAAAATTAAGAATTAAAAATTTAAACACAAACTAACCTCAAAAGAGACTAGAAAAACAAAAGCCTGAGAAGTCGGTGACTCATTCGAATTTTAATATTAGAATTTATGGAGAACAACTGTCCGTCGCATCACGCCACCGCCGACCAGAATTATGAACAACAAATCTCCGGTCGCCGCACCGGCTGAGTTTAAGACCTCTGTCCTCTAAGGCGTCGAAATCAAAATTAGATTAGGTCACTATCTGAATCTCCAAAATCGATATTAAATTAGTCGATTAGATAACAAGAAATAAAGAAAAGAAGATGAGTAGATGAAACAATTTGTCTCTTCCTATTCGTTTGAATTGAAGTCAGATCATATGCTCGTCTCTTCGTTCCCCAAGAATTACACATTCCCGCTTTTTGTATTATTTTGGGCTTGAAATCTCATATTCCTCCTTGAAGAAGCCCATATGATGTGTAACAGAAGTCTAGTGTTAGTGTTATTTTTATTCATAATTAATCATGATTATAGCATAAGTTTTATTCTATATCACGCATTTATTAGACATATTTTTATTTATTTTAAGTAATATTCGTTTTGGTAGAATATAGTATACTTTGGATAGATTTTATTATTTTGTAGGTGAAAGACGGTTGCGTAGATTGAAAAGAATAATTGGTGGAAACTTTGGAAGAATATTAAAGACTAGAGGTGATATGAGAAAAATTGGAAAGATAAATATAATATTTAATTTGAAGACTTATCTCCTAAAAGATTTTGTTTATTTCAAATTTTAAACAAATCTTGATAAAAGAAAAAAAAAAAAAAAAAAAAAAAAAAAAAAAAAAAAAAAAAAAAAAAAAAGGATAAGAAGATTATATATACATATTCTTGAAGGAAAAAGGAGAATCTTTTCTCTGGAAGAATTTCAAGTGCAACAATAAGTAAAAAAGAGAAAGCAATTGAAGTTTAGTCTTGTCAAGTTTTTTTTTTATTTTCGTAAGTTTTCTCATTTTTTATCAATTGATTTAGCTGTTATGTCCGCCTAATCGATTTTAGGTTTTGACACTTGGGTTTGTTTTTTTGAGTTTGATTCGTATCTTATGTGAAACTTTTATGTGATTGTTTATTTGAATGGTTTGTTTGCATGATTCTTGATCTTAAACCCGGATCTACTCCGGTATATATTAAATTGTTAATAAACCTGATCAAATTATTAATTTTTCTAATTAGTTCTTCAAATTTTAAAACCCTAACTAAGTTTTAATTTTTGAATACAAGGAACAAATGATATTTTGTGTTTGGCTATAAATCCAAAATTATTATATGGTCATTCAATCTAGTTAAGCATTCCGAACGGCCTGAGTGTTTAACTATAATCAATATTTCTATCACTGCAACCAGCACGATAAGATCCGAACAACGTGAGCTTAGAGTAGCGGATTGACTCTAATCAACAAACTGCGTTTGGTTTGACATTAGATGGAGGGGATGTCCGAACGGCGTGATGTCTAGTATCGATACAAATTAATTGATTTAGCTGTTATGTCCGCCTAATCAATTTTAGGTTTTGACACTTGGGTTTGTTTCTTTGAGTTTGATTCGTATCTTATGTGAAACTTTTATGTGATTGTTTATTTGAATGGTTTGTTTGCATGATTCTTGATCTTAAACCCGGATCTACTCCGGTACATATTAAATTGTTAATAAACCTGATCAAATTATTAATTTTTCTAATAAAGTTCTTCAAATTTTAAAACCCTAACCAAGTTTTAATTTTTGAATACAAGGAACAAATAATATTTTGTGTTTGTCTATAAACCCAAAATTATTATAGGGTCATTCAATCTAGTTAAGCATTCCGAACGGCCTGAGTGTTTAACTATAATCAATATTTCTATCACTGCAACCCGCACGCTAAGATCCGAACAACGTGAGCTTAGAGTAGCGGATTGACTCTAATCAACGAACTGCGTTTGGTTAGACATTAGATGGAGGGGATGTCCGAACGGCGTGATGTCTAGTATCGATACAAATCGTTTACATAAATGATCATTGCACCATAATCGTTAGTGATCGTAAGTCGGATCAAGTCAAGAACCAACCCTTGTGTTAAAACTGTTTTATAAAATTTGATTTTTCTTTCACATTTTATTAGTTTCAATAAATTTTCGTCATAAAAAAAACAACTTTATTTTTTCTTGACAGAAGCAGGATTTCCTTTGTAATTTTGGCACGGCCGTGCTAGTGTGCTGTAATTTTTTACTTTTACATTTTTTTTCTAATTTTATTTTTTTATTAGAATCCCTCTATTTTACTTTGTTTTCATAATAAGTGTACTTGAACTTGAATCGTTTTGGTATAAACTCGATTACCCGTATCACTGAGGACACAAATCCTACTTCTACTCATACTATTCTTAGTGTTTGTGACGGTAGGTTCACATTGTAATATTTTATTTGCTTGATTCGACACACAACATCTAGATACCCAAATACATGTATACAACATATATGCATAAATATTTAAAAAATGAATGACCTAATTTTTGGGGGCCCCAAGCCTTAACTTCCCTTTGGGCTGCAGTTGAGCCGGCCCTGGGGACCGTAGCGGTAATGAATTAATCGTCATAAAGTCGAAAACAACATCGTCAACCTATGAATGATAGTCTGTGTTCCTCTATTCAAATTTAATACTTTTGAGTTGTGCATATGATTTTTTGATGTATTATATTTTTTACAAACTCTGACGTTTATATGATGGTATATTATGACTTTAATGGTATGATGGTGATACTGGGATTTTATTCATTAATGGCCTTGATCCTTGTTTTGTGTTTTTTTTGAGTCTATTTACCATATTGATAGAGATTTGATGCATCTGAGACTTAATACGAAGTTACAAATTTCACTAACATATTGTTGCAATTTGAGGAATTAACTCTCTCTCTTACACTTTGCTCATTTTATTTTTGGAACATTATGGATAATGTTAAATTTAAATACGTGGATGGGAGCTTACGCGCTAGAACATCAGTTTGATCCTTAAAACATACTTAAACGTGTAAAAAACTTTTAACAAATCTGGAGTTAACTTATACTCCAGTTAAAAATCTTGAAACATGTGAAGTTCAAAAGATTCACACAAAGGAATTTATTTCTAACAAGTGTCTTCATAAAAATTTATTTTAAAATGTTAAGTTAAGTTTAACGATCGAGTTGATAGTTGAGTCGGTTGATAGATATGCATTATTCACATCGTCAACCCTTATCGCAACATTTTATGAGGGTCGAGCCTTAGTACAAAGCAGTAAGGCTTGTTTAGCCTTTTTCTTTTTTGTTATTTATAACTGAAGAGAAGTTCATATTTGAAAACCGAAAAGAAAGGCAAGAAAAAGAAAACAAGAGAAGAGAAGAATATAAGTTGAAAAATACATATATAGTTGAATAAGTGTTCACTTGCAGTTTTGTTATGAAAGATACATTCCGTCATGATTTTATCATGTTGGAGTATTAGTTATTTAGTTCGTGGAATGATAGGGTTTCTCAAACAGAAGTGTTTTGGTGAAGAGAATTTTTTAGTAAATCAAAACTATGTGATTTTTTATTAATAAAAAATAGGATAAATTAAACAAACTTTAAACCGGTTGAAGTGATGTAACTTTGAATTTCCAAACATTTGTTGGGCATGTAGGAGCGTACAAGGAGTCAAACCCTGATTGGACCGTTCAAACCGGCTCAAAGTGAGGACCGGAATGTATGAAATTTAAGGACTGAGAACCGGACCATACAAAGATGGGTTTGTCCAGTCCGGTTTCGGTCCTAACGGGTCGGTTCTACAATTTGGGTTGTGCCAACCCACAATAGATCGAATTATGTTACTAAAAATATTAATAATTTATTAATGAAAAATAATGGCATTCGAATTGGTTCTCAATTGGTGCTCATATTCTAATTCAATATAATATATTAATTAGTTTTAGTAAACTCGTGTATTACACAGATTAAATAAATACAATAAAAAATTATTGATAATTGAGCGCCTTGTGAGTGCGTTTGTATCCGCGAAGGGAACCATAACATGGGTATAAAACAATATTTTAAGACAATAAAACAATATTTTAAGATAATGTATGATTGAACCTGAGAACATACCGGAGGGAACCATAACATGGGTATAAAACAATATTTTAAGATAATGTATGATTGAAATTACGTTTGAGTAATAATTATAGACAATAAAACAATAATATCAACTTTTTAAACTTTTATTTTTAAACTTTTTTGTTTTTCCAAAAAATAAATTAAATAGTTTGTTTCAAAACAAACCGTGTTAAAAAAATATCATTTTTAAAAATTTTCTAACTATAACTTTTAATTTTAATTACTTATTATTTATAAAATATTTAATATTTAAAAAACCAATTTTAAATTATTTTTTATTTTTAAAAATGCTTGGTGTTTTAGAAAAATTTTCTTTTTGTAAAAATTTATTCTTTTAGAAAAAATATTAATAAAAAGATAATTATTTTGTTTATTAAAAACTATTTTTAATCTAAAAAGAATCAAATAATATTATTAGTAATTAATATAATTATTTAATATAATAGATAAACTAAATTTTTTTAATAATAATGAATATTGTGCTGGCACTTGTTATCTTTAGTTACATTTTTATTATATTAGAAATATATTCAATACATATATGTCCCATGAGTTATGATTATATTATTAAATTTAGTACATGAAAAACCAAATTATAAAGGTTGATAACAAATACTATATTGATAGTTATCATTTTCTATATAAGCATAAATATTTTTAAGAGAAGATAAACATCTTGATTTTAGCAACAATAATAAGAAGATAACTAAAAAACAATAATGAGAAGATAGTGAACAATAATCTTATTTTGAAGAAATCAATTACCCTCGTTGC
This sequence comes from Flaveria robusta, assembly GCA_025506415.1. Lineage (NCBI taxonomy): Eukaryota > Viridiplantae > Streptophyta > Magnoliopsida > Asterales > Asteraceae > Flaveria > Flaveria robusta. Next base: position 17,127,882 of record CM046460.1, on the reverse strand, counting down.
TATTGTACCCCACAACCCACATATTTATGTATTGGGAAAATTACCAAACTAACCAGTTGACCAACTCAATTTACCCAAATAACCATTGACCAATAAAAATACGAAAATGGGCATTTGACTTTGACCCTCGCCACCGACGAGGAAAAGTCATAAACCCTCGCCCACGTGGTTAATTTTCCCTCGCCCACGTGTAAATTATCTCGCCCACGTGGAAATGCGAATTTAAAAGGGTCAGGCGAGGGGTGCATCTCCCTAGGCGAGGGATTTGACCACAACCTCGCCGAGTCAGCGAGGGGTGCATATTTCTAGGCGAGGGGTGCAAGTTTCAAGGCGAGGGATGCGAGTTTCAAGGCGAGGGATGCGAGTTTCAAGGCGAGGGGTGCATGTTTCTAGGCGAGGGATGTGACATTCCCCTCGCCGGGTCAAATCGGACATAAAGTTGGTGTTGCACGCGTATCTGGGCGAGGGATGTTACATTCTCCTCACATAATTATTATTTACATTTAAATTTACTCCATTTTGACTTGCAATGATAATTACTAGCAAGCAAACTAAGAAATTTATTTTTCTTTTTAACAAAATGTATTAAAAGTGAAATAAAAATAAGGTGGAAATTTATAATGGTTGTATGAGTAAGATAGTCATGAATAATAAATAAAAACTTATAGGTGTTTTTGGTTTAGTTGTCTAGTATAAATTCGATCAATGAATCAATCTAATGCTATATTTTTATAATCTAAATAATTGATTTTAGTCGATAATATTAGGTGAAAACGGACACAATTAATGTACATAAAGTGCATGTCTCACACCTCACCTGCTACATCCTTTATAAAATTATTGATCACAATCAAATTCAACTTAATTTACACGATTAAACAACAAGAAAAGGACTTGGTAATTGAAAGTCATAATGCCATATTATTATTATATTATTCAAAACTATGATAATAAACAAGTCATAATAGATAAATAATTTTTAATCATTTTATAACTAAAAATGATATTTATTAAAATACAACGGATGTAATCACTGTTTAAGGCTTCAAATTAAAACAAACTTTTATCCATACAAACCATCAGAACTATGTCATAAATTGAATTACGTGGTCCATTTTTTTTAAATAACGGATGCTATTTTAACCTTCACTCTCCTTACATTTATATTACATTAAAACGTTTAAGTCTTAAACGATACTCAAACCTTAATCTCAATAAAAACATTCAACCTCAATCGTCTTACCGCTATACGCAACTCCCACCATGAGTGTGAGGATCTCAAACCATTCAATTCATGTCTTTCGTTTTCCAACAGTTAAGTTTATAAAAATGTATGTTGACTAATAACTTTTTCTTATTTTTATATCTTTCTTTTAACAACAGAGTAGTAGTTAAAAATTAATAACACCTAGCTAATAATAATTTATGAAAATCGAGGTTTGAACATGAGAAGGAAGATGCAAAACATCATTTTCAAGATGTTGACTAGTATAATTTTTACTTATTTTTATATCTTTCGGATTTTTTTTGTTTAAAAAAATATTTTTTTTTTAATTATGGGGGCGAGGAGGGGTATTTTCGTAATTTCGGGCGAGGAATTCTCATAATCCCTCGCTGAGTCAGCGAGGGATGAAAGCCATGTCAGCGAGGATTACACGTGGGCGAGGGATTAAATGAAATCCTCGCCGGGCACGTTTATCTGGGCGAGGGATTCGCATAATCCCTCGTCACGTCAGCGAGGGATGACATGTGGCGGCCTACTATTGGTTCTTTTGTTTGATAAATTTCAAATTTGACCGGTTATTTTCATAATTTGACTTGGTCAAATGATCATTTTCGTAATTTTCCCTTATGTATTTAGTATTTAGGGTTTTCTTATATTTAATTATTAGATTACAAAGATATATAAACTCGTTAAAAAATTAAAATCCCAAAATCTAGATTTTTTTAATATTAATACTTAAATCTATTATTTTTTACAAACCACGTGAACAATTCGTGTAATATAAACTATTTATTAAGTTTGACTAAAAAGGAAACGATTAAAACCTACTACCGAAGTGATTGTTCCTACAGAGTAACGGTAGACACAAGTTCTTTTCAAGAAACCATGGATCATTTCCAGTTTCCATAAACCTTCATCATGTTCACTATGATGACTACCATAATCCCACAAATTTTCTCCAAATTCACGTATTACAAAACCCCAAGTAAACACTTTTACGTTACAAAATCGCGAGGACTCACGAATTCCCTTACGAAGACATACGATTGTTGTAACCAACAACAAGATTCTAGATTGGGTTTTCAATCTAGTTGTAAATTGTTACGGGATAAAGATCGATTTGATGAGAAGATAAAGAAGAAGACCAAAAGGGTTGTTCTTGTTAGGCTTAATAATATCAAATCCAACGGCCGCGACGGTGGTGGCGGTGGCGGTGACGGTGGCAAAGACGACGGTGGCAAAGCAATGGTTTTGGGAAATCTTGCTTTGGCTGTTAGCTTGATTTATCTTTCTCTTAATGGGCAACTCGGTTGGATAATCGATGCTATTGTTTCATTTTGGGTATGTGTATTTAGATTCAAATTAGTCGCTTTTTAACTTCAGAAATTGATCATGCGAAAAATTGATGTCTAAATTGAAGTAAACAGAATCATATTGGGCCATAAAGATTGTGAATTTGACATAATATTGTTCAAATTCATGTTTAATTATGTTTGAATTCAAGTTTAATTGTGTTCAAAGTTGCTTGTATTCATCCAACATGTGGGGATAATCTTCTTATCTGATTAATATGATTGATTTTAATGGCAGCTTGTAGTGGTGTTTGTTCTAGTTGTGGGCTTTGGAGCTCTTATCTGGTGGGCAAGAAGTGATATGGTTGAAATCAAAGTAAGAATTGCCATCTGATTCTTATGCTTTTGTCATTTTCAAGAACTTAATTTGGAGTCTGTTGATTTTTTGCAGTGTCCTAATTGTAGAAATCAATTTGAGGTTTTTAAGTAAGAAATGCAGTCTGATTCTTATGTTTTTGTGTTTCTTAAGCTTGTGTGGAATCTTGTTTCTAACTTGAGATTATATTGTTTATTGCAGATCTATGCTATACGATGAACCGCAGCTGTGCCCCTATTGTAGCCAACCTTTTGTAGGTAGAAATGTTGTGTTTGATTCGACAGTCGACACACAGTTTAATATATGTTTTCAACTGATGATCAAACCTGGAAAATGTTTAAGAGACAGTTAAAGTTTAGAAAACTTGTGGATTATCATCAATCTGTACCCTTTAATGACATAGTGTTTGAGGGTAAAGAGGGTCATATCTTTTTAACTTGATATATAATCTTGGACCATTTGGAACATAATCTTTGAAGGCCTATAAGTCGGGTCATATCTTATTAACCCGAGTTTATATTGGATTTCAGTGGTCGGTGATGAGTTTGTAAGGGATCGTACAAAGTTTTCCAAGGAATCTACAATATTTGATGAAGCATTCAGCGACTTATTTTCTCGATCAAAGAAAGGTGCACCAGTTTTATTATGCGTACTCTTTTATGAATTACAGTTGATATGGCTGCATACTTTCTGCAGGAAAGGGTTCATCCAGAACTGTTATTGATGTTGAAGCCGAGGTTAAGGATGCCGAATGAAAATATATCACACGTCAGAACTCTTATAAGAGCATTCACAGTAGGTTCCTTATATTTATGTGAGTGTTTTTCTTCTATTTTAAGGAATGGTTGTAAATGGTTGTGAGTAGAGGAGAGAGAAAAGTTACTGTTTATTTTGTATATTTGAGGAATCACTGTTCAACCCTTATAAATTTTTTAATATTTTTGAAAGTGGTTGTGAGTAGAAGAAAGAGAAAAGGTAATGATAAAAGTATAAACAAATATTATTTAATTGAGAATGAGAAAGAAATAGTAGTGTTTTTTAGTGCAATTATAAGGATAAGGATATGCAAGCTGATGTGAATGCTCTAATGTTAAGCTATCAATGTATGTATATAATTTTTGCAAACAACAGACAACTACACAAGTGACAAGTAGAAGCTGGAACCAAACAAGTGAATGAGTTTGAGCTTATTATGTTTTAGGATGTGGGAAAGTCTTGATGACGAAGGGCGGTCGTTGTTAATGAACCTTGATAGCCTGGAGACTCCGTGTTTATACATCGATTTGAATACAAGTTTTTATCTATATAGTCATATAATAATCGTAAATAACTTACATGAACGCACTTTAAATTTGTAAGACAGTGATGCATTCGAACTCGAATGTAACAAAGTTCACAATTTTTTTTAGATCATGAGTGCGTATGTCATTGTGACTATTAAGGTTGTTAACTAAAGTATATGTTGTGGTTTTGCTGTACACTAAATTTTTTCTTTCAGAATGTTGTTCTTTTTGGGTTTTTTTTTTGGCATAAAATGGTTTCCCGTCTCTTGAATTAGCTACCTCTTTGTGGTGGGGTGTGGGATGAGGCCAGATCGCTTCGTAATCTAATGCATATAGTATTATCTTACTTTTTGTGCGGTCCACGGCTTGTACCCACAACCTTAAATTTATAGAGCCGTAATGGATCAAGTTTTGTATATTTAAAGGTAATTGAATGGATAGTTGAAATAAAAGATAAAGAGGTAAAAAAACGTGTTTAACATTGACATTTAAATACAAGGGTGTCCTTTTTTTCATTTTTAAAAGAAGCAAGTGTAGAAAAGTTCATAAAGGTTGCATGACAAGTAAACAAACCAATGTTGATTATATCGTGTGCGTTTAGGTTTCTATCAAATCCAACCAAGGGTGGGTTAGTTGGTTTTCGTTATCATGGACATCAAGTAAAAAATTAAAAAAGTAAATTACATTTTTCGTCTTTTAAATTTATAGTAAAATTCTGGTTTCCTTATTAAACTAAGAAAATTGCAGTAAATATACTTATAATTAAACCTTATAACAATTTACGTCCTTACCTTTAACGGTCGTTAATTTTGTTCGTTAAATCTAATCACATGCAAGTCACATGAGGGTAATATAGTTATTTTATTCAATTTGATAAAAACATTAAAACATTATATAAACTAGAATGCAAGCGGTAGTCTCTCTCTCTCTCCATCCTCCCAGGCTTTCTCTCTCTATAATTATCTTTCTATCTTTGTCACCACATGAATTTGATTTCAAATTGATATACAATTAAACTTTAAAAGAAAAACTTAGAACACATATCAACAAAAATTCTATTTCCACAAGAAGCTTTGGGTAGAAATTGTATCAAAGTTTTCATGTGTTAATCCTTCAAAACTAAAAAGATAAAGGAACAAATTTTTGTGCAGGTCTCGTTTTGCTCTCCACACAACCACCTGTCCCTCTTATTCTATTGTAGAAGATCAACCATAGAAGTCGATCTACACTCTATCTGAAGTTGAAGTTAACCTGTCGTTGTTATGCACGTCTTGATCTGAAGTCGATTTACTACTAGAAAATGAACCATATTCCCTTGATGTGCAGCGTTGATGCCATGGTGAATGGGTAAGAAATGGTGGTTGAAATTTCAGACTAACCATCTAAAGACAGAAGTGGTGGTGTTGATCGATGACAGATAGAATGAGATATTGAGTTCTAAGTTGTTCGTTGACAAGTCAAAGGGATAATTGTGACCGAAATTTTAGATGGGCGGGGCTACCGCATTTTGAGGAGGTGAAGTCGTAGATTGGTATAAAGTTTACACCTTGACGCCAAAATTCAAAACTTTGCACCTCGGAAGCAATCAACGATCTCGCTAGATAATCTGAATCACGAAAAGCCTCAAGATTTGCAACTTGAAACAAGTTCCTGTGATGACGGCGGTGGTACACGGCGGCGGTCACTGTTGTACGCGTTCGGCGGAGAAAAACCGAAGGGGTGGGGCCGGGGTTTGTGGTCGACGACAATGGGATGGGGGATTAGGGTTTCCCCTAATCCCCTATTTTATGTAAAACGATTTACATGTTTAGTCCCTAAATTTTATCATTTTGACCCTTAGTTTACTGACACTTAAAAACCTTCGACAATTAACTTTTATTATCAAATCCTTTTGGTTTACTAATTAACTTTTCATTAGGTAAACCTTTTTAAACTTTTTTTAAACCTTTTAATTCATTAAACAATTAATATTTAACTAACACTTAATCCTTTTTAAATTAATTATTTCTCTAAATAATTAATCACTGCTAATTAAATTGTGGTTCATAACATGGAACCATTACACGTTACTACTTTGTTGTTGTTCAATACATAACTCTTTGGATCCTACCTCAATAGTCACGTTGAAATTATCAATGATCAAACATCTAATATTCAACATACTCCCATTTAGACGATTCATAACTAATTTCCTCAATTTAGATAGCGGTGGGTGTCTACTGCATCTCACGTTTAATGTTTATGCTTCATAAGATAAACATAATTATATCTACTGAAATCATCAGTACATATGATAACTTTCCCTATTTGTGCTCATTTATTTGAATGGACCACATAGATCTATATGTACAAGTCCTAACAGATCCCTAGTCCTTTGATTGACACTAGTGAAAGGAGCTTTGGTCAACTTTATTCTCAAACATAATTTGCATTTATCAAAAGATTCTTGACTTGTTAAATCTAATATTCCTACAGTTTGAAGTTTCTTCATGCGATTCTTGTTTATGTGTCCAATTCATAAATGTCACAGATATGCCTCATTATAATCTAATTTTGTATGTTTATCGAAGATAATGTATATATAATTATTATTATGGAATGTGTCTCATAGATTCCATTTTGTTGTTTTGTATCAAAGTAAAGTACATCATTCAAATATGTAGAAATATAATCACCATTAAAAGCATATTGAAAATCTTGTTCATGCAAACAAAAAACTAAAAGAATATTCATGTTCAAACTAGGTACGTAACAAACATTGTTCGAAACAATTTTTAAAGCATTGGAAAGTAAAAGAACAAATAGTTATACTGCTTTCACTGCAAAATTTTTTCCATTACCAATATGGAGTTTCAGGTCACCTTGTTTAGCTTTCTAACCTTCTATAATCCCCGCAAATCATTCCAATTCCTATTTTAGTGTCTGTTTTCATCATAGTGAAAACACTATTGTATTCTTTAGAGGAATCTTCTTTGTGGCAACAAGAGCCTTTCACGCTCTTATTTCCTTTTCCCTTGGCATTAGCTTACTAACTCCACCCTTTTTGATCATCAACACTATACCAGGCTTATAAGAAATTGATACATTCATCTCATCAGTTTTAAGCATCAAATTTAACTCTAAGTGGGTATTGTCCCCAAGCATTCATATTATAGTTTATAATGAACTGGTCATATGGTTTTGGAAGTGTGTTAAGGATAATATCCCCAACCAGCTCATTACTCAATGGGGCCTCAAGACATGCTTCATCATAACCCGTCATCTACAACACATGAGTGCTAACAAAAGAACCCTATTGTATTCTAGTAGTTATAAGTAATTTTATCATTTCAAACCTCTCATGACAATCCTGTAGTTGGAAAATTTCCTTAGATTGCTTAATCATGTTGAATGTTGTCATATTTTCCAGATTCTTCTAAAGTTGTAGAATCATGGAAGCTAGCATGATATAAGATACTTTAATAAAGTCATTGAAATGTCTTTTCCAGTCCTTACGTGCACTTCTCATCTGGGTAGTGGGTTTCTTAGGAATTGGTCATTTGAGAACATGCATCTTGTCATCTACCATGAGAATGATTTTCAAGTTCCTAAATCAATCCGTGAAGTTGTAGTTGTTGAGTTTGTCCTTTTGAAGAATTGACTTAAGAAAGAAGAGAGTAACAGTATTCGCTTTGTCAGACATCTATAAAATTCAAAAGAAATTGTTTACTATTTTCATCCTTAACTTCCTAATCATTTTAAGACCTAATTACAAAAAAAAATATATAAATAGGATAAGATCCCTTTTCACAAAAACTCAGTGAATAACCGAAGCTTTCTACACTAGCATGGTTACCCAAGTAGGTAACGATACCAGTTGTGTCAACTACAAACTCTCAGTTTGGGTTCGCATGACGAGTGTTGTCAGTCATTGGTACGTTTAACTACAACTATGCTCACTTAAAGTTTAAGTGATATTAGCCCTTAATTTGTAATTGTAGAACCGGCTCAAGTGACTTAAAATCATGATTGTATCTTTCACCAAAACCTTAGGCCGGGTGTAGAGTAAATGCTAATACCAGGGGTTTAGAGAGAGTGGGTGAAGTGTTACTAATTTAGGATGGTGTAAAATATCGATTACTAGTTTGGGATTTCTATTATGACTTTAATTACTGTCTAGGTCAAAATACATTGGATGACTTGTAGCATGAGTCAAGTAGTTCAATTTCGATAAAATCGCATTTTCAATTTTGTTTGAGCCATCAAACGAACCCGAACTAGTCTAGGGTCACAACTATTTGCAATCTCCTACTTGGTTCAAGATATCCATCTTAACTCCTGCTTGTCCTCATGTTTGGTGTTCTAATCTTTTTCTTGCGGTTTACAAGAATTTTAAATAAACAATTTACAAAAAGAAAAGTAAACCTACCCATAGCATTAGGGTTTCAAAACACCCAAAATAATAATATAAAGATTTAAAAAACCAAACACATCCAAACACGGTCACTAGTGCTCGATTTCAATCACAATCAATCACAAACATAAAAGTAAAGCATTTGATCATAAAAGATTCAAACTTTTGTCAAAGCTTAAAGATTTTTCTACCAAAAGAAACACTTTATAAGAAATAAAATGCAAGATGAATAAATATAGTGTTTAAACGCACGTAAAAGTGGCTTTGATACCACTCTTGGGTAATGTAAGTTAACTTTAACAAATTAAAGTCATTAAAAATTGAAATTTTTATTAAATTAAGCGAAAGCGTTTCAATTATTCTTATTAATTGAATGCCTAATTAGGTATCAAGATACACACATTAAAACAAAACACAACAATAGATTAGTATAAAATTTATACCTTGATGGAAAAGTTCAAAACTTTACACCTCGGAAGAAATAAATGATCTTGCTAGATAATCCACATCATGAAAAACTTCAAGCTTTGCAATGTTTTCAACTTGAAACAAGTTTCGGCGACAACGATGATGTTACATGGCAACAGTTGTTGTTGGTGGTGTTCGGTTGAGAAAAACTGAATGGGGGGGGGGGGGGGATGTGGTTGACGACAATAGGATGGGGGATTAGGGATTCTCCTAATCCCTTGTTTTATATAAAAAATTCTTTTACATGTTTAGTCCCTAAATTTATCGTTTTGGTCCCCGGTTTATTAACACTCAGAAACCTTTGACAATTAAATTTTAATTATCAACCCTTGTGGTTTACTAATTAACTTTGAATTAGGTAAACCTTTTAAACTTTTTAAATCATTAAAACTTTTAATTAATTAACTAATGTTTAATCCCGTTTTAATTAATTATTTCTCTAATATCAATCACCACTAAATAAACTATGATTCGTGAATCATAATGTTGAACCATTACACATTACTACTTTGTGGTTGTCCAAGGTATAACTCTTTGGATGTACCTTGATAGTAACATTGAAATTATCGATGATCAGATCCATAATGTGTAACAAAAAGATCCTTTAGTGGAGCATTGATTATCATAAATTGATGATCTAGTTACACAATGACATGTGATTGTATAACATGGTCTATATATGTAATGTATATATAGGAGTTTAGAGAGTAATACTCATAAAAAGTTGAGATTGTTCTTAAGAAGACAAAGAAAGGATGCAATGGGGGAGGTTACCCTTCTTTATATACAAGGCCTCATTGTCAATATCCAATAATCAAAATCTTGGTGGGTGTAATCCCGAATTTCATGCTCGCTATAAAGTATTTCTATAAATCTCTTTGTCTAGTATAACACAGTTTTGTGTATGTTGTGCTAGAACTATACTATTGGTTAACGACTAGTCTTATTATGTTTGCTTATACTAGAGTTATACACAACATGATCGACTTATACTATTGTTTCTACCATGCTAGTTGTGTGTGTAGTTGCACCTATTTGTGGACATGATTTATGATATAGTTGGAGACATAAGATTAAGGTTAAGGATGTTTAGGGGAAGATCTAGATATGTCTCGTATATGTCATAGTTTTCTCTTAGGGGTTTAGTATGACAACCTTGAGAAATCCAGGTTTGATCTTGTAAGAGTGTTTTAAACTATATGATTAACATAAATCCTAGTGATTGTAACTATGTTTAGGGTTACAAATTCTATGATTTTATGTGAAATATTAAGTACATACATGTGTAATATTAGTGTATATATGTGTAATCCATGTGAATTATTACTTGCCTATGCGTTATTTTATGTGAATCCTTATAAGATTAAGTGTTATTTTATGTGAACACTAATGTGTGTGATTTCAAGTGCTGAGACTTAGATGTTTGGTAAGTATGCTTAAGTTGAGTTAGAACTTACTGAAAAGGATGATGAACCATACTTAATATATGCTCTAATAAACATGAACCAAACCTTACATACACTTATGTAACATTATTAAATGAAAACCCTAGAAAGCCAAGTGTACACCTACATTTGATACACCCTTCTTACACATAAAAACACCGCTATCAACCAACTCATATTGTGTTATAATCAAGAAAACTAAACTAAACATGACTAAACTTCAATTACTTAAACTAGCCTACAAATAATCATTTAATAACTACCCTAATTAACCTTACCCTGATCACCCAATTACACCTTAAACACTCTCGATTAATTCCCTAATCACTCGCCAATCATCACCTCACAACATTTAAACACTAATACCTTTTTAATGTTACAAACAAACACATCTAATTAGGCTTACTAAGCAATGCTAGGAACTAGGGTGATGATTTCCTACCCACACTACCTTTACCCTTAGTTCCTTGAACCCGAGTACACCACCACCACCACCACCACCAAAACACACACCACGTTTTTCTCTATTCAACATGTTGGCCTCTCTCCAAATACCATAACAACTACCACCCAAACTACCACTACCACAACCATGAACCACCATCCTTGGTCACCTTCACCTTTACATCTTGAACCATTGAAGTTACGATCAATTTCTTGGCTTATTCATGGATCTTAGAAGTTGTTCCAGGAATCAGACCCACCTCTCAAGCAAGGTAACTAACATAAACACCTTATATCAATCTGTTATGATCAACCATGATCATATACATATGTGATCATGCAACATCAGATCATTTAGTTCAAAACTCGGTATATTCGGGGTGTCGTGGTTGATGAGACATGTCCCATGATCGATCACATGATAACTGTGATCTTTAAAAAGACACAATGATCATTTGGACAACTTTATGTTACACATATAACTAAAATTAAAACATTATTTTTATAAACATCAAAACCGTTTTTGGAAATTAACAACCTTGTAACAAATCGTGGTCACCATCAACTTAATCATCAAGCTTTAAGAAAAAACATTATGTGTTTAAATTAGGTTAATTACAGTCTTTAAAAGACTATATGAGAAAATTAAAAAAGATTAATTATTTGAATGAACGTGGTTGTAGGAATAATCCTTTGCTTCTATTCTTGCTGGTACTTCCTCTTTTACGCTTGCTGTTAGCAAGGCTCCAGTCAAACCAATATTGCTTGATATTCTAAATTTATAAGTTAGTTATCATCCAAATGAATTATTGAGAGTTTATAATCTAAATTTATAAGTTAGTTATCATCCAAATGAATTATTTAATTGTATTATATTCAATTGAACTAACACTTAGAATAATCTTCTAAGTAAATGTCACATTGAGGAGTACTGTCTTATTCACTCACTTACGGGTGACCAAATCATCTTCGGGTGAATAAACTCTAAGGTAGGTGACCGACACTTAAAAAAGTTCTAGGTATACCAGTGGACTATTTCTTTTGGCCTGTCATCACATATAGGTGAACATCATTAGTTACGGGTGCATACGTGCCACCCGAATCTACATACACATGTTCTTTCCATTCAATATCATATTTTAGATCAATTTACCCTTATTTTAGGGTTCATACTATAAACCTACGAGTTATCCATGCATACAATACCAAAACCCATATAAACATAATCTTAAACATTGAAATATTCTATCTATACTCTCATAAACATGTCATGGTTAGCATCCAAAAACAACATAAATCATATAAACATGGGGATCTATAACTCAACTTTTGATGATCTTCTCAAGAACCTTAGAACCAGGATGAGTATGAATCGAAATCTACATCATGCATACAAACAAAATACTAAACTTCCACACCTCATTCAATCTATATTCACCATACTAACATAGATATATGAAGATCCAAGGTAAAAACCTTACATTTCCTTAACTAAGCTTTCTTTCTCTAACGTCACTTTCTTTCTGTCTTTTTTAGAAACCTTTGAACGCAAGAAAGGGGCAAGGGAGGCGGCGCCCCGTTCCTTTGATATTGACATTTTAGATATTTACACTTTCATCATGTCACCTTTGGTCCTCATACTGTACCCAAAACCCGAAATCATCTTTCTCTTTCTTTTAACAAGGTTTATAAAAATTTAAGATGTTAAGTTGCACTCTAGAAGAGAGAATAGATTATGAAGAGATGTTTGCTCCATTTGTTATGTTCGAAGGATCTTTCTAGCTTTTACTACATCCAAAAGTTTTACGATATATTAGATGGACCTCAAAAGTGCTTTTTGTTTGAAAAGTTTGATAAAGAAGTATATGTGTGTCGGTCTATAGGCTTTGAGGATTCTAATCATCTAGATACGGTCTACATGCTTGCTAAACTTCTATATAGGCTGCATCAAGATGTAACTATTGATAGCCTCCCCTTCTATAAGTTAACCACCTACTTAGATTTAATTAGAACAAGATTCGACGGCCCATATATAACATGTAAGCGGCTAAAACATCCGCAGACAATGAAATATATATAATTTTTGTTTTAAATTAGGTTTTCTATTTAAAGTTACCTTCTTAATTCTTATAAAATACTCTTAATACTAGACGGAGAAATCAAAGCAAGATTTATTGATTTAAAATGATTATTACTTTATAGGTGTTAATTATATTCTTTGTCTATTCTAATATTTATTATAATCTATTTATCATTTATCCATTCTTATTATTTTTCTAAAACAATGGCACGATAATCCGAGTTCACATGACAAACAGATCATCCTACCGGCCGAAAAACAAAGTGTGGTGACTTGGCCCACTTGCCTAGGAGGAAACCCACAATTTAAAAAACACTCTAGCTCACTCAACACATATTGTCACGTACGAAACTAGAACTCACGACCTCACATTTTAACTTTTTTGATTACTACAACTCTTCGTCCCTTTAATTTAATTTCCTCATCAGAATTTTAAGTATCAAATAAAATATCCAAGATGAACTTTTTGTAATAATTAATAAAGGGAGAAAGAAGCACCTTTTCAAAATTCAAATGCAATTAACAAAGTAGTAGTGTGGTGGCTTGGGTTCGATTACGAACCCATTTTAAGTTAGTATAATGAATTTCCCATAAGGCATGAGACCCACTTACGACGAGTTGGTGTAAATTATTAGTAGTGTAGTATTAAAAGTAGGTTATATAAGTGTGTGGAGTTGTTTCGAAGAAAATTAAATGAATTTAAAGGTAGGAAAATTATTCAAGAAATGCTTTTAAATTAGTTTCTTATGATTCGTTATGTGGTTACCACACATGAGCTTGCAGACGTCTCACCAAAGAGTCGTGCTTTACTTAGTTTGCCAATCTTAAATTAAAGTCACAAATACTTGAGTCAAGACACAAGATCAATAAACAATGAAAAGCTTAGTAATTACAAAGAGAAAACTTAACTCAAAAACTCATTACAATAATCCAACTATACCGAAGCTTTATATTTATAGATTTAACCCTGACTTTATGACCAAGAAATTACCCTAAAATATAAGTTTTCAATGCATAAGATACAAGGTCTTGAAGTTTTTAGAGGAAATATGTAGTTCTGTAAATTTGAAGAAGAATATATGAAATTACCCCTGATATATGAAATTATAGTATAATTAAAAAACTAAACCAACTTATCAACTTAGGTCCCTTTAACTTTCTCGGCTTATGAATATAACAGAAAACAAATGTTGACATATATATAAGAAATGCTGGACTATTGTTGAGTAAAATATCCTACTTGTATTTGTTAGGCAAGTTAATGCCAGTTTGATAGCGACTTTACTCTATAAGTGGAGGTTTGATATCATTGTAATAAGTAAATTGAGAAAAAATCAAACACACTTGTCCCATATTTTCAAACACTTTATGATATTTTCACAGTACAACCCATATACGCTTTGAATTAAACCAAGTTTCAAATCTAGTTGCTCGAGTAGGAAGATTATATAGCTTATTTTAAGAGTAGGTTATGTTTGTCGTTAAAAATATATACTTTGTTTTCAATCTTCTCTATATTGATCGCTTAAAATAAGTAGTCACCACGAGTTGATTCTATTCTCAAGCGAGACGAGTTCGATCTCAAATTTTCAACGAAGTACAGTATTTTGAGCCGAGATCGCTCTGATATTTTCAAGCTTAAACCATCCTGACGTGGGCTCAAGCTCGGCTCATAAACACCCCTAGTTTAAGCACATGCTCTTTTTCAAGTTTAAATCTTGTCGAATGTTTTTCAAAATCATAATTCTAGCCATTAATGTTTTTCTTTTCACATGAGTTCAACATATAAACAAGACCATCTAATAAACACCATATTATAGAGAACTAATCATAATAATCTACACATTTTTTCTCCCCAAACTTGCGGTTACAAGTACAATGGAAAGGCTAAAAGGTCTAAGAGCCAGGCACAAACTTAGTGGCATAAACCCATGCATTGTTAGCCACAGGGTTGTCCAAATGGTCCAACAAGTTCTCCAACGGGCCTTTTCCGGTCACTATTGCTTGCACGAAGAACCCAAACATCGAAAACATAGCCAATCTACCGTTCTTGATCTCTTTAACCTTCAACTCGGCGAAGGTCACGGGGTCGTCCGCAAGGCCCAATGGGTCAAAGTATTGCCCGCCCGGATACAAATTGTTACCATCTCCAACCCCTTCAAGCCCGTTAATACGGAACCCCTCAACAAGGCCCATTAGGACCACCTGGAACCCGAGAACTGCCAATATGCTCTGAGCATGCACAAGGTTCGGGTTCCCGAGATAGTCCAAACCACCTTCTGAGAATATTTGGGCTCCGGCCTTGAACCAGACGGGCTCCTTGAAATCCACTTTCACCCACTTTTCAAGGACCTCGGGTGTGATGCACCCGAGTGCTCCAAGCATGGCCCACCGTCCATGGATAACCTAAACATGATTAAAACCATTCAATTATTACATTAAATGGTTAAAATGGTAAATAATATTACATAATTAGGTTTAAGGTAATTTGGTTACCTCAAGAGCCCTGTTTTTGGCGAAAGCCTCGGGATCAGCGGACAAACCGGCGGTGTCCCAACCGTAGTCACCGGGGAATTCACCAGTCAAGTACGATGGGGTCTGAGCCGAAAAGGGTCCCAAGTACTTAACACGGTCAGGTCCATACCACAAGTCATTTCCCTAATCAATAATCAAACCAACAGATTATAAGTGAAATGAAAATTTCTTATGTTTAACCATTAAAAAGAGAACCCTTTTGATAAATGGACATTACCATGGTGTATTTTGCACTTGGCATAGAGACCATATCTCTTAAGGGGTTGAGGCTAGATGGTCTGGTTTGACCCAAGAACGGGGTGGCTTGGACCACGGTGGAGCTAGCAGCTGCAGCCATTGATGGTGGTTTGTAAATTAAGTGGAAGATGCAATTGTTTTTGGTGATGATGAAGAACGTTACAGAAGAAGGGGTATGTGTAAGGGTGAGAAGTGACACGTGTATGGGTGATATTGGAAATATGGGAAGAACCAATGAGAGAGCTTTAAAAGATTTTTAATATCTTCAACTAGTATTATCCTATCCAATATTTGTTTTGTACTTCCTACCTTGCGATTTCAAGGCCTGGCCCACAACATTTTTTAAATACAAATTTAAGTTTTCAAATAATTCAATTTCTAGAAAAATCATTTTGTATTTTTATTGATCATGTAAAGATGCATTAGGATTCGAACACATTTATACCGAAAAGGTTCCGAAAAGGTTATAATGTCATCTTATACTAAAACGCTAGATTAATCTAGATAATATAACTATATATAAAAATCATTTAATAAGAAAATGATGAAGTAAATAGAAAATTTATTTTATAATCGAATTGCATATTTTGAGCGGTTAATCACTTTGCCCTTTTATAAGTCTAAAAAATTTGATTTATGGGAATATTTCAGTTAACTACATGCTGGAAGCTTTAAGGAATATCATAACATTTAACTAATTCCAATACCAAAAACATATCTTTGCATAAGTCTATATATTTGATTTTGGTGTATTTAAGTACTTTCTAGAAGCCTATCATTTCTATAATCAATTGTTTAGTTGTTATATTAGCATAATTTTCCAGTACTATATGTGATCCAAACGAACACGAACACGATCTTATTTGTGTTTGTTCATTAATACATAGAGTTGTTTATAAACTGTTCACGAATATTTAACGAACAAGATTTCTTGTTTGTTTTTATTCATTAAGAAAGTAAACATATTCATGAATTGTTAACAAACACTTATCGAACACAAATAAATTATTCATGAACATAAGCAAATACAAATAGGCGTTTATGGACGTAAATGAATACAAACAATTATATATTCGTTTTAGTATAAGATATGTATTTTTATATCACAAACAATATGTAAAATCCACCAATAAATAAATGCGTGAAGTTGACAAAGATGCATAGTATAACTAATGTTTCATACTTTTAAAAATTAAAACCAACAAAAGAAAAATATAAAATATAAAACCACTAAATGAACAAATAAAAACAAGCACAAGCGAACATACACGGGCATTAATGAACAAACATAAATTAACAAATTACAAGTCGTTCACAAACATAAATGAATGAACACAAACTCCGTTTATGTTCGTTTGTTTAACTAAACGAATTAATTTATTGTTTATGTTTGTTCATTTATTAAACGAAAGAACGTAAATAAAATTCCTGCAAAACGATACAGAGACTGTTCATTGAACGACTTGTTTATTTGCAACATTATTCTTTTCTTTAATTAATATTATTTGAATCATATAGGAGTTCAATTAGTTACTAGGTTCAATTAAAGAATGTCCATCCGCCTGCATGGAAGACGTGAGGCACACGTATGAGGAAGGACGATGTCGGACAAGGGTGTGGTGTGAAAGTGGGATTAGGTTTTGTAATATTTTTAACTAGATTAGTACCCCGTGTATTAAACGGATTGAATAAATAAAATATAAAATAATTAGTAATAAAAATTTATAAATTATAAAACCATATTTGAAGATAAAATATGATTATAATTACATATCAATAGCCAATTTAAGTAAAATAAACAATAATATATTTTTATTAAACTTTTATTTTATAAGAAAAATATGGGTTTTAAATATTTTATTTTAAGAAAAATAAAGTTATTTTAAAAAAAGTTAGTTGTATTCTGTATTTTATAAAACTTTTGTTTTTAAAAAGTGTGTTTTTAATTAAAAAATAGGTTTTAATTTATTAAATTATATAATTTTTAATTTCAAAATGGTATGAGTAATATTATTAGTATTTAGTATTATTAATAATAATAAAGAGAAACGAGAAAATTAGTATGATAAAACTTACAATTATGTCAAGTCTTATTTTAGATTATTTTTTTTTGTTATAGATAGATAGATATACAGATAAATAGATAGGCTAGAAACCTATTTATTAAACGAATTATAGTTAGTAATAAACACAAAGAGTTATAATATAATATTTTAATATAAGATATGATTAAAATTATATAATTAAAGGGGGTGAGGTTGTCAAATTTCAATGATGCGCCCCTCGTTGGCATCTAGTTCCTATTGATAGTTTAATAAATAAAACAATTATACTATATTTTAAACTCTTTTATCTAAATAGTTTTATTTTTAAACATTCTTGTTAAGAATTTTTTTTTTTTTGGTAAAAAAAATTATTGTTTGTAAAAATCTTGTTTATTAAAAACTTGGGTTTCTTATTATTCTAGTTGTTTTAATAAAACTATTTTTAGAAAATTTCATATTTTTTATATTTTTTTAAAAAAGGACCAATTTGTTTCAAAAAGGTATAGTGTTTTAAAAAATTTCATATTATATAAAAATTTTGTTGTTCTTATGATTTCTATGTTAATAAAAAGATGTGATTTTTTATTTATTTAATAAAGTTTAATCTTAAAAGCATAGCTTGATTTTAAAAAATTTAGATGAAAGAGAAAAATGTATTAATTAATAAAAATGATTTTTATTAAAAGATAGAAATTAATTCAGGCAGTTGGGCGATCAGGTCGACGGCCGGTTTCACGGTCGAGCGGGATGCACTCGAAAATTAAAGGTTATCATTTTGTTATCCATAAAAAATGTAAAGAATGAGAACAAAAATTGAGGCTCAAAGTGAACAGCAAAAATGACCATCTAGTCATTCATCGTTGTATAGCTATCCACGGTAGATCTTGTTCTTCAATAGTCAACTCTGACTCTTATGAAAAATAGATGGTGGTGATGTCTAAGATTTCCTCCATGGTGTTTTGCAGATATATTGAGAAGTCAGGAGAAGTGAAGAATGTTAGATAATATTAAAAAACCTACGGTGTTATTATAGTATTGTGTATTAGTATAAGGTGTCTCTTGTAATTATTTATTTACTTTGTACTATACTCTATTTATACATGATGAGTAAAATTAAGAAACCCTAATTATGGATTTCCACAATATTCTACAAAAAAGATATAAGATTTAAAATATAGAGTTATGCTTAATTTTACTACTTGAGGTTTATTAAAAATAACTATTTCCTTCAAAAGATTAAAAATATCAATTTACCTCCAAAAGTTTCATAAATTGTTTCAATTTTAATCCAAAAGTTTTGTTAGTTGTTTTAATTTTATCCAAAATAATAAAACTTTTGGAGTGAAATTGAAACAACATATGAAATTTTGAAGTTAAATTGATGTTTTTAATTTTTAGAGGAAAATAATTACTTTAGTTAAACCTTAGGGAGTAAAACTGATATTAACTCTAAAATATAATAAGTGACTGTTTGGTAGCCTTTTAATGACATCATTAGAGCATTCACGTCCCATTTCTTATTTTCATCCTTATAATTACACTAAAAGTCATTATTTCTTATCTTTTCTTTCAATTAAATAATATATTTTTATACCATTTTCATCATATTTTCTCTCTCCTCTACTCACAACCACTTTAAAAAACATTAAAAAATTTATAAGGGTTGAACAGTGAATTTTTAAATTTACCGATAAACAGTAACATTTTTTCTCTACTCCACTCATAACACTCAAAACCATTCCATATAATATAACAACTTTCACTTACATAATTTAAGGAATGAGCTGTGAATGCTCTTAGGGAGTTAAAATTGTTTGGTTTAAATAAAATGATACTTTTTAATCATTTAGTTTACCTTTTATTGGTTAAGCTAGACAAAGATGCTGAATGAAAAAACAGACAAAATTATCCCTCTGATAAAATATCCCAACTCTAAAAAGGGTGCAACCATCCCTCAAACAACATCGATGTTACCTTCAACACTCCCCTTATCGTCGGCCACCTGCACCCTTGCCGGTTACGCTCAAGCGATATGCATTCTTACCGGCTAAATGCCGACAACCTGCACCTGGCCTCTCGTTGCATTCGGCCTCCTGCACCCCTGTTTGATTGAAGTTGCGACAGCATCCCCAACAACAACATGATATTATGTGGATTTTGAGTATCTTTGAGATTCGATTGTTGCTTTTAATTCCATTTTACAACATTGATCATGTTGGGAGGGTGTTTTATTCCATTTTATGGTCTCTGATATGACTCTACTGCATAGGAGAGGTAGTGACAAACCATGGCTACGGCTTGACTCGAACCAACTGTGCTACGGACGGTCGGTGTAACCGTTGGAGCTCACCACCGTTAATATTCTTCTGTGAATGTTCTTTTTATTATTATTTCTTTCATTCTCTACATTGTCATCAACTTCTTCTTTGATTACACGTAGTGTTGTTTCTTCATCTTCATCTTTCTTGATGATGTTAAATGCGTGATTTTGATTTTGTAAGATTATATTGTTTGTGAGAGTTAGAAAGTCACTCATTTACTTGCCATTCTTGTAAGGATATTGTTTTAGCAAGAATTTTGATATGTGATAACATAGAGAATGATTTATTTGCTTTGTGTAGTTTAAATTTTAATGGATGTTTGAAATTGGGTTTGAAATTGATTATTAGGCGAAAATTATAGTCACACTACCTCCGATCTACTCCTACACCATATTTTAACGACAGGTTAAAGTAAATAGTTAAGAGAGTAAATGAGTCATTATGTACAGTTATTTAATGATTCAAACAAACAAATTTTTTATTGACTCACTATTTAATAACTCAAAGTTTCTTATCCAATCAGAGCTTCTAATGGTTCCATACTTGCAAGTTTATAAATTGTCAAACAACCCCTAAATTTTGTTTATAAGAAAAGGGGTAGGCTAGTCATGAGTAGCCATACTACTTTAAACGTTGGAAACTATAAAAAGTACTAGATAATTAAGTATCATTTTACACTTTTTAACTTTTTTAAATGTTTCTTTTATACTTTTAACTAGTAAATTTTAGTCTTTAAATAAATTTATTTTAAAATTTTAAAAAATAACTATTACATAATCTGGTTTTTAATACTAGTTTAACCAATCTAACCGGTTCAACCATAGAACCAGTATAGTGACCACTTCAAAAACATTGGCCCCTACCACCATCACTATAACCACAACTTCACCTTATCAATCTACCACCATCATCAGAACCACCTCGACCACCATTATCATACCACCACTCTCACCTCATGGCATAACCCTATCATCATAACCACCGTCAACCACCATCACCATATTGCCATCTTCGCCTGAAAAGTTTTTATTTTTCTAATTCATTAGCTTGTGTTAAATTTTCAAAATTTTAAATATAATTCATTGAAATCGCAAAGAAGATGATTTGATTGATACCCAAAAGATTACAGAAACCCTATATATAAAACTAAGTAACAATCTAACAAACTATGATTAACTACTAACTAATTGTCTAACTAATTGATGACGTAATCAAAACTATATGTACAATATTCACACGTGGAGAATACATCAGTTCTATATAACAACAGCCCCCCTCAAGTTGGAGGTGTGGCTAACCCCAACTTGCTAAGAAAAAATTGATGTTGAGAAACTGGGAGACTTTTCGTAAAAACGTCTGCAAGCTGGGATGTAGAAGAAGTATGAAGTAAATTGATTAAACCTTCTTGAACCTTTTCGCGAACAAAATGACAATCAAGATCAATGTGCTTCGTACGCTCATGAAAAACTGGATTTTTAGCAATGTGAATAGCAGCTTGACTGTCACATTTAAGAGGAACGGGTGTCACACAAGGAACATGCAGTTCAGAAAGTAACCGAGTCAACCATGCAAGCTCAGCAGTAAAACGACGCATGGAACGGTATTCAGCTTCAGCTGAACTAAGAGAAACCGTTGGTTGTTTCTTAGACTTCCAAGAAATGGGACACCCACCAAGAGAAACAAAATATCCACTGACTGAACGACGGGTATTAGGACAAGAAGCCCAATCAGAATCACAATAGGCTGCAAGATCAAAAGTAGCCTGATTGTTAAAAAATAAACCCTGACCCAATGTACCCTTAACATAACGAAGAGTATGAAGAGCCGCATCCCAATGTAGTAAACGCGGATCTTGCATAAACTGGCTGAGAAACTGAACGGAGAAAGCCAAATCTGGTCGAGTATGAGTGAGATAGTTAAGCTTTCCCACTAGCCGGCGATATTGCAGAGGATCAGAAAGTGGAGTACCCTCATTAGCTCGTAATTGTAAATGCATAGGAAGAGGACAAAGAACAGGAGATTGATCTGTTAGATCAAACTCTACCAAAAGATCAGAAGCAAATTTTCGCTGAGTCATTATGACACCATGGGACTCCTGTAAAACCTCAATTCCCAGAAAGTAATTAAGGAATCCTAAATCCTTAATTTTGAATGTAGAATGTAGAAAATCTTATAATAAAGAAATTTCAGTTTCATCATTCCCAGTAAGTAGAATATCATCAACATATACAGCAATATGAACAACTGAATCACCCATGGATTTAGAGAACAAAGAATAATCGTTTGGGGAGCGAACATAGCCTCGTGATTTAAGAGCAGATGAAAGCTTGCCATACCACTGGCGAGAAGCCTGTTTCAAGCCGTATAAAGACTTTTTAAGATGCAAAACCTGTGAGAAAGGCAAAGACAACCCTGGTGGAGGAGTCATGTAAATCTCCTCATCAAGATCCCCATGCAAAAATGCATTATTCACGTCGAGTTGATGGAGAGGCCATTTTAGTTTCGTGGCGACTGCAATAAGACTACGAATAGTAGTCATCTTTATAACAGGAGAAAAAGTCTCATTATAATCTATCCCCGGTTGTTGAGTATCACCACGAACAACTAAACGAGCTTTACACCTTTCCAGACTACCATCAGCATGATACTTGACCTTATATACCCATTTACATTTGATAGCCTTTTTACCAGGAGGCAATGGAACAATGTCCCAAGTATGATTAGCTTCAAGAGCAGCAAATTCTTTATCCATGGCCTCCTGCCAAATGGGTTGTGCTGCAGCCTCTTTATAATAAGTAGGTTCAACAATACTTTGTAAATTGGCTAAAAATGCTTGATTACTAGACGACAAAGCATCAATTGAGCATGTCGTAGAAGCCAAACAAGCATGTAAAATATGATGATGACAATTAGATGGATCAGAAGAGGTGGAAACAGAATTACACACATAATCCTGAAGGTAAGCTGGTGGAACAGTAGTACGGGTGGATTTGCGTAACGAAGGTTGACAAGTTGAAGAAAGAGGAGGAAGGGGATGAGGAGGAGGAGGAGATGTGGAAGGTGGAAGAGAATTTGGTGGAAAAGAAGATGGAAAAGTATGGACAGTAGAAGAATGGTTATCATCATGAAAGAAAGCGTGAATTTCATCAAGTGTGGGAAAGAGAACTGAGGAATCAGTATGTTGAAGAGATGGGAAAATATGTTCAAAGAAAATCACATCTCTTGAAATAGAAATGGCTTGAGTACGAAGGTCAAACAATTTATACCCTTTCTTGCCATAGGGGTATCTAATAAAAATGCAAGGTGAGGCTCTAGGCTGAAATTTGTCCCTTCCATTTTTAAGAGTGGAAGAATAACATAAACATCCAAAAGTTCTTAAATGATCATAGACAGGAGGTTTGCCAAAAAAGAGCTCATAAGGTGATTTGTTGTCAAGGACAACAGTAGGGAACAAATTAATAAGGTGAGTGGCTGTGAGAACACAATCACCCCAAAATTTCAAAGGAAGCTGAGATTGGAATAACAAAGCTCTAGAAGTTTCTAAAAGATGTTTATGCTTTCGTTCCATAATACCATTCTGTTGTGGTTTCCCAACACAAGAAGTTTGATGAACAATTCCTTTGGCAAGAAAAAAATCTGATATAGTTTTTCCAGATCCTAACTCATAAGCATTATCAGATCTTATGGTTTTGATGGTTATACCAAATTGAGTTTCTACCATTGTAATGAAACCTTGGATGACTATAAAAGCATTACTTTTAGTAGAAAGTAAATGGGTCCATGTATTTCTACTATAGTCATCTACAATGGTAAGAAAATACCTATAACCATCATAAGTTGCAGTGTTATAAGGGCCCCATATATCGATATGAATAAGGTCAAAAGCTTTTGTAGATTTGCTTAGACTTTTAGTGAAAGGAAGACAATGTTGTCTAGCCTTTGGACAAACACTGCAATGATCCAGATTGTCATCATGTACATCAGAAAATATGCTCAACTGTTTGAGTTTATACAAAGGCAAATGACCAAGTCTATTGTGCCAAGTTTTTGTACTAATTGCAACATTACAATCAGACTTTAGAAATGAAAAGGAACTAGTAGAGAAAAGACTACTAGGGTGAAGAATGTATAACCCATTGAGCAGATTACCAAGAACCATTGGCCTCTTCAGTGAAGGGCCCTGCAAAATGCATGACAAATCAGAAAATTGAATTACTCCTTTTGTGTCTTTGCATAAACGGGGAACAGATAAAAGATTATGTTTGAATTGAGGAACATAAAGAACGTTTGAGAGTGCAAAATCAGGAGTAAAATCAATTGTACCACTTTTGAGTACTGTAAGAATTTGTCCATTAGGAAGTATGATATAGACTGGTTTAGAAAGATTTTGAGTTTGAGAAAATATATTTTTATCATAACACATGTGATCACTGGCTCCCGTATCAATGATCCACTTTGTGTTTGCTTTAAGTGTATGACAAGCTATCATACCTGCAAAATTTGCATAGTTGATAGGTTTGGTATGTGGAGGTCCACATGTTTTGTCATTTTCCAGGGAAGCTTTTTGTAAAAGCTGCAACAATGCTTGATATTGTTCAGTGGTTAAAGCAGTGTTCCCTGTTGAGTCTTTTGACAAATTTGTCTTGTCAAAATCACTTTCATCAGTATGAATAGAAGCAGCAAATCGTTTAGATTTTGTAAACTTGAAATCCTTTGGAAAGCCTACAAGTCTATAGCACTTATTTGCTAGATGACCACTTTTCTTACAATGAGTACATACAACGACCTTTTTAGAATCAGTCTTTCCATTTTGATTTGTTGGATAGTGTGAATTAACATGCATTGAAGCCGATTCAGAGAAGAAATTAGAACTAGCATGAATTTCTCGTTGTTTTTCATCTTGAATCAGTAAAGCATACGCTTGATTAATTGATGGAAGAGGTTGCATCATTAGGATATTACCTCGCACAACATCATATGTCGGATTGAGACCCATAAGGAACTGAACTAGTCTTTGATCTTCTTCTCTCTTCACCAAAATGGCAGAGGCACCACATGTGCATGGAGGAAAGGTATTCAAAGTGTTCAATTCGTCCCAATTTCGTTTAATTTTTGTGAAATAAGTGGCTATATCATCATTTCCTTGAGTAATTTCACAAAGATTCTTCTGTAATTGATATAACTTTGCACCATTTGGTTGACCATATCGATCATTCAGCTCTGTCCAAAGTTGTCTAGCAGTTTCTGCATAAAGAACGCTTTCACTGATATCTCTAGACAAAGTGTTCAGTATCTAGGAGATAACCATATCGTTGCATCGTTTCCAATGATCGAGATGAGCAGGAATCTCCGGCGCACTAGTTTTTCCATCAACAAAGCTTAATTTGTTCTTTGCAGATAGAGCGATAGTCATAGCTCGTTTCCAAGCACCAAATCCAGTGCCATCGAAAGATTTAGAAACGAGTATCAGACCTGGATGATCAGAAGGATGCAAAAACAGTGGATTTGATGAATCTATCGAAGAAGAAGAAGACGTAGAGGAAGAATCAGAAGAATTTGCTACATCTACCATGATTGATGATTGATAGATGAACAAAGAAGTTTGAAATCAAAGTAAAATGATTGTTTGAAAGATGAATTTGCGATGAATTAATCAAACGATTGAGCAATTGATGGTTTGCTCTGATACCATGAAATCGCAAAGAAGATGATTTGATTGATACCCAAAAGATTACAGAAACCCTATATATAAAACTATAATTAACAATCTAACAAACTATGATTAACTACTAACTAATTGTCTAACTAATTGATGACGTAAGCAAAACTATATGTACAATATTCACACGTGGAGAATACATCAGTTCTATATAACAACATTCATAAATACATACATATACATAACTTATGTATTTAAATTATATATTCAAATACTGTAATAATAAATAAATAAATGAGGTTTACAAAACTTGTACCGATCTCAAATAAGTTGAGGAGACTTATTCAGTGTTTGGTTTGGACAGGCACGCCAGTTTTAAAGTGGTCTCAATCTAAAACAAACCATTAATAGATGTAACCTAAAATTTTTATATATATGTATGTGTTGTTTTCTTTTACCGTTGTGAGATTGAGTTGCAATCAAGTTGATTCTCGTATTAATATCGAGATAAAAGTTAAACAATGATTTACTTGTGTAATGACTTCTTAGAGGAACGATTATGATTGGTAACATAAAAGGTTAAAGTTGTAATATTTGTCAAACTACATGGTTAATAAACTACATTATTCCAATTTAGGGTTAAGTAAAATACGATGACTTTCATAATTCTTATTTGATAGGGAAAAATCGCACAACCGACCATAAACGGTAGATAACACGCAACGGAATAAATCCTCATTTGGTCAAAACTTCTTCGGACCCGAATGAACATATGAGGATGCAAACAAATAGCCTATACCAAATGCAATAAAGAAGACACCAAATTTTAGCGTGAAAAATCTCTCAAAAACGAGAATAAAAACCACATGACTACTAGAGCCATCCTAAATCCAATATCACCAAACTAGAGCGCTACAAAGTCTTTTCTAGGTATACTAGAGGCATACAACAAAAATTAATATATTTGGAACCAACTAACATCAAGTATATGAAATCAAACAAAGACATGAAAAGAGAAATATCACCTAAAGCTGCAGCTTCGAACAGGGCCTATAAAACCTGAATTCCAGACGTGATTGTCACAAACCTAGCATTGGTTGTCTATGTGGTGTGAAAATGTTGGGTTCAAATTTCATAACGATCCAACAGTTTGATATCTGGGAAATAACCAATCCCTGCAGCTAGTTCTAGAAATGACGGGAATTTTCTTTTTTGTCTTCTCTCTATATCTAATTGCTAAAAGATGAATCTCATTCGGCACACACTGGCATCCTCTCTCTTGAAAATAGACCCTAAAAATTAGGCTTCCCTCATGGGCCAAAAAATACCCAACATATACATAATAAATATTAATATTGAAAATCATAAAAACAATAATTTATTTTTGTTACACTTTGATGTCATACTTGTTCACATCTATAACAATAACATACACAACACCTTGGGTGTATGTTGACTTCTACTCGCGCATCATCAATTACATCCAATTAAAACCTGGCATATGGACGGGTTGGGAGAGCGGTAACGAGGCAAGATGAATCATTTTTATCGTTTAGGTCGAGTCTGTTTGGATTTTGACATAAGTATAGGTTGATACAGACCGTTTTAGAAAAGTGGTTAGTTTTCTTAGGGTCATAACAGGTTTTAGGAAACACAACAATCTATCATCAAAACCCGAAGATTGTTCATCATTGATATGATTAAGAAAATAACAAAGTTATATAATCCTTCTAATCTCTCAAACAAGAGCATTAGGCCGGTCCAGATATCGCCAAAAATTAGTGCAAGACTAGCAAACCTGCACCTCCAGAGCCTAAAGCTCATACAAAAATGACTGATAAGAAATTGCAACAGATACATCAGAATTTCCAATACAGATTGGTAAAAGTAGCAGCAAACAAACATCATAAAGAAATGTTAACAAAAGCAGAATTTAAAGCAACCATCTCAAAATAATAGCAACTTGATTAAATAACAATTAGAAACCAAACCAGCAGCTTTATGTCTACATTATGGGTATATTCCAGCAGAGGATAAACAGAATATCAGCACCAAAGTATCCAACTTAAGAGTTTCTGACGAATCGAAGAAAACCTCTGAATAAACAGCAGCAAAAATAATGGGGGAGAACAAAGAATAACTGATCATCTTCTCCCACTTCCACCATCTGAAGCAAGCAGAGGTTTATCTTTTGGTCGATATGGGACGAAATGAACATGAACTAAATTGAGTATTTATATTTTTTGTTTTTCTTTTCTTCTACAAAAACGTTGGTTTATTAATTTTTTTTACTAATTGTGTGGATTATATGGAAAGTAGTTATAATTACCTCAATTTGGTTATTTATTTTAAGGTTGACATGATTAAAGTTAGGGTGAATTTAAATTTGGTTTCTTAAAAAATAGTATTAAGACTTACGCATTGTGATGGGGCTGTAATATAGTAAAAAAAAAATTAATGCCGAAATGTTTTCGTGTATTGATGTAAATTTATATAAGAAATATGAAACCTTAACGTGCATTTATAACATTCGAAACAACAGTGCCGCAAACTCGTGCATTATGATTGACGTAGATTTATATAAGAAAAATGAAAACTTGGAGTTCGTTTATAACATTGACAACTTTATATTAAAAACAAAATCATCAAAAAAATTATGTCAGAATGTTAACTGATGTATACCACCACCACTGTCCTTTATTACGAATTTTTTAACAAATCATGTCTTGTTGTTTGTGTTCTATAACAGTTTTTGTCCATAGTGCTAACTCTGTTAAATTGAGGGGTATTTTAGTCAAATTTTCAATGTATACCACCATCAGTGTCCCTTTTTGGTTTAGAAACAGAGCAATACCACCACAAATCATCCCTCATCGACTACCATGAACACAAAACACCAGTGAACACTACAGTGCAACACCACCACAAAACCTTTAACCCTCGAAAATATACCACCACCACAGTCAACTGAAATCGTGTTTGCTACAACTTTCCAGGGGCCACATCTTTTTGGTATAGAAACCCGACGAGCTCTCGTTACAACGTGTCGTCCGGTTTCGAAGAATCAAACGTTACAACCCTAAAATATGCAATTTTACTCAATTTACTATGGATTTAGATGAAAATTAAAAACCATAAAACCTATGATTTTGCTATGGTGGTCTGTGAGGATGGTCTGGGATGATGGTAGTGGTGGCGGTGTAGTGGTTTGCAATGATGGCTAACGACAGTGGAGGCGGTGTTCTTAAGGGCTAGAACTAGTGATGGTGTGGTAGTGACGGTGATCGATGGTGTTGCTTGGTGGTTGGCGATTTGACAGGAGATCTGATGGTGGTGATTGGCGGTAGGGCAGTTGCGAGGTCAAGTAAGAACAATGGGGGTGTGGGTTGTGAAATTAGGTTTTTCGTCTGGTGAGACAACGAGCAAGAAAGTAGAGATTGAGAGAATGGGTTGCTGGGTGGCCGGGGGTGGGGTTGGGGTTGGTTTTTAATAGTTGTCCAAACCTTCAAATCACAACGACCATAGTCGTATCAAACATGAGTTGTGAAGAAAGATGAAAACACCACACCAAAATTATCATACCACTATCACGTCCTCAATCTCTTCGTCTCTCTCTCCCTCCCTCCGTACAACCACAACGACCATAATCGTATCAAACATGAGTTGTGAAGAAAGATGAAAACACCACACTAGAATCATCATACCACTATCACGTCCTCAATCTCTTCGTCTCTTTCTCTCTCTGTCCCTCCCTCTCTCTTTCTCTATCTCTCTCTCTTTGTATTTAGATTTGACCATCATAATCGATCAGACATGAGGGTGATCGGAGTAGCAAGAGAAGGGAGGTGTTAGTGGATCTATTCGGAGAAGAAGGAAGAAAAAAAGGGTGGGGGTGGGTGGCATCTATCTTAAGTTTCACATGAGAACAAGAGAAAAAGAGATAGAGAGGTTAGATACAAAATGACCAAAATACCTTTAAATTTAACTGAAAAAACTAACATAGTTAGTGTTAAGGACCAAAAACATTACAGAAATAAAACCACAAGGTTTGATATGACAAAAGATTTCTTTTAAACTCAAATAGTTAAAATGACCCAATCACAGGGACCAAAAAAGTAATTTACTCTAATAGAAATTATGGATTTGGTTTATTCATTTTAAAACTCAGAGCATTTCAACTGATCCCTCATCTTCAACCCCATCTTTATATTTTGGTAAAACAACATAAAAATCCACTTCATCTCATCCCTCATCCTTATATTGTAACCTTATTTTTATTCATATAATCGACCCGACTCGTTTTCAAACTAAATTTACGTTAAAACGTAGAGTAACTCGAAACCGTAAAATGAAAACACATTATATTTGACCCGACTATTATATCGAAACGTAAACCAACTCAAAACGTAAAAAGCAAACACATGCAACGAAATCGTATGCGGTGCTTTAAAGTGTAGATTACAATTGATCTGCAAGCTTCCGAATTAAATTTAAATCAAAACGTAAAGCAACTAGGTTTTTTTATCTTTGATCGAAAAAAATATTATATTTGGCATGATGCATTTTCAAACAAAAATTATTTTGAAATGTAAACCAACTTGAAACGTTACATAACCTAAGCGTTTTATATGTCACCCGACTTTACAAATCAGACATTTAAGTTATATAATTGGAACAATAATTATGGTAAAAGTTGAAGTATTCTCATATTAAAATAACATTTGAAAAACAAACGGGGCTAGTTTCGTCACTTTCTAATTTGTAAAGTGCCATTTTGATGAAATTGGTTGGTGTCATTGTAGCACCGATGGGAAGGACGCTACAGTGAAATCAAGTTCATCTTTAATACATTTATATATAGCACGAGGAAGGGAAGATTGTTCGCGTGGGATAAAAATCTTAATATATTACAAGATTTTGTTTTTTAAGAATGATTTTAATTAATAAAAAAGTGATATAAGTAATATCATTACTATTTACTATTATCATAATAAAAGAGAGATGAGAAAAAATTAGTATGAGTATGCTTAATATTGTGTCGTCTCACATGATAGTTACTCGTTTTTCTAATCTAATAAAATAGTAACTAAGTAGTACACATGGCATCATAATATTTATTCTAATCAAAAATTTTCCGCTTCTTTTTACTATTAAATAATCACATTAATTACTTATAATATTATTTAATTGTTTTTTTAAGTTAACATATTTTTTTAAAAAATTAAGAAATGTTCTTTTTATTAATATTATTTCTAAAGTAACAAATACTTATAAAGTAAGAAACTAAACTTTTTAAAACATTAAACTTTTTTTTTGAAATATGAAATATTTTAAAACTGATGTTTTTAAAAAATAAAATTTTTATAAATAATAATAATTAATTTAAGAGTTATAATAAAAAAGTTTTTAAGAATGATATTTCTTAAAACGTTTGTTTTGAAACAAAATATTGAATTTTATTTTTAGAAAAAATAATAAAAATTAAAAACAAAAGATTAAAAAGTTGATATTATTATATTTATTATTTATAGTTCTCAATTATATTAATTTCAATCATATTTTATCTTAAAATATCATTTATAATTAATAAAGTTTTATTTTATTTAATATTTTATTTATTCAACCCATGTAATATACGGGTTTACTAAAACTAGTTTATTATATAAATTTAAGATTTATGTTTATATCAATTTTTGTAAATAAAGCATTTGACTTCATTTCTCCGACTTAATAATTCAGTATTGACTATTAGAACCATGGCTACTATACTTAGGAAACAATATCCAATCTAGGGGTGTGTTTTTTACCCGAACCCGAATACCGAACCCGAACAACATCAACCCGCACCCGATTAAAGACCAACCCGAGCAACCCAACCCGATTATCACATCAAACCGAACCCGATTATTATAAATGGTTTGGTATTTGGGT
Source organism: Flaveria robusta (assembly GCA_025506415.1). Taxonomy (NCBI): domain Eukaryota; kingdom Viridiplantae; phylum Streptophyta; class Magnoliopsida; order Asterales; family Asteraceae; genus Flaveria; species Flaveria robusta. The sequence continues at coordinate 17,096,148 of CM046460.1, read as the reverse complement.
TGACTTTGTGAGAATCGGGTCAACCCGATTAACCCGAATCTTAGTTTTTAAAAATTTCAAGATTTATATATATATATATATGTATGTTTATTTATATGTAGGGTGTGTTATTCTATAGTTTAAAAAATTTGAAAATAAGGCTTTCTAACCTTTATATATCATTTTTATTGTTCAATTCTATACCTTAAATTTTGAAAATAGTCAAAATATAACGTGTTTAAATATTTAAATATACGTAACAAAATGAACGTAAATATGTATGAATATTTCGATCAAGATTACAAACAAAGTTATATTTGATAACACATACGATATCTTATACATGTATTTTGATCACATACGTACTTCTTAGATAAACATTTGAGATGAAAAATAATTTAAAGTTTAGTGATTAGCGTAAACCCAATTACCGATTAACCCGACCCGAAAAACCCAAAAACCAAAACCCGAAAACCGATTAAATATTATTTATTTGGTTTGGTATTCGGGGTTGAATTTTTAAACTTAAAACCTGAGGAATCCGACCCAAAGAACCCGAAACCAAATATTATTTATTTGGTTTGGTATTCCAATCAACGACCCATCGTTCATAACTCATTGCATAAAACCTGAAATCAATGGCTTTATTCCGTTATTATGCGCAATAAACCTAACTGAACCCAATCAAATACTTTATCATGCTAATAAAAATTTTGTTTTAATCAAATAAGAAGAAAAATATGGTAAATCCATGTTATCTTTCCTTCTTGATTTAAACATACAAAATGAACTTGTTACAAGAAAATTAAGAACCCTAAATGCTAGAATATTATGATCATGCTTTTACACCTTCCAAACTCGAAAATTCATCGATCTCAGGAGCCGCTGATCCTCTAAACAGCAAAATCGCAAGATTTCCGATAGAAAAGTGAATGAAAGACCCATAACAATGGGTCACAAATGAACCAAAATCAGTGCCTACAATACACTGCCATCCACCTCCATACAATCTATCAAATTCCTGCATTCAAACATTCATTCATTTTTTTAATATACCTTAACTAAAACAAAAATGTCGAATTTGAATCTGACTTTGTACCTGTTTAATGACTCGCGCTATGTCAGTAGCTTCGGTTACATCAAAGAAGTCAAGAGTTTTAGCCGCGAGATGAAGTGCATCATCTTGCATGGCTTGGAGCATGTCAGTCTCCCCAATCACAGCTTTTCCTTCCAACATGGTTGCACTATCTACCGACACGATAAATGATTAAAGTGTCGAAAAAAAGATTATTGTGGATATGGATGAAGATTGGAGAATGAGACGTATTTATAATCGTTTTGGGCGAATTTAAGGCTTTTTTGAGCCACGTTTGTTTAGAAATGAAATCGAGTTTATGTGGTTAAAATGGTCACAACCCGTGGTAGACGCAAGATGTGTTGGATGAGGCTTTGCCACAAGCTTAATGTAGTGGCACAAAACAAAGGACAAGTAAGACAATATATGTGCTGGACCAGTGCCTAATTGGAGCCAACAGCAAGTCTATGTGGTTGTTTATCTTTTTAGGTGTTTACAAAAGGATAAATTAAGTCTTTACATTTATCATAAAATTTGATCTTTCAATCCAACAATATAAAAATTATTCTAACAACTTTTATATGCATTGGAAGTTGTTTTGGAATTAATTTGTTGATACGAGCTCCATGAATTTAATGTTCGGTAGTAAGTGATCTACGGTGATAAATGAAGGTTGGTAGCAACTTTGATTTCAATATTAATTGCAACGCTAATCATCAGTAATAACTTGGTCTTTGGTAGTAAAATGATTATCGGTAGCAACAATTTCTACAAATTTAACTAGTGATATGGTGATTATAACCATCATTAGCAATTATGACTCTTATAACCATCAATGGTTATGATAGTTATGGTAGTTATAAACCATCAACCGATTTGACCCCTAAAAACAATAGTGTGGTCTAAGTTTTGGGAATTGAATTCTCTTGAATACTAGCACTGATTTCACAGAAATTACACGTTTGTTTTTGAACCTTTGTTATCCGATTAAGCGTTTTGATGTACCACAAAACAATCATCATAATATGAAGGTGAGAACTTGTACTATATATCTGATATAGTATATAGGATTATGAACGATATAACACGACAGATACAAGACGAAACATGAGACACTTGTATCTCATTTTAAGAATATACGACTTACAGATGTTAAAAATTGGAATTTATTACTTTTAGATGTTAACAATTTATTACATGACATTCTTTAGTTTATATCTATGCACCCACATGTAGACATGGGAAAAAAAACCGGTTCGATCAAAAAAACCGGAACCGGTTTCAAAGAAAAACCGGTTTGGCCCAAACCGGTCCCAAACCGACCCGAACCGCCGGTTTGCTTACCAGTTTGGTAGCCCCACACTCAAAACTGGTTTATAAACCGGTTTCAAAGTTAAAACCGGGTTAAACCGGTAAAAAAAACCGTTTTATTGAAAGAAAAAAAAAACGTTTTCAAACCGGTCCAAATCGGTTTGACAGGTTCGAGATTTTGGTGTAAAAACCGGTTTGCAACCCATACCGTTTTGAAAAAAAAAAAAAACCGGTTTGACCCCATGACAAAAAAAACCGGTTTGATTTTATACCCGAACCGGTTTGGATAAAAAAAACCAGTTTGTACACCTCTAACCACACGAAGCATAATTAGAGGTTATATTGGTTGTGTAACATGTTGCTTATGTTGCAGATAAGTAATAGAGTTGTACTAAAGGGAAGTTAAAAGGATAACATGCACTTTGACTTGATTATAAGCTACATGGTTGTACTCCCAAGTGGTTGCTTTTTTTCCTTTAAGGCCCAGAACATTTTAAAGGTTATTTTGAGATCAACTTGTTCTTTGAAAAAGGTTTCAATATCTTTTTTAATATCTTTAAAATTTGCAAAGTGTGAATTTCTGATACTAACACAAAGTTAACATGGAATTCTTGAATTTAATCTAAGCGAGCTCTATTTAGTTTCATGTTAAACCAACAAGAGGCGATCTAGTGAGTTCACATATGTTTAACTCATTTATTTTTATAATATTTTGAAAATAATATTTTTTTATCAATAATCTGAAATGTATCATGCAATAACATAAATTTTCAAGTATTTTATGCCATAATTTAAAGTTAAAAAACAAATGGGCATCAAAAAGATTTTGTATTATTTTGGATAATAAATTAGAGTACTAAATACAAGAAAAAAAATAAAAATAAATTCACGTCTAACAACCTGTGTTCATGAAATACAGGTTGTGTTTATGACATCATGCCAACATGTAAATATGTATGTCATGTTTGTGTTCCGACCCATAAACACAATACATGAGTCATGCATTATACAATAATTTAAAGTACTATATACAAGAAAAAAAATAAAAATAAATTCACGTCTAACAACTTGTGTTCATGAAATACAGGTTGTGTTTATTACATCATGCCTACCTGTAAATATGTGTGTTTGTGTTCCGACCCACAAACACAATACATGAGTCATGCATTATACAATAATTTAAAGTACTATATACAAGAAAAAAAATAAAAATAAATTCACGTCTAACAACTTGTGTTCATGAAATACAGGTTGTGTTTATGACATCATGCCTACCTTTAAATATGTATGTTTGTGTTCCGACCCACAAACACAATACATGAGTCATGCATTATGCAAAAATTATTGTAAAATTTATTTTTTGTTATTTGTCTTTTAACTTTTCTTTCTTTTTTTAGAATGACAAACGTACACGCATCTAATATTATTCATAAATTCCATATGATTGTATGTTTTTCAACTTGTGGTGTAAATTGTGCAATCGAGTCAGACACTATAACTCATAGCTTCGAAACAAAAATTGAGTTTCCCTTATTTTCAAGCTTGATTATTGACAAATGCTTCTAAACTATACTCAATTCGACAAGTTTATTAGGGTTTAAAAATGAACTATAATAATATAGAGCAAGTTTGTATAAATTGAATGAAGTTTCAAGCTCACATTGTCTCGTTTCGATAACAATAATTTTGTTACCACCTAAAAGAAAAAAAAAAAAAGAAGTATGATCGCAAAATGATACAAGGCTGATAGTCTTGAGAGCAACAGGAGACGATATCTAATACATGAACTCGAATCGGAAGTTTACGCAGGCAGCTTGATCTCATAAAATTCAACACAATCGAGCTTGAAATACTCGATAAGAGCTCGAATCACTTAGAACCTCAATTAACATTTTTTTCATTGAAATTTTATTGAATCATGGAGAATCAGTTTTCCATATCTTGAGGTAAAAGCTATATGTTTTTATGAAGCTAAAGCGTTTGACATAAGGAAGTGGATGAACCCAACTTACATACTAACAAGTTGCATACGTCGACGATCAGGCTATAAATAAGTCGTTTCCATCACCCTTTTCTACATCAACTTAACCTCTAAAAATCCAAAAATGGCAAGCAAAAACGCTTTGCTACTAATCGTTTTGACAACGATTGCTCTTTCTGGTGTATTCACACAAGTGAAAGCTTATTCAAGCTATTACTGCGGCCCTTGGTCCCGCTGCATGGGGCAAACCCTTTACTGCCCTTCAGAATGCCCCACCAGCGAGTCCAATGACCCCAAGGCTAAAGTGTGTCGTATCGACTGCTACTCCCCTAAATGCAAAGCTGAATGCAAACGTAACAATACCTTTTTGTCTTCATTATATGTTCTTTTTTATGTTTTACATAAAAGCGAATTATTTATAAAAGAAAATGATCTTTAGATTGAGTATTGTATATATGTTTGTTGTTGACATGGGTTTATTGTGTTATTGAAGATCGTAAACCAAACTGCGACAGCCCAGGATCAGCATGCTACGACCCTCGGTTCATCGGTTGTGACGGCATTGTGTTCTACTTCCACGGCAAGGTTAACCAGCATTTCAGCTTGATTTCAGACGCGAACCTCCAAATCAACAGTCGGTTTATCGGACATCGGCCAGCAGGCTGGGCCAGGGACTTCACCTGGATCCAAGCCTTGGGTCTCCTCTTCAATTCCCACAGTTTCTCTCTAGAGGCAACTAAATCCGCCACCTGGGACGGTGAAATCGACCACCTGAAATTCACCTATGACGGAGAGGAGGTTTCCTTACCTGTTGGCGGTCTATCCACATGGAAGTCGCCCGAGGACGAGATCAAAGTGGAGAGAACTTCAGGGGTGAACAGTGTGATGGTAACAATACCCGGGGTGGTGGAGATATTGGCAAACGTGGTGCCTGTGACCGCGGAAGATGACAGAATTCATGGCTACAAAGTGCCTGCAGATGATTGTTTCGCTCACTTAGAAGTTCAGTTCAGGTTTGCAGGACTTTCTGATGGATTTGAAGGAGTGTTGGGGCGTACCTATCAACCCGACTTCAAGAATCCAGCGAAACCGGGGGTGGCTATGGCGGTTGTGGGAGGAAAAGACAAGTATAAGACCACCTCTTTGCTGTCGGCTGATTGCGCTAGCTGCATCTTTGACTCAACTAATGCAGCAGAGAAAGAGAAACAGATGGTTACGTTGGATTGTTCCGCCAAAGGGCTGTTCCATGGAAATGGGATTGTTTGCAAGAAATGAGTGATGAAGATCTTTGAAAAATGATGACTTGATCATGAAATAAAATCATTATAAATGATTAATAAATGATCAATCCCTTATTGTCTAAGAACTCTCTGATATTTGATTATAATATTCTGTACTGAAGTAGAAATGGAAATCTTGAAACTGCAACTATCATTTTGTGGTTTAAAGTTCTAAAACTAAATTTCAAACCTAGAATAAAAGGTAAAACAACAATCACAAAATAGACAAGTGCTACAGTCGCTAAAAGCAGTTTCTAAGACCACCATGGAGCATCACCTGTTCTGAAATCGGTTTCTGTACAAGGGGCAAACACCACCTTGTCATCTTCGATATCCACATTAGCCAGTTCCAAAGACTGTTAACACAACACGTTGCATTAAAGACTCGTACCTCGTGAATAAAAATGTGCACATGTAATTGTCTTCTTTGGAGAAAAGACTTACCAGAGTTGCAGGACCTTTAATAACCGCACCCTCGTTGTTGTACTGGGAACCATGGCATGGGCAGATAAACTTCTTCTCTACTGTGTTCCACGGCACGATACAGCCTAGATGGGTGCATACAGCATTAATCCCATAGGCTGCAAGAGTTCTGTTGTTTTCAACCATAAGGTATGTAGGATCTCCCTGTAATTTTCGTTCACAATATCACATACAAATGATATGTTTCTATTCTACAACAATTGTGAAAAGTTTCTAAGATTCTTGAATCACATGAGAAGCAAAATCTTGAATCATCCGATAATCAAAACCAGAATTTGAATTCATCAGAAAATCTAAAGTGGACTGAATAATCATATATTATCAAGCATATTCTTGAATCATCAGAAAATCAAAAGCATAATCTTGAATCATCTAGTATATTCAAAAGCATATCCTTGAATTATCAAATAATCAAAAGCATAATCTTGAATCATCAAATAATCAAAAGCATAATCTTGAATCATCTAGTATAATAAAAAGCATAATCTTGAATCATCAAGTATAATCAAAAGCATAATCTTGAATCATCTAGTATAATCAAAAACATATCTTGAATCATCTAGTATAATAAAAAACATAATCTTTAATCATCTAGTATAATCAAAAGCATAATCTTGAATCATCTAGTATAATCAAAAACATATCTTGAATCATCAAGTATACCAAAAAGCATAATCTTGATTCATCTAGTATAATCAATAGCATAATCTTGTACATCTAATATAATCAAAAATATATCTTGAATCATCGAATAACCAAAAGCATAATCTTGCTTCTTGAATCATCAAACCATCAAAACAACAATTTTGAGTCATCTGATAATCAAAACCATAATTTTGAACTTTTTGATACTCAAAACCATAATCAGTTGGAAAATGCAAATCCAATCACCTCTAAGAAACAGTAGCTCGATCAAATTACTAACCTTTAAGCCAAGAGTAAGGGTTTTGTCACCAGGCCCATGGGTCCTTAGCCATTCTGATGCTCTAATGGAGTCACCAACCACATCTTTAGCAACATTCCCACCTCTGCATATCCAAACAACCCTCTAAGAAACAGTAGCCTGATGAAATCAACAATTGGGTTAGCAGAGAACGAACCCAGATGGTGAAAAGAAGTCACAACAAGGGACCAACACACCGGCAGCGGGAAGACCAACGGCACCGAATAGCAACAAGTTCATGAGCTTCCTCCTTTCAATGCCTGCTGTTTCAAATCCCACCGACTTAGGCATTGGCCCTTTGGTCGGTGAGAACACTCCTCCGGTGTTACTAAAGCACAACTGTCAAAATAACAATCAATATGAACAATGAATGTGAAAAGCAGCATTGTTTAAAAAGAAATTGAGATGAATTTGAACAAGTGAGGAGCTCTGACTGCAATCTGAGATACTCAAGTTGTTGGGAGAATTTACCTCAGGAGAAGGAGTATAGGGGGGAAGTGTAAAGGCTGCCATGGTTGTAAGCTCGGAGGTCTGTTGAGATAAATGTGGAGATGAAAGGGAGCAAGAAAATGAAAATGGCATTTGGGAGCAGCGGTGTACAAATAGGGTTTTTTCTAAAACCGGTTTGGGTCCGAACCGGAACCGGTTTGATTAACCGTGGTCAAAACCGGTTTGGCTTCAAACTAGTTTGTATTTAAAAAAATCCAAACCTATAAAACCGGTTTGAGTCGGTTTGAAAACCGGTTCGGTTTTTTTTTTTTAAGTTATAAATTAAAAAAACAATTGTATAAATGTTACATATTAATTGTATAAATTAAATAAATCTATAAGATAAATTTACATATTTTAATTTTTAAAAATTAAAACATATAAAATTAGAAACATTATATAATTGTTTTCAAAAACAAAGTATAAAATTTCAAATTAAGTACACAATTTAAAATCAAAGTGAAATATAAAATATATAAAACATAGAAACAATTCAAACGACATAAAATTTTAAATAATTGATTGAAAACCGGTTTGGTTACCGGTTTGGTAACCGGTTTGAAACCGGACCGGGTTAGAAACCAGTTTGAAAGAGAAAACCTACAAACCGAATCTAAACCGCCGGGTTGGGCAGGTTTGAGACCGGTAACCAGTTTCAGTTTTTTTACCGAACCGGTTGCCAAACCGGTTTATTTGAACACCTATTTGGGAGCGGTCAAGTGGAAGATGGGTAGCGAAAGATTTAATCTTGATAAAAAGGTTTATTAATTAACACTAGTTTAGTATCCCGTGTATTATGCGTTTTAAATAAATAAAATACTAAATAATTGATGATAAAAACTTATAAATTATAAAATCATATTTAAATATAAAATATGATTATAATTGCATATTAATATCTACTTTAATTAAATAAATAATAATGTATTTTTCTAAACTTTTATTTTATAAAAAATGTGCATTTAAAATATTTTGTTTTAAGAAAAATAAAATTATTTTAAAAAAATTTATTGTATTCTGTAATTTATAAAACCTTTTATTTTTAAAAAGTGTGTTTATAATAACAAAAAATAGGTTTTAATTTATTAAATTATATAATTTTTAATTCAAAAATGGTATGAGTAATATTATTAGTATTCAATATTAATTATAATAATAATAATAATAATAATAATAATAATAATAATAATAATAATAATAATAATAATAATAAAATAAGAAAGTTAATATGATAAAACTTGCAATTGTATCAAGTCTTATTTTAGATTTTCTTTGTTATAGATAGATAGATAGATATACTGATAAATAGATAGGTTAAAACTTATTTATTAAACGAATTATAGTTAGTAATAAACATAAATAGTTACAATATAATATTTTAATATAAGATATGATTAAAATTATATACACGTAATAGTTCAAGAAATAAAACAGTTATTCTACTTTTTAACTCTCTTATCTAAATAGTTTTATTTTTAAGCATTCGTTTTACGATTTTTTTATAAAAAATTTATTGTTTACAAAAGTCTTGTTTATTAAAAACTCGGGTTTCTAATTATTCTGGTTATTTTAATAAAACTACTTTTATAAAATTTTATATTTTTTTTATAATTTTTTAAAAAGGGCCGATTTAAAATATTTTGTTTCAAAATGGTCTAATGTTTTAGAAAATTTCATATTATATAAAAGAATTTATTAAATCTATTTTAATAAAAATATGAGATTTTTAATGTTCTTAATAAAATTTATTTTTAAAAACATATCTTGATTTTAAAAAATTCAAATGAGAGAGAGAAATATATTAATTAATAAAAATATTTTTTATTAATAGAGAGAAATTAGTTTGAGTGTTTAAATTACAATAATAACTTTTTGGAGATATAATAAAGTGAAGATGTTTAGAAAAATAACAAGTGTCAAAAAGATAAGTTAAGATAATGACAAGTGCTAAAAGAAATTTTTTTTATTAGATCTTATAGATTGGATAAATTTGTTTACTTATTTGATTATTTTATTGAGTTAGAGTTTGGTTAGTATTCATATTTATTTAGTATAAATAAAAGTTAAGGGGTTAATGTAATTTGTGGCCTTTCAATATTACTAAATCAATTGTTGCTTGATTCAATTTTTCAACAATTGGTATCAATGCAATGTCAATATTAATTAAGTTCAACAACCTACGAAAGGAAGAACGAAGTCACCCAATTGAATATGTGAATGGTTAATCGAAACTATTTAACTTGTGATTGGTTGAAATGAAGTGAAAAAAACTGATTGTGTGATTTGACCAAGAACGAATAATTGATCGTGTGAGACGATCAAGATCGAGGTGAAAACTAATCGTGTGAGATGATCAAATGAGACCAAAAAGCTATGCTAATTGTGTGAAGCACTCAAGATCAAGGTGAGAAGCCAAAGCCGATCATGGGAGTTGATTAAGAGGTTGTGAAGACCGGTTGTGTGAAGCAATCAAGAGGAGATCCCGGACTTTCGTGATTCAATGGTGTGACAAGACCGGAGTGATTTAGGTCAAAGATTAAATAAAACCTTGAGATACGGATCAATGTGAAGCAAGGTGAAACAAATTGCTAGAAGTAATAGTGCGATCAAAGGTAAAGGTTTGTTTGCAATAACAAAAGTAAAGGTTTATTTTTGTGTCTTTGGTGGCATGTTTGAAGAAAAAATAATTTGGGAGATTGAAAAGAAAAAAAGAAGAATTTAAACTATTGATTTTAGTTTGTGATGACATAGTGATCTACAAATTTTGTTTTGCTTGCGTACACAAACTTAAAGTTAAAGAAGGAACAAGAAGAGATATAAAGTTTTTTGGTTTAATATGAAAAAAAGGGAATCAAGATAGAGAAGATCTAATAGATCCGTGCGATATGGAGTTGCATTGAGATGTAATCCACCTGTGACGGGTGCGAAGGAAGGGTTGTGAGACGCTTAAGGTTAACTTGTGCAAAACAGGTTGTGGAGGACTGATGATTGGCAAATTTGGGAGCCGTGAAAGAGATCATTAAATTGCGTTACTAGAAAAGTTAAACAAGGATCGTGAGAGACGAAAAAAAGCAAATCATGATAGTGATTATCATGTGATGATGGTGAGATGGGGATGCCAAGATTGAGTGAGTCGATTGAAGAATGTGCTCAAATAGAGGATCGAAGAGAAAATTGTGATGTAAACGTGTCAAGAATTACAGTTGACCAAAGACGGGTCTTGTTGGGAATTCATGATCTACATGACGCATATTAGGATTAAGGGGGAGAATGAAAGATTTAATCTTGATAAAGTAAATGAGATAAGTATTAATATTAGTTTTATTAATTGTTTAGAGGAGTTTATATTAGAATAGGATAAGTATGTTTACTTAATTGATTATTTTATTGAGTTTGAGTTTGGTTAGTATTAGTATTTATTTAGTATAAATAGTGGTTAAGGGGTCAATGTAAATAGAAGTTGGAATTGAGATGAAATTTTGGTTGTTGCTTGATCCAATTTTTCAACAGATACAACGTTTCGTTTTATGATTTTCTTTTAAAAAATATATTTTTTAAACCCTAAGGGTAAGTTTGGTTCATGAAATATTTATGAAATGGAATTGGAAAAGATTGATTTGGAAATAAAAAAGAATTCATGGAAAAGGTTTATTTGATATAATTTCATTGAATATAAAACTTTTCATAAGTGAATGGAAGGATTTTTGAAATCCTTTAAAGAAAGGAATTTAATAGAAAACTTTCCATTCCAACATCCAACCAAACATAATTTTGAAGGAATGAATTTCAATTCCATAGCATTTATGAATTAAACAGATCTTAAAACCCTGTTTAGTTCATGGAATCTGATGGAATAAGAATTAGGATTGGAAAATTTTCCATTCAGAAGTGTGTTTGGTCGGAAGTAAAATTGGAAAATTTTCCATCAAATTCCATTAACCTTAGGAATTTAACGTTACATCCTACAAATGATGGAAATCAACCGTTAGGCTCACGACAGGGAATGGTCCCTACGATTCACCTCCGGCGTGAGAATTAGTTTGGGGCTCTTAGAAGTGTGTGAAGATAATGAAGGGATGTGATATGAGTTTTTTGGATGCCTTACCTCAATTTTAAGTGTCCTATTTATACTTGAGGATGCTTCCAAAGGGACTAGAAGGGGATCTGTGATTTCTCCTTATTTTAATGAAGGGACTCTCTTTTACCTACGCCTCTTCTCTTTGATTTTGGATGAGGTTATTTGTGTAAAGGTTTGACCGTCTTTTACTACTTTGTCGGTGTCATTTTTTCTTGTATCCCCATCTTGCTTTTACTAGCCTTTGACTTTCCTTAGTGGTTGTAAAAAGATAACCCCCCACTTTCAAGATCCTATGAAAGACATTCTCTTTTATAGTAAACCTCCATTTCGAATCTTTTCCAACTGTTATATGTTTTGTTTTGCTACCTTTTCCTGCGATCATCCTTGGAGACTATGTTAGATTCTAATGTACAATGGCATAGCTCTTATTAGTATGAAGTCCTCTTTTCTTAACCTTCATCTACAGCCTTGTCTTGTCTTACAAGGGCTTTCTTGCCTTTTGGTTATACCCGCGTCTTTGCTTACGTCACCTATCCTCGATGTTGGCTTGGCCTACGTCATCATTTCAGAACAAGAAAGAAGAAATCGATTCAGAAGTAATAGATTTCAATTTTTTTACTAATCGATTCAGAACCAGACTAGAGGAATAAGTGGATTCAGTCTAAAATCCATTAGATCCAAGAAACAAAACCGATTTTTTTTCAAAAATAATCAATTCAATGCAGGAGAGAAATCAATAACTAACTCACTAACAGAACAAAAGAAAGAATATTTACTAGATTGTGATATTAGAGTTTCATCATGTTATTCATCACCGTTCTTGCCAAAAAAAAGAAAGTTGAAAGACCAAGAGAGAACCAAGAACGATTGGGAATGGTTGTTGTCTCCAATGTTCTTATAGATACAGAAGAAATTGAGGACCAATTGAGAGACTAGAAGTTGTGTGCTTCTTGTGTCATTGTTCGTTGTTGCTACAAAGGAATCACACGCTACTCAGGAGTCGACCCGAGCCTCAAAAGAGTAGATACTCCCTGCAGGAGGCTATAGAACCACAGTCGATCTGGTCCTACCAGAGTTTGGACAAACATGTGGCACCAAACCGGTATAGACCACTGCTCTACTTTTGCCGCCCCCGAGAATAACTCTAAATGGACGTCCGGATCCCCCAGGCCATCGTAGGTCCGTACATTGGCGGGCATTTTGGTTTTTGGTGGGAATTTAAAGTTCACGATTCTGTCAGTAAATTTTGTATGGGCTTTGGGTGTAGGGTTGAAAAAGCTCATCATCTGAGTCTATCTCAAACGGCTCAGTTTCTATTGGCACGACAAGCTGGGTTACTTGGTAAGTTGGGCAGGGAAAGGAATACAAGTGAGGATAATATGTCGTGGGTGCCGCCGAGGAAACCCATACGGTCGGCATATGCTGTGACCCGGTCCAAACGGAAGTTTGGGCTGCCGACGTGGGGAGTTGCCATGACAACGCCCGCACCGGGTTCATCATTGGCAATGTAGGTCCTGTCATAGATGAGGACAGATATGGCATCGCATATGGGTTTATACCTGTCATTGGTTCGACCATAGGGTATTGATAGCCTGACGTTGGTTTTACGTTAGCCAAGCATTGGGTGAGTTTCGTTGTTGGCCCTTGCCATTCCCCCAAACCTCCAGTATATATGGGGTAAGATTGAAATGCTGATGAAAGTAACATCGGGGCTGTTTCTAAATGAGGAGCTTTGGTGCTTTGAGGAATTTGAGCATGCCTTCTCGGGGTTAGTGAAACAGGAGTCAACGCAATGCTAGGATCCTCATCGTACGCCAAATGTACCCTCTAAGGTGCTCTTCCTGGACGTAGTTATTTATCAGCTCCTGTAGCCTTCTGAAATTTTCTCGCACCCCTTTAGGGGCTATTTCTATCATGTCTGCTACGATAGGTGGTGAATCTGGCGAATGATGTGATGTCTGGCCTTTCGTAGGCGGAATCTCTTCTCCTACCATGATTCCTCGAACAATAAGCAAAGAGAACGTGAACACAGAAGATAAGGGCGTCGCTTCAAGTGGCTCTTTGAACTTTAACGAGCCCCACGGTGGGCGTCACTTGTTGCTACAAAAGAATCACACGCTAGTCAGGAGTCGACCCGAGCCTTCTAAGAAGGAAAACAAAAGGAACACCGTTAGGCTCACCGCAGGAGGGTTCCTCCTACGATCCACCACAGGCGTGAGAATTAGTCAAAGGGTAAGAGGTCCTCTATAGCAAGTGAAATGTAGTATGGCTAGAATATTGTGCTTACCTTCGAACGAGACTCTCCTATTTATAATCCCCAAGGTTGGTCCTGGGAAATCTTCCTTTTCTTTTGAGGCAAGGACATTCTTTCTTTTTTCTCTATCTTTTCTTGGAATTAGGTTTCATCTATGTTTGGTATAAGTTGTTGACTTGGAGTTATAGCCAGCTTTCCTTTTCATGGTTTCCCATGTTTGACTTACTTTTCAGTGATGTCTCCCTTACGGCTTTGTTTTGGCGCTTCTCCTTCTCGGGAATACGAAGCTGCCCTTGCCGGCTTAGTTTTTGGTTAATGGTTCCAGGCCAGGTCCGGGTTTGGGGTACTTACGCCATCATTTATTAACTAGAATCAAAGAAACCATCAAGTAAGAAAGGGTGTTGTGCTTTGCTTTTGTCTTCATAAGTTTCAGAGAAAGAAGAAAAAATGTTTTTTAAAGGATAAAGAGAAAGTGGTTGTAAACCACTAAAAAAAAGAAATTAAAGATTTCTTTTTATTTTATTTGTTTCGAATTATCATTCAAGTCAAAGTCAATGAGAAAAATTGTGAATATCACTTTTGTTCAAAAAAGTAAAAAACTCAAGGAAAGATGACCGAGACCAAATGAGATAAAAAACAAGTATTGTTCTTGAGATTACAAGAGTAAATTTCGTTTTTTGTCCCTGTGGTTTGGGTATTTTAACCATTTAAGTAAAAAATGTAATCTTTTGTCATATCATACCTTGTGATTTTATTTTCATAATAATTTTAGTAATTGACACTAACTCTGTTAGTTTTATCTGTTAAATTTGGGGTATTTTGATCCTTTTAGATGTAATTAATAAAAAAATAAATATTAGCTATTTAATAGTGAGACACATCACTTTGTCTTCAACATCTTCTCTTGCAAATTGCAACGTCTCCAATGACCAGCCATCACCACAATCTTTGACGACCAGCCAACCACCACTCTTACAGTGACGTGGTTTTTCTTGCCATTGATTCACACACACACATAAAAATTCACAATAAACAGCATGATCAGCGATACAGATCTACTTTAGTTAACAAAAAATAATTGAAACCCATGAAACAAAAGCAAAACAAGGCTGTTATTGCCTAAAATCTTGAAAAGAAACACACCAATTTGGGAAAAAGATTATATTTTTTTCATGATTTTTAAAAACCCATGTAGGATCATCACCTAAAAACATGAAATATAGCATCATTTGGGTAAAATTATATTTTTTTATAGAAAGGTAGCATAATGTACATAACATTCAACAAGATTAACACAAAAAAGTTAGCAAATTTCAAGCAAAAAAAGAGTAGAAACAAAACCTGTTTAAGAGCTCGATCAGATGGTGTCCAAGAGAACAATCTTTCACCCATTTCTCCATAGAATTTCGCACAAAAAAATCAAAACTCAATATAGTAGATACAAAAGAAAGAAAACCTTAAACGAAGTGAATTGGTGTGAGAATCTTCTACTACTGATGTGGGTTGAAATCAAAATATTGTAGAGATTATTATAGATTGAAGTTGGGTGAAAGAAGGATTGTAAATATTTATCTGTTAACTAATCATACATGCTTCTACTATGTGTACGTGTACGTGTGTGTATGCAGATCCTCCACGGGATTGGAGTCACCGGAGAAGAGGGAAGAAAAGGGTGGGGGTGGGTAGTAGGTGACTTAGGTTTCAGATCTGATTAAAAGAAAGATAAATATAATGGGTTATACGTAAAAGGATCAAAATACCCCAGACTTAAAAGATAAAACTAACAGAGTTAGTGTCAAGGACCAAAACCATTACAAAAAAAAAAAAAACAACAAGACATGATATGACAAAAGATTCCTTTTTGGATTGAAATAGTTAAAATGCCCAAACCATAGAGACCAAAAATGAAATTTACTCAGATTACAAATTAGAGATTCAAAGTTAAAGGATTACACTTTTCAAGAAAGTTAGCTTGTTTTGAATATCGAGTTTGATATTTAGAGAAGAATAATCAACAGGAACCAACAAAAACGTAGTTGTGATACATAAAGACATGAGTTGTTTCTCCTAGTTCCAATGTCCCATTTTGAAATCAAAAAATTATATTATATAGTCAATCCGCATGAAAATCATACTTAAGGCAAATGGACTGTGGGAAATGATAAAACCTAGTGCTAATTGCATATTTATTTCAAGCACTACCTGAAAATAAGACATTACAAGTTGCAAATTGTGAAAGTGCAAATGAAATTTGGGATGGACTTAAGACAAGACCTGTAGGTGTAGATTGAGTACAGAAAGTACGTCTTTAAACACTCAAACCTGAATTTGAGTTGCTAAGAATAAAAGAAGAAGACACTACCGATTCATTCACCGCAAAGCTTAATAGTATCATCACTAGAGCTAGTGGTATAGGATCAACGTTTGATCAACCAACTTTAGTACAAAAACTTCCAAGCTCTGTACCAAAAGATTTTTCAACTCGTAGCAACTACTGAATAGTTCGTTGACTTAGAATCAACAACTCTAGATGAATAATTGAATGATTAAAAGCATTTGAAGAAAGAATAAATCTATTGAATGATGGTCAAGTGAATAATCAAGAAAAACTTTTGTTCATCCGTCAAGAAAACAAGTAAAGTCGTGGAAGAGGTAGTTACCATCATGGTCGAGGGCATGGTAGATTTAAACAAAAAGAAGGAAGAGAAGCTATGTCACATGAAAACTCAAAAGAAAGTAATGATAACTGCGAAGTAAGGAAAAGATATCCAAGAAGCCAAAACATACCCACGTTTGACAAAAGCAAGGTAAGATATTATAATTACAATAATCATGGATACTATGCAACAAAATGTCGTAAATCAAAGTACAAAGAAGAAGAATCACATCTCATAATGAAGGATGAAAATCCCATTATTTTATTAGCACAAGTTGAAGAAAATAATCATCAAAATGATTATGAAGATATAGGAAAGCTTGTTCGTGTTAAACACAAAGTTCAAAAGATCAAAGAAGACAATTATGAAGATGTTAAAGCATGAAGTCATTGAAGGCATGGATTAAAAAATTATAGGGGATGTTGAAAAGTAATTACCTTCATTCATGTGTGTCTAAGTATAGTTATATTATTGGGTCGTTTATGTAATAAGTCATAAGCCAAACTTAGAATCAAATATGTAAAGTCTATGCATGTATAAAGGTTTAGAGTGTCAAAACTTAAAGTTATAAACTACCACCATCGGTATATATATATATATATATATATATATATATATATATATATATATATATGTGTGTGTGTGTGTCAAGGTGTGTGTAAAGAAGAACAATACGACTCGCATAAAACAAAAGCCTAATCGATCGTCAAACAAGTTGTTCATATTCGATCATCAAACAAAAGCCTAATCGATCCTAAACTGCCAATAATACGCATCATATAAGGCTGTAAGACCGCCTTTATATGATGCATATAGAGCAATACGACTCGCATAAAAATCTAGGGGTGTTGATTTATAATTGTGGGTGTCCCAATAACCGAATCCTTATTATATGTGTATTTTTGAGGTGGTAAAATATCGATGCACATATTTCAAAAAAGTTTGGTAAAGCATGTATATTTCGGTGATTTACAATTACTTTATTTCTACTAAACAGGTCTAAGTTTAATTTCATATATATTTGATTTTCTTTTCAAATACGATTCACGTGATTAAATTTGTAGAGAACCTGCCAAGAAACACCATGCAGGCTCCAAAAAAACTTCTGAAGATTACTAACCTTTTATAATAGATGTCACATGATTTTCTTCTTTTTATATATAAGGTGTAATTATGATTTATGGGAGTTGTAAATTTGTTGGTGACAATTGAAACCGAATCGAGCCAATGGGTTGGCCCAAGACCACTAAGGAGAGGTGGCAATCTCTTAAGGGCGTTTTAGGAATTGTTTAAATAATTTAGTCTTATCTTTATGAAAGTTTGTTAGGAGATCTTATCTAATAATAAGTCTAGAGGATAAGATGCTTGGCAACCAAGTTTTGTTAAGCCTATGTATATCATAGCCAAGCTAAGGGTTATGTTATGAAATTATTGTATTCAAGTTTTGAGCTTATTTTCTTGAGTATAATAAAGAGAGCCTATTCTAAATTGTGTGTGTTGATTTGTGTTCTTGATGTCAATTCTGAACTTGAAAATTAAATATACATGTATCATGTTATTTGACTAACTGATTCTTTATAATCATATGATATCTTCATAGTGATTAATTTTTAATAGATTTTCAAGATCCATCAATTGTTTATTTTTTGATGAACAGGCCTTGTTTTACAAACAATTGGAATACAAGAACCATATATGTTGCAACTAAACATTGCAGGATTAATAGATGGGTCATCTTTAGCGACAAATTGGATCTATTTTTTTATTTATTTTTACATTCTTTAAAATATCAGTTTCCATTTTTTACACTAGATAGAAGACAATCGAGAAACGCCCTATGCTGCTAGCCTTTTTTGTGATATTACTTAGTGGAGTTCTATGTATTGTGGAAGACTTACAAGTTCTCTGTCGTTTATTACATTCGTAGAACAAACCTTCATTTAGGACGAATCAAAATTACACAATAGGATTCGTCGTCATTGATGATTTACGCCCTTGCTAAATGTGAATTTGAATTTCATCAAAAGGATGTTTTCCTGCTGTCACAAGTTTAATCTGGAACTCCAAGTATTCACTATATTTCATAGGACGATAACAAGGGAGACGCTTTTCCCCATCCACAAGCCTTGATGAAGGGCCTACAATGGTGTCGAGTGATGGACCATTCGTGTTTACAAGTGTGATCCGTTTACGCTTGTCCTTCACCACTGCTCTATGCAACTTACTCTTGTACCTTCCATTGCTAAAAATCTGTCAAAATTCATCAAAAATCTCATTCTTGTTTAGGTTTTTGAGCCGAGCGACAATTTCAACCCACATACTTATGAATAGGTCGATTCAAGTAGTGTTTATCTTTAAAGACAATTTCAACCCACATACTTATGAATAGGTCGATTCAAGTAGTGTTTATCTTTAAAGACCCATATGGGCAAAAAGAAAGTTGTTTATCTAAACTGGTCAAATAAATATAATTAATCAGTTTTATTGAAATATAACTTTAAATAAATAATTCTAACTCATACATAACTTGTATGATTGACCCATTTTCCTACCTCTACTTTGTGTATCGACTAACCTCGAGATGGTCTGAAATAATAATGTAGAAAGCCTTTGGAACGCCACCCATACCAACCCATTTCTTGTTATGAAAAACTTCAAGTCCCGGAACACCATTGTCATTAAGGAGAGTAAAAAGGCCATGATCCGTATGCGGCATCAACCCTCGAAAAACATCAAACTCCAAGTCAGATGGATAATAGTTGGCTGCTAATAGCTGAAAACCCGCATCCAAATTTAGTTCATGGTTCATATACGATGCTTCGAACCCTAAGCTTTCAGACACCCCTTTCACCAGCTCCATTGCAACCGCGCGTGTCCTTTTGACATAATCGAATGCAATGCCGCTATGTTTCCCACAAATCCATTAAAAACAAAATGTCAGAACTTTCTCTAAGCATATCATACGCTAAAGGTGAGAACACAAATTGTGTGACAGGTTGTGTAACTGGTATAAACAGTTTTGAGTTAAAGTATGTAACTTTCCAGTACTATTGTCAAAACATGTTGGTTTCACTACACACAAAACATATTTTGGTTCCCCTGTATGCCAAAATTCTTACTCAATAGGATCGACTTACAATAGGATCGTTTATGATGAACAATTAACTATGAGTATGCACAAGAATGTGCAGTGACTCTCAAAGAACGTGGTGGAATAACAATAGATACACATGTAATTCAAATACGATTTTCCACACTAATAAAGATTATATGTTGGGGTATTTATACCTCTTACAATTTGTGGGTGGTTAACTGTCTAATGACAGTTATATGTGGTAGGATAACTACCATTTGACCCACATTTTGACTTTATTATTTGACTTCTTTTTTACATGAATTTCTTGATTATTTCTAAGTCCAACATATAGGCACGCATACCTGAAACCCGGAGGTTTTTGTGGGCAACTAAAATGTGGATGGACGATGAGTCGAAGATACTCCCTCCAGAATGTGTCTTTATTTAATGTGGCCTGATTCAAGCCGTTGCTGTATCTAATGGGATCTAAAGCACCATGAGCTACAAATTCGAGCTTTTCGTCGTTTGGCAAATTAAGAAACTCACTCGAAGCATCCATCATCTCTTTGATCAAAATCTCTGGTACCCCATGATTCACCAACTTATAGATCCAAAACACATGGGTTAACATAAAAGCCTTGAAAAGAACAAAATCGAATCATTTTGCGCATACGTACCATAAAACATCCCCAATTTTCACATGCCTTTCCAATATCTTGGACAACTTTTGAACGCTCATCAGCGGTACCTAAGGTGAGTAACGAGTAGTCGATGATGGGTATCGAGTCTTGCACCTCGAAAGAAGCCGCTTCACCGTTCAAAGACATGGGTTCGATTCGAGATTAAGTGACTGGTTTGATGTATTTCATGTTGAGCATAGTAGTGGTTTTAAATAAGGATAGACTTGAGATGAATTGATTGTACATTTGTACAGTTAACAATGTGTGACTAGTTAATTGGTTTCGTAAGATAATGCTATATGATAGATTTGTAAAATTATTAAAATAAGCTAAATCCTTGACGAATCTTGTAATTATTGTTAATATAATATTAACAATAACAACAATTAGAATTACATTTCGCTTATGTGACAGGTACGTATGACTAAAAGATAAAAAAAAAAAGATGGGACAACATTAATATAAATAAGCATGATAAAGATTAGTATAACTAAAAGATAAAATGACAAGTTAGAGATACAAATAAAAATAAAAGATAAAAGTTAAATAAAATATCTAATAAATTCAACATTTCAATTGGAGTAAAAAGGTGGTAAACGTGACTTTTTATTTTAATATTACACTGACTATATAAATATAAAAACTATAAATCAATGCAAGATACCATTTTCAATGAGTTGAGAAATATTAATTTATAGAGTCAATTACACGATTGGTCCCTATGGTTTGTCAATATTGCAATATTGCTCTCGACTTTTGAGAAATTACGGGTTTGGTCCTTTCTGTTTGCCAACTCTTAAACGATTGGTCCCTAACACTAATTTCTGTTAAATTTTTCAGTTAAGTGGATATGAAATGTCTAATATACCCCTACCTCAACCCATCCCACCCATCCCACCCCTCCCCCTCCACCTCCCCCCTCCCCCTCCACCTCGTATCACGGCTACATCCTAAACCGCCGGATCACACCAGAACCATTGCCGGACCACCATACTACAACCATCAACACCGATTGGGAGACGGAGACAACGATGGTGCGCTGGCGGTGGGGCGGCGACGGTGGTGCGCGGGGCGGGGGCGGCGACGGTGGTGAAGGGGCGGGGGGCGGCGACGCTGGTGCGCAGGAAGGGGCCGACGACGGTTGTATGCAGGCGGGGGCCGGCGACGGTGGTGGGCAGGCGTTGGGCGAAGACGATGCTGCAGTTCATGTGTATATATATGGGGTATTTTGGTATTTTCACATTCATTTAACTGAAAAACTTAACAGACGTTAGTGTAGGGACCAATTGTGTGACGAATTGGCAAACAGTAGGGACCAAACCTATAATTTCTCAAAAGTTGGTACTAATATTGCAATATGGGTAAACCACGGGGACCAATCATGTAATTAACTCTAATTTATATGATATAAAAATGGACATAACACATATGGTAATAACGTTTATATCTAGAACGGTCCACTCTGACAAGTGACAACCATGTTTAATATTGAGTATAAAAGTGTTTTAAGAGGAATACAAAACAGTATTTTTTTAATTTTTAGTTTAACGTGCTTATTAAATAAATTATCTTCTCATGTCATCACTTCTTTTATTTATTGTTGCGGTTGTTTTCTATCTTCTGATTGGTTTGTGCGACTTCAAGAAGTAGTTATTTCTCTTCGTGCGCAGGTATTATTATCATTATGATGTACTAATTAAACCGTTTGTGTGAATGTATGTTATGTTATGTTATATATTATAATTATTTATAAAGATCTTTGCTACAATAGAATAATCAGAATGTTATTCATCCAAACATATGTAATCTCAATAGCTAAATTTTTAAAACAACATCCCCTGCATGCTTGTGCAATTGGGCATAATTGTATACATAGTAAAATTCTTCTTTTTATTGACTTCTTGTTTAACGACATGAGCCTTCATCTTACAAAGGATTTTGAGAAAATTCCAGTATAGAGTATTGATTTTGGTATTCTTGATGTTGGTTACAGATCAAAGGTAATATCCATTTGTCTTAAGTTTGTTAATGGTTTGCACACATGGAAGTTGACTGTTAATTTGAGCTAACTGAATATGAACAAACCGGAGGAAAGTGGTATCCTTCTTAAAACTACCAATAGTACAAAGTCATGGACTCGTGACAAAACGACTGATAATATTGTTGCCAACTATTAACTAGACTGGGGAACAAGATAAAGTAGACAAATACAAATTGATGATCAAGTATTGATCATCACAAACGCTGGTTGGCCCGATTTGATAGAACCGAAGGAATCACAGATCACAAGAAAAGAGGAATCGAAGGTGATGTTCAATGGCTTTGATCCAGACGAAGGAGAATTTGTTCATTAAGCAGGACCAAGAAGCGTTATATAGGCCTTGAGAGGAGCAAGAGATGAAAATAAGGGAAGGCAATCTTTTTCTCCTTTAAGATCATCGACCAGCAAAGAGACAAGAAGGAACCAGCAATGAGAAGCGGGAACTAGGGCTGATTTTTCGTGATATGCCCTTTCGAGAATTAAGAATACCATAAGCAACCCTAGAAAAAAAAGCACTTATTTTTAGACAAACAAAAAACATAAAGGCTTGTTGAATTATAAATTAAACACTCCCCCCATAATTCAAGTAGCAAACATGTCTATAAGACCCGGTTTTTTACTCAGAAAATTGTGACACCTGGCATTTTCAAGTATCTTTCCAACTAGCACGAACGTTACTTTCCAATCATACATGAATGCCTTTAATAGTGTTTACTTAAATGCGTCACTTATTTAAAAAACATTCACCAACCTTCACGTAACGGTAATTCGGAGAATTGCCGGATCACACCCGAGTCTATCCTCGAACGTTGGTGATTTATCAAAATAATTTTCAAACAATCAAATTAGTGTGAAATTATATGTTATGGGATTAATGTGACTACATGATTAGCTTAGTTATGAAAATTGTGAATTTCCTACCCTTTAAGCGTTTTTGCGCATTTTCAGCTTTGAAAGCCTAAATATTATAAAAATGGTTTGAAATTAATAAAATAAGTATCATGTCATGTTACTAATGTTTATTTGATTATTATGTGGTTATTTTGTGGTTTTGTTAGTTAAAGAATTTATTTACAAGCAATTGGCCTAATTTGTAATATTAGAGGGTAGCTTTTGTCTAAGATAAATAACTAAATAGAACGATAACCCCCAACCCATACCCATTCACGGCCAAACCCCCATCCTCTTGCCTTCCCAATTTCACAAACATCCATACCCAAAAACACAAACTTTTCAATCTTGTCATGCAAATCATTGAAGTTTTGGATCATCTCTTAAATCAGAAACGTGCCATCTAGCATCTACATAAGCATTATTGTCGATTATAACCTCTTTGATGTTCTTGAAGATTTTGAAATCCTAGATGATCTAAACAAACATCAAGAAGTGAACTTATTTGAATTTGATCATTGAATATGTGTTAGTATGCATTGTTATGATTATTGTATGGATTTGATTTGTAAAAATTATTAATTTAGGTTAAAATCCTAGACTTTCCTATAAAGAAAACTTTTCTAATAGGGTTTGTAGCAATAGCATGATTTACATGGAATTGAATGGATTTAATGATTCTAGGTTTTTAGTTGATGTTAAAGAATAAAATTTTAGGTTTTAAAGTTTAGAAATTGGTTTGGTTTTTGGGAACTTTCCTATTAAGAATACTTTTAGATTTTGGGGGATTCTGTATGATGAATTTGACATGTTTGATGAGATTTGATGGTTTACATGTAATGATTAGAACATAAGAAAAAGTAGAAAATTGTTGAATTGTGAAAAAACTAACACGTGTGATCAACTAACCAATTATAGAAACTTTTAAGACATAATGTGATTAATAATGCATGTGTTAAGTGTGTAATAAAACATATGATTTGAGTTGTGTTAGAATTGTTCATATGGTTTTTGGGAACTTTCCTATTAACTCCCTCCTTTCTTTAAAATGTCCATATACTCTAGTTAATATGCCATTTTGTCATATCCTATCATACTACTTTAATAAAATAGTATCTCAAGTGGACACTTATCACAATTCTAAACTATCAAAGTTTTCATTTTCCCGCCCAAACTATTTTCACCTATTTTAGGGCAATTAGTAATTAAGTTAATAAATCATTCACACTTTATAATTATCTTTTTAATTTTTGTTTATTCAAATAAAAAATTAAATGTTTCATGATTCCCTTCTCATTTGTAAATAAAAGACACCGTATATATCATAAATTCTTAAAGTATTTTATATATACTAAGACATTTTGGTAATTATAAATATATACAGATTTATAATTTATAGAGTTAATTACACGATTGGTCCCTGTGGTTTGCCCATATTGTAATATTGGTCTCAACTTTTGAGAAATTACAGATTTGGTCCTTACTGTTTACCAACTCGTAACATGATTGGTCCCTGACACTAACTTCTGTTAAGTTTTTCAGTTAAGTGGGTGTGAAAAGACCAAAATACCCCTTACATATACACATGAACTGCAACACCATCTTCGGCCCCCGCCTGCACACCACCGTCCCCCCCCCCCCGGCCTGGTCACCACGGTCCCCCTCGGCTGCGCACCACCTTCGCCTGCCCACCGCCAGCGTAAACCTGTCGTCGCCCCACCGCCAGCGCACCCTGGTCCCCGCCCACCGCCTGCGCTCCATCGTCGCCCGCCCACTGCCTGCGCACCAATGTCGCCCCCCCACCGCCTGCGCAACACCGTCGCCTCCCCCTCCCCCACCTGGGCACCATCGTCGCCCGCCCACCGCCTGCGAACCACCGTCGCCCACCCACCGCCTGCGCCCACCACCTGCGCACCCCGGTCGCCGCCCCACAGCGTGCGCACCACCATCGCCCGCCCACTGCCTGGTTCTGGTGTGATCTCGCGATTTAGGGTGTAGCCGTGATACGAAGAGGGAGGGGTAGGGGAAGGGGAGGGTGGGGTGGGGTGGGTTGGGGTAGGGGTATTGTAGTCTTTTCACATCTAATTAACTGAAAAACTTAACAGAAGTTAGTGTTAGGGACCAATAGTGTTACAAGTTGATAAACAGTAAGGACCAAACCTGTAATTTCTTAAAAGTTAGGATCAATATTGCAATATGGGCAAACCACAGGGACCAATCGTGTAATTAACTCTAATTTATATTTTTTAATTATACAACCCGTGTAATACACGGGTTAACGCTAGTTTAGACACTATAAGAAGATAATACCTGTTGAAGTTTGCAAATACAATTGATTCATTATTATGATAAATCATAGTATTTAATTCGAATACTTAAACACAAAATATAATCATGATTTCGAAATTACGATTAGTCAAAATTAAACTAATTAAATCAGAAACCTATTGTATCATATTTATAAGTTAAATCAAAAACCCCAAGCTCCCCCAAAATAAGTACAAATCTTTCTAATCTAATAAAATAATATTTTGGGGTGACACGTGGCGTCACCACATTCATTCTCACCAAAATTTTCCCGCTTCTCTCTAATATTAAATAATTACCTTAATAATCAATAATATTATTTAACATTTTTTAGAACAAAAATTATATTTTAATAAATTTTAAAAAGATTTTCTTATTAATGTTATTTCTAAAAATAATTTTTATAGAATAAGAATTTTTTACAAAACATCAAACTTTTTTAAAATTAGTGTTTTTAAAAAGTCAATTTTTTTATAAACAAAAAATAATTAAAATTGAAATTTATAACAAGAAAATTTTTAAAAAATGATATTTTTTAGTACAATTTGTTTTGAAACAAAATATTTATTATTTTTTTTAGAAAAAAAGTTTTAAATCAAAAGTTTAAAAAGTTGATATAATTGTTTTATTACATATTGTTCTTACTATACGTAATTTGAATTATATTCTATCATAAAATATCGTTTTATACTTGATGTTCAACACGTGTAATGTACAGGTTTATTAAAGCTAGTAAATCAATAGATGTTAATCTTCCATTATGATTTATGCTTCTATTTTTTTCCACCACCAGTAATCTCTTCATTAGTGGTCTGCTCTATAGATGTTAATCTTTTAGTAGTATGTTGCTCTTTTAGCAACTTGTTAAAAATATATAGTGTCAATTCAATATCAAACACATATTTGTTATAAATATTTCTTGACTCATGAACATTACTTTTATTGTTTACATGATATGCTTGGACTTGGATTACATGGTTGGGCTTGCACATGGAATTGGGCTTGGAGGTGCTCATATCTTAAGAAGTTATCTGTGAGAGTGAGATTATGAATATAAATGGAGACTTCGTCTGTGTGATGAGTTTGGCAGGAGACTCTTCGTTTAATACAAGAAAACAAGAAGATGCAACAGGTGGTTTGCAGCATATACATGAGGCCTTCATCTTGTGATTCATTTTGTTCATATCACATCACAATCTAATGATTCCAGTCTATTTTATTCTCTCGAAGGACTTGCTTGTTGCGGACGTCATCTTGTTCTTGTTCTTGGGTTCATCGCATTGAATCGTATTGTTCTTCTTCTTCTGGCTTTGAGATTGTAAACAATTGGTTTGGGTATCAATATTGGATTTTGTTATAGTTTGTGCTACAACTTCTTCCATTTTTTCTTAACAGCAATAACTTGGATCACCAATAACTCATCTGTTTCCTAAAAAATGACAAAAAACCATCAACGATTCTTCTCTCTTTAATGGGTTATCATATTTCGAGGCCGAATCAACCAGCTAAACCAATAATCCGTTAAAATTATCTTTTTAACACCATCAATAAACGAACAAAAAGGTAAAAGGACCATTTTAATTTTAGTTTTAAGCATATAGTTAATTTTCTTGAACATTAATTTTCTACACCTAGATATCTCTTACCTGTGAAAACTCACAAAATAATAAGCAATTTTTAATAGCGTTTCAATTGGATCACTCATATTTTTATTTGTTACAATCAAATTATTAAAGTTATAAGAGTGTTTCAATTAATTCACTAATATTTTTTTGTTTCAGTTAGGTAATTAAAGTTTTAAAAGTTTTCTAATTACGTCACTCATATTTTTAAAAATTTCTTTGAATAATTCATAAATTTTTTTAAAGTAATTTAGTTTTTTATAAATATTGTTAGTTTTTCAAATGTTTCAATTTTTTAAAAACTTTTTGCAAGTTATAAATAACTTAATTAGAAAAATCCTGAAATTTTAATGATTTGATAGCAACAAAAAAGATTTATCAATAACCTAATCAAAACAATTTTGAAAATTGAATTTTACAAAGTTACCCCAACCTACCTTGTACTCTTAAATATTTTAACAAATACCATTTTTGTAAGAATAAAGATCATATCACTAAACCACACAATGTAACAAGTACATGCTAGATATTTTAGTGTAATTGGTTTGACTAACGACCAATTTGATCATAATATCCATCAAACAAGTAAGGAGGTGCAGAGAGTGCACATTTGTTTGAGTTTATTGTGATCTTTGAAATTGAAAACCTTATTAGGGGCGAAGCCCCTAAGCGATGAGGGTTCCAAGGGGGCAACGCCCCAGGGAGCGGAGTCCAAGGGGCGGCAGCCCCTGGCTGGGATCGAAATTTCAAAAATGCACTAGAATTTGTTTTTCCCGAAATTTCACATGTAAAATTAGAGGGTAAAAAATGTACTTTTGCATGAAATAATTCGAATTGGTCGATCTTCTTCTTTATTCTCTTCTGGTTCATGATCAAAAACACAAACAAATTCATACTTCGATTTCTAAACTTGAATTTTATCCGATTGAATATTTGGTGTGAACCCAAATAGTTTCAATCTGAAAGCGAACTGCGACTCTCAAGTTTTTCAAATTATTATTACGATTCCTCTACAGTACATAATCATATAATCATTGTATATTAATTCTGATTTTGTTAGTCAAAAGAATTATAACTAGGTTTGTAAGAAAAACGACAACAAAACGTTCAATCCGTGAAAAAATAGCACCCTTATTTACAGTCCAGGGGTCCTTTATGTAAAATACTTGTGAGTTATTTAAATACGGAGGGTGGCAGTTGGGGGGCTTCGTAGAGAATTGAAACAAAAAGAGGCAAGTTCGACCATTTCTCATTACCATTAATCTTCTCCTTCTGAATTCAGGTTACCTTAACAAACAATTCTCCCTCCTTCTCTCTTTCTCCTTTATCCCCATGGACGACCACTATAACAATAACAACAATAATAATAATAATAATAATATTAAGAGAAAGAAGAAGAGAGGGAGAACCACCTCATGTTTTCCCTCATGCAAAACACCTTTTTTACATGATAATTCAGATCGCCACAATCCCAAAAACAGACGCCTTCGAAAACGTTCTTCTCGTCGCCTACTCGTCTCTCGCTTGCTTAAATCCGCTTTGTTTGGCTCGCTGACGGTATGTTTTTTTATAATCGATTCCTTTGGTTCATGAATTTATCAGTTCTTATTGGATTACGTCTTCCGCATCTTTTCGTGATCTGTGTGTTCATGTGATTTGTATGACGTTATATATATAATTGTTTGCATCAGCAGGTTAAGAAGATTGATACAAAATCATCAATTGATCATTCAGATAAGAGGAAACCGTTTTTATCAATCGAGAACACCAGTAATTCATGCGGTAGCTTATATACAGATGCCGAAGATTCTACACGTTATCGTTCCAATTTACTCTCATCTAACCAAAAATCATCATCTCCAACAGATTCATCCAATTCGTTAACCGCGGAGAAACCAAATCATGTAAACTCTAGTTCTCGATCATATGATGACCAAAAAGATCTACGCCGATTAGAATCAACGGATTCGAGCAATTTGGTCGCGATTCTCGTTGAGAAACTAAAATCTGATGACATCAAATCCGGAGGCAGCAGCTGGAGCATTCGTGTGTGTTTGTTTCTTCTTCTAAGTCTGGTTGTGTTGATGGTTTATGGAAGGATTTACTCCATATTGTGCACATCAACTTGGTTCTACGTTATGCCTCGTCGCACATGAAACGGGTTGACTCAGTTTCGAAGGCGGTCAAGTTTTCGGATAGCAATCCCCTCCGGTAGCCAAAGGAAGATAAGATCAGATCAAACTAGATGAGTTTGTATGAACTATCAAAGAAGTTTGTAGATTCTGAAGTTTGTTTTAAGTTGAAATGATAAACAAACCTATATCCATGTACACATGTATTTGGATTATGGGACTTTTTTGGAGTGACATATATAAATTTGTGGTATGTTTTTGTTATATTGAACTTGTGAAGTTTTGAGGTTTTTATTAAAAACTATAGGGTGTGTGCGTATGCCATGTGCCGTCAATGGTTGAAGCGTATGGGTTTTTACGTTTTGAACTTGCGAATTGTATTGTTTAATTGGAGCGGTTTAGAGTATTCGCATCTCGTTCTTTATATTTATACGAGTGTAATCCTTATATTATATGAAATGTTTGTGAGTAGTTGGATTGGTAATGCATTTTTTTTTTAATTTTGCTGGAGTGAATGACATAGGAGAGGCGAGACGGCATAAGATTGTCGCGGATGAGCTCATGAAACATTGTCTCACCCTTTGAGAGAGCTCCTCCAAATGTGATTGTTGATGAGTTTCGTGCCAATAATGAGGGAAGGGAGTGGAGTGGTTTGTACATTGTGGTTAAAGGTTACTTTACATCTACATCTTTGGGAGTTAGTTAGGAATGGAAAAAAGATGCTAGTGAGTAGAGTCACTCTAGCGATGACCCTCCCTTCTGATGATTATAATTTACTTTTAAAGTATTAAATCTATTGTTTTTA
The DNA here is from genome assembly GCA_025506415.1 of Flaveria robusta. NCBI lineage: Eukaryota > Viridiplantae > Streptophyta > Magnoliopsida > Asterales > Asteraceae > Flaveria > Flaveria robusta. The sequence continues at coordinate 17,066,064 of CM046460.1, read as the reverse complement.
TATCTGAACTAGATTAAGAACTAATGTATTACACGAGTTGAATAAAAAGATAAATTTAATAGTTAGTAATGAAGGTTTAAGATTTGTAAAATGGATTTTAAGATAAAATATAATTTACGTAAACAAAAAAAAAATTAATAAAACAATAACGGACCACCCAACCAACCTTGCGCACGATTTGACCTCTATTAGAAAAAAACTCATTTCAACTAGTTAGATGTGTAGGTCTTATGCTAGTAAAACAAGAACAAAAGATGCAGGGAAAGAAGGCAGTCGGCCTTGAAGATTAGTTCACTTATTTTTTTTTAATCTAATTTATTTCACTGTATATTGTTCAGTTGTACATGCAATGTTTAACAGCTAATAATAAATATATCATAGGGTTCTAACTTTTCAAAACGACAATTTAGACTCGAAAGAGCCTATTACTAGCCTCATGTTTGTAGCAAGTTCGTGTGTGATATCACCTGCATTCCAAGGTATGTGAATAGAATTGTATCTTGTTGACATTCAGGAACTTCTGCAAAAATCTAAGTAGTTTTTGAGTTCACGTTGACATCATAATTCTTGATATTTATCAGACTGATTTGTAGACACAAATTAGTTTAATGAGTCGGGTTTTTGGACGCAATTGGTCAGGTTTGGAACGGGTATAGGTAATTCCAGCCCCATACCCGCTTAGCAAAATGGGTCCCATAACTGGCCCAAAACCTGTCGGGTGTATGTTGGGTATTTATTCATCATGTGTCAGGCATACTCGCGAGTAATCGGGTATACCCGTTAATATCATAAAATACACCCATCGAATTTTATTGAAAATAGAAAATAATGTCAAAATGAAACGACACTTCAAAATGTAAACATATTATGTAACTGCCACATAAACCATACCAAGATATTGTACGTTTCACCCCCGATGGGTTGCCCATCCAAGGACTCATGATTTTGTTTTTACCCGACGAGTTACTCGCTCAGGCAAAACGCGACTTGATAGAGGAGGTTTCCACCCATTTGTAAGTAAGGTTTTGTTCTCCCTCTCAACCAATGTGAAACTTATATCACCAACCCCCCCCAAAACCAAGCCAAGAGTCCTTGCTGCTAAAAGAATACTCGAAGACAACAATTGTTATTGGAATTGCTAATACATCTCAAGCTATCCTTTGAAGTATTCAGTACTTCAAACCATTTGTTTTCGACCAGGCTAGTATATCAAGATCTATGTTTGTGAACAAACTTTCTCTTCAAGATAATGGTCAAGCTCCAATATAATACCTCTTACGACATTCAAATATATTAACTGAAAATAAATATAATAATAAGATTGGCAAAAAAATCATACTTGATGTATTCTCCTCAGCAAAATATGATGAATAATCATCAAATAATCCATTTTTACTCTTATAATTATTTGAAGTTAACCTATCGAAATCTTGATTCCTTATATTCTCATAATCTTTTGTTTTTCAAATAATTCATACATAAAGTTCTTGTGGTTGTTAATTTCAGCCTTAGCACCTTCATTAGAACCATAAAGTTTTGGAAAACAATACTTCATAATTGTGAACTTATAGCGGGGATCTAAAATGGCCATTACTCCTATAAACCCGTGAATAACTAAACAATATTTATCATATTTTGAAAATGTAACCCCTCGATCATAATAGCATGATTGGCGCACGAGAAGGAGAGAGGTGTGGCTTGGGTTGGTGAAGGAGAGATGGTAACATTGGAAAGTGTCCAAGTATCGGAGATCGTGAGCCATGGCGACTCGTTGTGGAACAGAAAGTGAAACGAAGTGAAAAGCTACCCGTAAGCGACCCAAACTTAGATTAAGCATACCTCAGGCTAGAAAAAGATTTACAGATCCAATATATATATATATATATATATATATATATATATATATATATATATATATATATATATATATATATATGAAAATAGGGTGTCTCGATGAGAGGAATCTGAATATGAGGACTATTATGCATCTAGGTAGCTGTTCGCGATGGATATTCTGTCTAGAGATGCAAATATATCTTTTGAAAATATGAATATTTTTATGGGGTTTCATGGCGAACTGTTAAGGATTTAGTAACAGTCTGCCAAGGACCTACAAGACAAGAAACCTTATAAAAGGCCTTAAAAGCCCGGATTTAACCCCATTTGTACCCCTATTGGCTCTCTCTCCCTTTACAAACGCACCCATCAACTCTCTCACTAGACTTTGGACATCTCGGGACGTTCGGGAAGACATACAAAGGTCGGATTTGAGATCTACAATATCTCTTTGCTTGGATTTGTGTTAAGAGCTCTCGATTTCACAAGGTAAGACTTGTTTTTACTTAAATACAAATTATTGCTATGTGTGAGAAGAGGTGTAGTGTTGTGGGGCTCCATTTCAATAATAAATCCCCACGTTGGAGACAAGCACGTGTCAAGAAGTTGTGTCATTCCTAAAAAAAGATTTGGTATGATTCTAGATCCTCACATTATGCATTACTATAGGTTTTAGGGAAAAAAGGGGTTTTTTTAACAAGATCAAACCGGTAATTAGTATGTTATGGAAACGATTGGGATGTTATGAGAAAACCGATACTGTGGTGGACGAATCTATCGTAAGAATGCTTTTGGTTTGATTACACGTATAACCATGTGCATGAATCGTAGTTTAAAAGCATATTTTGATGATCTAAGCGCATTGTGTATTGAAAATTGTATGATTTTGTTTCACCTGTATGAGCACTTTGGTGAGTCAACCACCCCTTTTTTCCTATAATTGTATTTGGGACTGTACACGAGCTTTCTCAATTGATTTTGTTACAAGATGTCACATGTTTGTTGCATGTTATATTATGCTCCTTATGTTTAAGGGACTAAAGTTTAGGTGCATCTCATGTTAATCACCAATAAACCATTAAGGTAAGTTCGATGGTTGTTGAAATGGCATGACACCCAAATTACCTTGGGGCATTTGTGCGCTTAAACGAATCTGATCTAGGTAGGAGGGCCTCACTCTAGGAATTTTCTATTTTGCTATATTGATGTTGAACTTAGAATGGCATATATGTAATCATGAACTAATTTTTAATTGTTGCTATTGTTAGAGAGAATTGGTTTGTCAAGCGATTTGTTTACGTGTACTTTTATTCATTTGATGTCGAGTTTGGAGTCTCGGTAATGACTCACCAACAACGTAGTTGTTGACGTGTTTTAGCTCATGATACAGGTTGTGTAGGAGGTGCCGGATGGCACTAGCTAGGTCAAGGAAACTTAGCAGTTTAATTTGAATAAGATCTTCATGTAGAAGATTTGGACTGGATTAAACCTACCTGGGGCAATGTAATCTATTTATGTTTTGTTATTTAATTGAAATGGACATGTGGAATTATGTAACATTCTTAACGTTTTAATTTAACCGAGTAATTATGGTCTTGAATGTTTAACTCTTTCGTTATGCTATTACATGTTTGTGATGTAACAGGTTGCACCCATGGATTGGAGTGTACAAAAATCATCTTCTTAGCCATATCCTTTTATGACTTTCTCATCATTTTGACTCCACTTGTGCAACATTAATTTTATTTCATACGCAGATTTGAAAAATTTATTTGTTGTAGGATATATGTTCTTGAAAAAAACTTAGTCACATCATGAAACACCTTCAACTTTTGACAATTATTAGAAGCCAATTCGCGGTCTTTGGTCTTTATCTGATGGCAAAGTGTTATATTGAGCATTGTGTTGCTTAAGACGTTGGAAAACATCTTTTTAGATGATAGCAGCATTCAATATTAGGTATGTTGAATCCTAACAGGTTTTGCAATCAAGGGACAATTTGTTGATGATGGAATTGCCAGATGATGAGTTGCATCTTTAAATTTTCAAGTCGTTTTGGTGTTGCTATCCAAAAACTAACACTATATCTAATTCTCTCTATCCCATTAGCAATAATTGACAACTCATCTTGGACAATTAGATTTCGTATATGGGCACAACAACACATCTGAAATAAATGCCCCCTAATAAGATCACTCAATGATAATTTAGCAAGTAATAAGTGAAACAACAAAACATCTGTCGTGCAATAGTCAACCGTTATTGTTGAAATTTTCTTATGTATGTTTTAATCACACAATAACTCATACAAAACATTAGCAAGTACTTCAACTGTACGAGGACAAGGAATATAAACAAATCTAGTATGAATATTAAACATTAGTTACACCAACAAAACAAGATAACATTAGTTGGACAACATTTTACTTCATTATTCAACTTTGAATCTCCCAATTATCATCGATGAATGAGTAGTAATCACCATAAAACCTTTTTTTTTATTACTTAATGTCCACATGTCTGTGGTAATTGCAATTTTACTTGGGTTCTCCTCCAAAATCTTTAAACAATTGATTAGAGGTGGCAAAATGGGTGTGTTGGTTGCTAGGTTAGAATGAGTTTAAGTTAAGATGGGTTTAAGTCAGGATGGATTGATTAGAAAATAGGTCAGGATGGATTTGAGTTAAAATAAATTCAGGTCAGTATGCGTGCGAGTCAAGACGGGCTAAAAATTTAATATGATTCTAACATTAAAAAGGGATAGAAAAGTTATTATAATTTTACTGTCACACCGTTAATAATGAATTTATAAGTGACCTAATTCAAAATAAATTTAACAATCTATAAATTTAAAAGAAATTACTAGTTTGTGGGTATGTTATTTGCCAAGTAAGGGTGTTAATAATTTGGTTTGAAACCGTGTAACTGTCTAGGTCAATAATCGATTTGGTTTCACGTTATGTTTCTTTAATATTTGGTCGGTCAGTTCAAAAATCTAAACCGTTACGAATGGTTTGGTTTATGGTTGCAAAAACCGAATGTTTGAAACCGGACAGGACCGGACAATGACATTTTGTTATTTTTCAAGTATGTATGTGTGTGTTAATGTGTCGCGTATCAACGTGGGGTATGTATTAAACGTATTTCAAACCGATTTGCGCTTACTGCAAAAAAGGCTATTGAAACCCATTTTGTTAGTTGTGTCTACTGGTCTTGTGTTATATTTTGCAAATCTCTCACTTGGCAACATAATAAAATAATTTTGTGTTGGTATTGAACTTTATCTGCATATCTTGTAATCATCATGAATTGGTGGTGATTATTCTTTTGTTTGGGTATTGAATATTTTAATAATTTAATACACAATTTGATAAAGAGAAGCAAATTAACCGCTGAACATTATCCATAGGTTATATCGCTTGATTGCATATTTTACTCAAATGAACCCATTCAGACCTATTAAGTCCAATGTCTCAACCCATTCTGACCCACTCTTTCTTCTCAAGACTTTGTTGATGTCCATCTTGACCCATTCTTTAGTTTAGACATCACCCATAGGAACCCAAAGGATATATGAAAGTTGCCCAAACCTATCCATTGATGATAGAACGGGTTGTGATTGCCACGTCTACAATTGATCATTGTCTTCTGTTTTTTATAATCATAAGTATTTAATACATCACTTTTAAGGGTATTTTTTTAATTAACGAATAAGAACAAAAATCTCGCTCAGTAAGTGTTCGTGAATAGTTTATATTTTTAATAAACGAACGCCAACAAGGCTTTATTTGTGTTTGTTCGGTCAGCTTTTAGCCCTACACCTATTTTTAGCACTTAACCACGTCGATTTCATTACTGTATGACCGCCACTGCTAAATATCACCTCTGATATCACATATAACTTTCTTTTTTGAATAGCTAATCCTTGACTAGGTGATGTGTAGGGTTTTTTTTACTAGTTTAAAATGTTTAATTATGTGTTTTTATGTGTTTAATATAGTGTAACACAATTACTTTGAGAGTTAATTGTTTTTCAGGAGTGCGGAGCTAAAAACGAACATATTTCGAGGGTTTTCGGGAATTACAATGGAAGCCGGAAGCTCACGAAGAATGAAATACTTGAGAAATAGAAAATTTAAAGAAAAAGTGAAGGGGGACGTAATCCCTAAGGATGTAAATTACGTCATAGGTGTGATCAGGATGCACGCAATCTAGGACGCACAACAGAAGGGAAAATGTGCTGATTTGGGGGGGGGGATGGTAAATTACGTCCCTGAGGAAGTAATTTACGTACCTGTGCTGTCAGATACGTGAATTTAGGGTTTTGTGACCTGTTTGAAGGGGAAAAAGAGGGGCTACGAAAAAAGCTCTTCTCCAAGTCGTTTTTGGGCATTCAAGGAGCAATTCTGAGAGCAAAGAATACCTACAGATCCATCCTTTCATGCAATCAACTCCTACAACAACCGATTTCGATTCCATGACAATCATGAGCGTCTAATAAACCGTGATCTTCTTAGGGTGCATAGGGTTTGAGTTTATGATGTTTGTTTAACTTTATTTGTTCTTAGATTGGGTTGAAGTTTTGATTAGCATGTTAAGCCATATGATTTCATTTATTGGTTGATTACTTTAAACGGTTTTTTTTTTGTTTTGAATCTTAATCTAATACTTATTAGTTTTTGGTTTCTTTATATCATAAGCATTGTGAGTCTTAGGTTTTGATTAGCAAATTGAAATTGATAATTTGTGAATAGGTCCATTTACAACCCGTTCCATCTCTATCACTGAAATCAATCAAACAAATACAATTATGTCTATGTGATTGTTTACTACGAATAATTAGGTTACAACTTTGTTTTACAAACCTGAAACCCGGAGTGGATCATTCTTCTTATTATTGTTTTCAAAACCAATCAAGTTTATTACTTTGCAATTTTGTTTTCTAAATCAATCATAAATTCAAAGTTATTTTCTAATTTAAATTAACGTTAGTGAACTACAAATACACTTTCCACATATTCCTCGTGAAGATAACCTTAGTTACCCGTAGTAGTATAGTGAACTTCATCAGTAGTTTGATTAATGCTTAACCAGTCGTATATCATATCTATTTTAGTTAAAAAAAATTTGAGTAAATTACTATGTTAGTTCCTGGGGTTTGACGAAAATTACGGTTTTAGTCCAATTGTTTACACTGACGATCTAATAATTTCAAACTTTGTTTTGATTTCACCCAAGCCACTAACACCGTTATAATTTTTTCTGTTAAGTTAGTATAAAATGACCATATTACCCTTGTTAATTGAATAAAAAAAACTTTTACCCCTCAATATTATTAATCCTTTAAATTTTAAATAATGTTATCATCATCATCATCATCATCATATGTCATCATCATCATCAACATCATGCCATCCTCTAACCACAAATGTATACGTTCCACCACCATCAACAACCTCCACCCACCACCACCACCACCACCATCACCAACCTCCACCACCCCACCATCATTCTTCATACCAGTCAATCTTCCAAAAACCCACAAACCCCCCCATCACAATCCTTCTTTTTAATTACCATTCTTCTTTTTTACCTACAATAAAACACCACCATCACCACCTTTCTCCTCCACCATTGTTCCACACTTCAAAGAAACCATACCGTCGATGCCTGTTCACCATCGACATTTGAGAAAACCCTAAAATTTAAGAAACCTCTCAGATCCGTTCAAGGTGGTGGTATGGCCTTTCTCGGTTTTCGCTTGACTTCACCCAAACAACGAGATAGAGTACATGAGAGCGATGGAGGCAGTTGGGATGGAAGCAATTGTTTTCCGGTGGGTTTAGAGAGAAAAAGTAGAATAGGAAGTGGTTTAGAGATGGGATGGTTTAGGGGTTGTGTGGTGTCGTGTGGCCGGATTTGGTGGTGGTTGACGATTTTTTGGTGGTGGTGGTATGAGATGGTGGTGGTTGTGGTCTTTGAAGCTAATGATGTTTTGAAATCTAAAGAGGAAAAAAGAATGTGTGAATGTTTGAGAGAAAAAAGAATATTGAAGAGAGAGAGAGAGAGAGAGGGAGTGTGTGTGTGTGTGTGTTTGTGAGAGGGAAATTGGGGTGGGGATGGAAAAGAGTTTTTATTTAATTTAAGGGCATAAAAGTCATTTTAAATTAGTTAACGGAACAAGTACTAGCTATGTTAGTGACTTGCGTGAAATTGAAACGAAGTCTGAAACTATTGGATCGCTAGTGTAATAAATAAACTATTGGATGAAAATCGTAACTTTCGTCAAACTACAGAGACTAAAATAGTAATTTACTAAAAAATTTATAACAAATTAGAGTCCACATAGGTCTTACTATGAAATATGGTATCTTACTAAAACCTGCAAAAGTATCGGATTTCAAGTCAAAATCTTAGCCGACCCGAATAACTTGCAACTATCTTTTTCTCTCTTTTGTAGTCTGTAGATCAAAACCCCCAAAACATCACCGACCCACTCACACATCCTCATTTCAATTTCAAGCCCTAATTTCGATAATGCAACCCCAGAAAACCCTACCGGAATCCGACCTACCGTCGCTCTCCGCCATCAAAGTCAAATCATCATCCCCCCGTTTCCGCCCTACCGCCACCCCTTCCGCCACCGAAACCCCCACCGCCGGCGCCCAACGCCGTATCGGCATCGCCGTCGACCTCAGCGACGAGAGTGCCTTCGCCGTTAAGTGGGCCGTCCACCAGTACCTCCGCCCCGGCGACGCCGTGATCCTCATCCACGTCCGCCCTACCTCCGTCCTCTACGGCGCTGACTGGGGCTCTGTTGACCTCTCCATCGTTGACACTGATGATGAAGCTTCGAAGCTGAAGCTTGAAGACGATTTTGATACTTTCACTACTACTAAAGCGGCTGACCTAGCGCAGCCTCTGGTGGACGCGCACATACCGTATAAGATCCATATTGTGAAAGATCATGACATGAAGGAGAGGCTTTGTTTGGAGGTTGAGAGGCTAGGGTTAAGTGCTGTGATCATGGGGAGCCGAGGGTTCGGTGCCACGAAACGTGGGAGTGATGGGCGGCTTGGGAGTGTTAGTGATTACTGTGTGCGGCACTGTGTGTGTCCGGTGGTGGTTGTGAGGTATCCTGATGAGAAGGATGCTGCTGCTGCTGCTGAGCCTGTTGTTTCGGTTGCTACTGCTGATGATGATGAAGATGAACCTGAACATCATGATGCGACTGATGAGAAAAAAAGTTAGTGTTCGATTAACCTTTTTTTTTCTGTTACCATTTTGACTGTTGGTTTATGTTGAATGTGTTGTGTTCAAGGGACGGGAAAGGGTAATGCTTGGTTGTATTGATTCTTGGATGCAGTTTACTATAATGGAGAAATGATCTTGTGTAAAAGCTTGTTGGTTTGGATGATTTTCTGATATTGATTGTGTTGTTTGATAGGTATGTACTGCTAAATTAAGCATTAGGGAGTATTTGATGAAAAGTTCTTTAATGGAGTTCTTGAAGATAGTCTGCTTTTAATCATGTAGGCAGTAACACTTTCTATGAGTGTCTTAGATTGATGTTAGCTTCCGTCTCTAGGTGATTTTCGATTCATAGTATTTACAGTTTTATTTGTATTTTCGTGTCTCTTGAAGAGATCTTTTTCTCACTTGTCTTATAGTTACGACAATAAATTCAATCTTTTGGCTAACTTTTAAGATTAAATGGCCTATTTGGTAAATATTATCATTACTACTACTTTATAATGATGGTTGTGGCTCGTTTTCTTGTTTTATGGCTTGCAAACCTGGAGTTTTTCATTTAACTTTTAGCTTTCAGGGCCTCCATTGAGTTACAGACAAATTTTTCATCATTGTTGAATGCTTACACATTTGGGAAAATAATGAAACAATTATATAAAACTATGTTTGTAGTTTCTTTCGCTTTTATGTGCTCATTTAACTTGGTAGATTCAATACTCATCTTATTTGAGTCTTTAAGAAAATCGTTGATTTTGGTAGAGTGTGAAAAACTATTCTTATTTATTATTTAAGGCTTTTCTCTTATTAAACCAATCTTCATATCCATATCAATTTTCTTTTCTTCACATTCTCCATCCTCGTATCTTTCCTAAAAGTAACCTAAATTTAGTTACAAACTTCAGATGTTTAATTTACCACTAGGGGAAGAAGTAAACCTTTTAGCGGTATCTCTGTTCCATTGAGGAAGTTTAATATGGTGTTCATTTAGAAACCTGATGTAAATGCAGATGTGAAGGGTGTGTTTGCATTAGTCTTGTATGGCATATGTATTTAGGGTTGCTTTGATATCTTTTGTTACTTTTCAAGCTTGTCACAGCACCCAAGTTCTAGTTTGGTTACCTTAAATGATTACTTTTCTTACTTTTCGCATTATCTTTTGCAGAAGCATAGAGGGACTGCTGTCTTTGTGAATCCTAAATTTAAATGTAAGTATTCACCTAACCTAACACTGCTATGTATTACTAAGTAGTAGCAATAGGTGGCAATCTTGACCTATGTACTCGAAAATGGGTTAATTATGGGTTCTTTCATCTTTAATGCACTTATACTGTTTTTCTGTTTGCCCAAAATCTAAATTATTTCATTGAAATGTGGATTTTTGAATTGTGTTGGTAGAAACAAAAATATTAAGACTACTCTTGTTGCAACAATGTAGTTTTTATCCTCGTATATGACACCCTTTGTTTATAATGTAAATGTTTTTGACAAAAGTTGTTTTGGATCAACCTCACCTGTTTCAACTTGTACAAAAATTACTTGTTTTCACCTAAATCTGTCTACCTACCATTTTTAATGCATAAAGCCCCTAAATCATTTTTATTTAGAGTAAATACACCGATGGTTTTGTGGTTTGGGCCAAATTATGGATTTGGTCCTTAGACTTTAATTTTTGTGGATTTTGGTCCCCAATTGTATTGTTTGCTTTCAAAGATGGTCCTAACAGCTCTAGTTTGCTCACTATGCTTCCAGAATATTTTTGTCATTTCTTATCTTAATAGATTAAAAAACCAAAAGGAAAAAATAAACAATATTAATCTCCTTCCCCTTTGGGAACACACCCTAGTCCCCGTGGGCTATAGTCAACAAAACCCACCCCAGTTGCTTGTCTCTGTTAGATCGGTTTCTCGAGAGTCCAAACCACTGCAAGGGTTGATTTCGTTTTTGGGGGGTCAGTGATGCTCAAGAACCTTAATTAAACAATGGTCTTTGTGAGTTTGAACATTGATGATTGATCTGAACAAATGCTCTTTGCAAGAAAATGGAGTAATTTTTATAATTGGAAATAAAAAAGAAGAGCAAAAGGGGGAGGGTGGGAGGAAGAGAGAGGGTGTTGTTTTTTTTTTATTTTTATTTTTTTGTGGGGGGAAGGGGGGGGGGGGGGGGGGGGGGGCATCAAAAACATTAATTTATTAGAAAGAATATAACAAAAATAACCCTGAAGGTAACAACCCAAACTAACTTTGTTAAATCCAGGGACCGTTTGAGAAAGCACAGTGCAATTAGAGATCAAATCCGTAAAATTTAAAGTTTAGGTATAAATCCATAATTTGACCCGTACCACAGGGACCATCGACCATTTGTGTTGTACTCACATTTGACTCAGCATTTAACTTTTAAAAACCTCGCAATGTTAGACCTTAAGTTTTCATGGCCTACCCAACTTGCACAAAAAGTACTTGCTTTGATCTGAACCCGTTTACTTGCCTGTTACCTGTATCACTAGCCAAACTCCTGACTTACTGTTGGTTTTGTGCATATTATTTATATTTCTGTTTTGCTTTTATAAAGTTATTTGTGTTTTGATGGTCTTTTCATCTGTTGATAAAATGCAGGAGATGACCACAAGGCATTTTTTTGTGTGTTTGAATTTGGATATTATAAACTATGAGTTGTGTCTGAGGTAGAAACTGATGCTAGTTATTGTAATGAGCAAGTCTTGCATCTACCAGTTGTGTAACTGGATTCTGTGTGACATAATACTTGAATGTAATATAACCCTCTTTGATTATGTAGCGGAACCTGTTCTTTTATTTGTATGGTTTTATGTTCTATGCTGATTTTAGGGAGTATCCATAAATTCTTAGAAAAGCAAATTGTTTGGTTTGACTGGTTTGAGATTTTATATGATTTGCTTTAAGGTTTTTAAAAATTGGATTTTGACGTTTAGTTTGCTAATTTAAAACCGGCTGTTTACTGTTATTATATTTTTATTTATATTTTAAGAACATGAAATTTTGTACATGTATGATATTCGTGTACCATCCTTTCCATTTTAGATACAAACTAACAATTCTAATTAGAATAAACCTTGTTGGCATAACTCCAAAGGAGTGAGATAGGTTTGTATGACTTATCTCATCAAGTGAATCATGTCTAATAGTGTTAGATTCATCCTCTTGAAGGCACCATTATATTACGGTGTTTCTATTGAAGTCAATTGTGAAATTATTTCATAACTCTTTGAGATGACATTAGAGTCGTAACTAAGATACTTACCATCTCTGATATGATTTGATGCTTTTATCGTGTTATCGAGTTGATTTTGAACTTTATTATGTAATGCTTAAAAGAACACAAAAACTTCACATTATGTTTCAGCAAGTAACATAACCATATCAAGTATAGTTCTTTTAATATGTATGAGACCCGATACGTCTAATGCTCTCTTATGCATCCTAGTGAAAGATGTTTCTATCATCTAGTTACTTAGAGGTCGCCAAAAGAGGGGCCGCCAACTTTGAGGTGTCATTGACTAGGGTTTTTCCCTCCATTGATTTAACAAGCGTATATCATTTACAATCACCAATGATTACCCTAAACCCTAAACCTATGTGGATTTTGTGATCATCAAAATGTCGTATTCGATCATTACAACCCAATTAAGGTTAGTCCTTACGGTAAAATAAAATCTAATTTAATTGAGATTATCTATGTATCAAGACCTATATACATCCGCTATATATATAGCTTTCAAAAAATAGATTTTTATATAATTTTCAATTAGATATAAATTATACATTTAAACTATAATTAAATTATTATTAGTTCTTACATAAAAAGAATTAACATATATTAGAGATTAATACAATTATTTCTCTGAGTAACTAATGTCACAATATCATTTCACATAAACACGATAAAATCTTCCAAACATATTATTTTTACATTATATTGTGTGACCTTTTAGGTTTATATATCATTATCAACATTGTCATATATCACTAGTCCGACATATAGATCCAATAATCTAATTGTTAGATGAGCTAAGGGAAAAAGACCACTTGTTGTTTGAAACCAATTCCATATTGAAGCTGGAAAATGACACCTAAAAAAGATGTGATCAATATCCTCATGAGCCTCTTCGCATAAGGGCAATTACCAGAACAAACAGTCAAACCTCTATTGCAACGATTCACGAAGAGCGAGTTCAGTTTTTGAGTGTGAGCCATATGAAAACTTTCAAAGGGACTGAAGTAACCCATTTAAATTTGTTTACCTTTGTCAACTTGACAATCTCTATTAACTCATTTAAATCTGTTTATTTCAATCAACGACATTCTCCTTAGAGACTGAACTGAGAAAGCACCGAAGCATCACCCTTCCATCTCCAATAATATTCTCGATAAGAGAACCTGAAGTCTTCAATATCCTTTAGAATTACATTCAATTCTGTAGCTTCCATACCCCTTCTTGGAATTCTTTTTATAGAAGTTGAATATTCGATCAATATCGCCTCTGTGAATTCGTTGACACTGGACAAAAAAATTTGTTTGTACCGGCTGAAGTAGAAGACTTTTAAGATGTAGTTAATAGCTAAACATCTTTCCAATTCTATACCTGATTTAACTTTAGCACCCAATTTGTCATGAGAAAAATAATAAAATGCTATCTCAAGCAAGAAAAAACATTTACGATCCATAAGAAGCTAAACTGTCATTACATTGCCTTTCATGAGGACTTAAAAATATATCTCTGTCACTAATTTTACGACCGATTTAATCCTAACTACTTAGGAAGGTTTTCGGCTTACACTAATACCCGTCTCACACATTAACGGGTATATAAATTAACCGTTAAAAACTCTATAAATTCAGCTTTAACACGCTACTCCACTTGTGATCTATTGTAGCGACTCAAAACAACAGAGATAACAGGTAACGTTGATGTTTAATTTGTAAAGACTATTTAACTGTCCTATATGTAATATATATCCTATCTAGGTTCCATAACTGTAACAGTGACCTCATTGTTGGAAATTTGTGGTTTCATGCTAGATGAACTCTCAGGCCCAAACTTTTCGGCTTCGGTATAAAAACCAGGTTGTCGTGGTTCTGGCAACGGCCTGTCACTGCTCAGCATTATGACCACCATAGACATGTCTGGTCTATCTTCTGGCCAATGCTGAACACATAACAAAGCGATATGGATCGACCTCAACACTTCTATGTCACGTGACTCAATCAAAGATTCAATTGCAAGTTCCAATGTCTTTCCTTCTTTGTAAAGTCTCCATGCCTAATGGTCAATAAGTTGAGATAGATCAAGATTAAAAGTTTACTTAATAGTTGACTCTGAGAAGGTACAAAATTTTGTTTTCTTACATGTCCAACAAGGTTGTGATTGTGATCTTGATGAAAGAAATGTCTGTTTTTCTTTCCACTAACAATCTCCAACACTAAAACACCGAAGCTAAAGACATCTGATTTTGTTGAGAAGATACCGTCCCCTGCATACTCTGGAGCCATGTATCCACTGTACCAAATAGTAAATCAAATACATAGATTAGAAATCATGAAAATAGAAACATTACTAACAAATGTGTTCATAATGAAATCTCACTATGTTCCAACCACCCTTTTAGTGTTTGTTTGGGTCTCATTTCCTCCAAAGCTTCTTGCTAGGCCAAAATCTGATATCTTCGGGTTCATCTCATGATCAAGTAAGATGTTGGCAGCTTTAAGATCCCTATGGATGATTCGTAGGCGAGAATCTTGATGAAGATAAAGTAGACCTCGAGCAATCCCGTTGATGATATCAAAACGCTGCGACCAATTGAGTATTTTTCTTTTGGTTTCTTCTGTGAAAAGGGTTAAGTTGTTAGTTTGTTTTCTTGAATAAATGAAGGAACTTTGTGTTTGTATGATTGACATCTGTAACTTACCAAACAGAAGTATATCAAGGCTGCTGTTGGGCATGAACTCATACACTAGTAACTTTTCTGTCCCTTCAATGCAAAAGCCTAGTATTTTTACAAGATTTCGATGTTGAAGCTTCGAAATGAAGATAACTTCATTTTTGAACTCTTCAACCCCTTGTGTAGAAACAACAGAAAGCCTTTTCACTGCTATCTCTCGTCCGTCCTCAAGAAATCCCTTTAAAAATGTTTTCAAGATGATTATAATCAAAGTAATATGCCAAATGTATGTTTATAGATCGAATACTACCTTGTAAACAGGCCCAAAACCGCCCTCTCCAAGCTTGTTACGGAATGAGAAGTTGTCCGTTGCTACGCTCAATGTCGAGAGCTTATATAACCGGAGGTCTAAACGATCCTTATGAACAACTGAATCACTTCTACCTATGAAAACTAAAAGATGTTCTGATCAAGATCGAAGAAACTGGCCGTAAGAAACAAATCAAATAATACTTACAAAAGCAAATTACCTCGTGCCTTCTTCTTCCTCATGATGATTATCATACATAGTCCTAATACAATGACTAATGTTACAACAATAGGGAGGATAATGACCCAAACTTTCTTTTTGCTTCCTGAGATCCTATCTTTCTCTGCAAACATCACAAAATGATATAATTATCTTCATTTTAATTAGACTAACAAATTAATAGCGGCGATTACCTAATTCAGCAGCGCTCATTCGTATGTATATATCTTGCCCGTTATCTGGAAGTGTTCTCATATCAATCAGTTCATTGTACCATAACAAACAACCAGTACCATCTTTGATATTCAAAGTTGCATAAGCTGTACAATTACACTCATTTGTACATTTCACCCTACACTGCTCCAAACTCATATTCCTATCATACCATGACTGTCGCGTGTCTGGTAGTTTAACAAATAAATACCTTCTAAACCCTTCGCCAACGCCACAGTCCAACGCTATTTCCCTTCGGCAGCCGCTCGTCCAGTCTGCTACTTCCCATTTGTCGGGTCTTTTAGGCGTGAACCCTCTTAGACACCCACAGTTAGGATTTTGCGCGATGTCACAAATCCCATGAACCCCACACAACGCGTATCGCTCGCAACTATCTGTTGTCAGCGACGAATACAGAAACCAACCTTGGGTTCTGTTGATCCAGTTCCACTGTCCCATGTTTCCTTCTGGTGTTACGGTCAACTTGGTAAGAACCGAACTGTTAATCAACACGAATACAGCTGAAACCTCGACATCATCCATCGAAAACCAGTTTCTGTATATTGGATTCGGGTGGTTGTTCGTGTTGCCGCTGTATGCAAGACCATTCCATGATCCCAATCTGTATTGGATCCCATCATCATTCTTTTGAAATATCTGTGGGAGTCCATTGAAATCCATATAGATCATAAACTGACCTTGAGATGGATCATCATCACTCTTCCATGACGTATAATTCGTCACGATACCCCTTTTCAAATTCCTCCCAAACTTCATATCCGGCATGATCGTGTTCCCAGGATGATCAAAACTTTGCCAGATGTAATCATCCGGTCCATCTTCGCTATCAACCACCATAAAGTTTGAATTATCCATCAACCGAGCGACTATATGGCTTCTAGTCACACTTGACACATTCGACGACCATATGATCTGGTTGCTGGTGGAGTCCCGGAGGACCAGTAATCCCCCAGGACTCAGAGTCAGCTCACCAGATTTGTTTTTGATTGGAGTTTCTCTATTGGCAACCCAAACAACGGTGCCCGTGGCATACTTCTTGTACCATATGCCTAAGTATCGGTTTTGGGAGGTGTTGCTTGGGCTAAAGAACCCGAGCTCGAAGGCTTCTTGAGCCGAAACAATGGTTTCACCATCTTTAATGGTTTCGTTGATGGATATGGTGTCTGATGCTGTGGTAAAAGATGATACTATTTTGAAGCAAAACAAGAATATGGTTATTTTCTCCATTGATTGTACGATGATCATTTTCTCTGTGTGTTCATATTGATGAAGAAATGGTTGCGTTGACTAGTCAAAGTAGTCAGCTTTGTGTATGTATCTTGATATTCGCTTGTGGCTATCAAGGTGGCTGCTTCCAATTGAATGTTTTGAATTTAGTTAAGCTTCTGGAGTTTGAAAATATTGCTTGATGAGTCTAAAACAATAATTGAATTGAAGATTTGAATATTCGTGGGAGACCCCTCTAGCTTGAAAAAAGTTCCTTGATAACTATTTATATTTGGTTGAGTGGAATAATTTTCAGATGTGATGTGATAAAAGGGTTGTATGCCAAATTTGACTAAAAAAGGGTTCGAATACAATTATATAATATAATATGTAGTATCAACCTATCAAATCGCACTTGCACATTTTTTAAACGGTAGATAGACAGGGCAGGCCTCTTGAGGATTGGAGGAAATGTTTGTGGTGGGTGTTTTTGGAATCCTTTTCTCTCTTATGGATATAGGTGAGGTGAGGGTGGGGTTTGGGTAGAGAGCATAGATGGGCATAAAAATCCGGTTGGAGTTTTCAAACCAGTTCAAACCTGATTCGTTTCGGTCTACAGGTCAGTTTCACCACGACTCAAACCGCCGTTTTGCGACCAGTCCCCCCCCCCCCCCCCCCCCCCCCCCCCATCTCAAACCGGTTTCAAACCGGACAAGTTTCCAAACCGGTTTTCAAACAAGTTTTAAAAACTAGATGTTGGCTAACGTGAATGTAGCCATATTTTGACGTTTTATGCTATTTTTATTACCATTATACCCTTTTAAGTTAGTATAAATATGTCGTGGGTGTTTTAATTGAAACACAATAACTTAAAACGCTCTTTATTCTAAAAAATCTCAAAAACGTTCAATACCCTCATATGGTCTCTAGAAAAAAAATTACTCAAATGACTTCATCAAGTGTTTAATCTTCCGTTGGTTACTATTCATCTTCAAGCAACATGGTGGTTAAAATCCTTCCTACGAAAAGAAACCAAAAAATTTGATGCAACTACGATTTATGTGAAATGTCTAGCACTCTGAACAAGGCTTGCAGTAATATTTTTTCAAAACATGCAAACCCACCTTTGAAAAACCACATTACTCTGAAATATTGTAAGGTGTTAAAAGATGAACCATCTTGAGGTCAAGCTTCGATGACAAAGAAGAAAATTTGTTGGCATATAACATTGATGCAGTTAGGGAGCAAATGACGCATTTTGCAATTTAAGAAATCTTGTCATTCAAACACTTCGATAATGGATGTTTGACTCGATTAATTCAATGAACTCTTCAACCGCGTTATACTAGTGTAAGTCATGCTAGTCTTAAAATAGATTATTTAAAAATATTAAAAAAAACTAAAAATGAACTAATTTCTTATTTTAAAAACTTAGAAACCGATGTTAACTTTACTTGTGATGTTTGGTCTACTCCACATGGATCATTGTCACCGCTCATTGCGTACAACCTGATTTGTGGCAAATGATGAGACGTATGATTGCGTTTAAACGGTTTGATTATCCTCATACCAGTGAAATTTACTTTTTATTTTAGACAAAGTTATTAAAACATATAAATTGGAAACTAAAAATTTTCAATATCTTTTGATAACACGTCAAATAATACGCGTGCAATCGAACAATTAAAATTAATATATAAACCGATTTGTAAAAGTGCTCTTTTTCATAGTAAATGTGTTGTACATATTATAAATTTAACCGTTTAAGACGGTTTAAAAATTATGGAACCAATAAAAGAAGTTTTTAAACAAATTTTACGTGATATCTTTAGCTACAACAAAATATATACTCGATGTTGAAAATTTTATAGAGAGGCGAATTCCAAATGCTTAGATTCGAATTGTGAATTACGTATACGATAGAATTCGACTTGTAAAATGTTTGAAAAGACCATCGAATAAAAGGATAATCTAATTAGCATTTCATAATATCTTGTGAATCGTGGGTCTATTACACCATTTCCTTCATCGGATTGGCTACTATTGAGGAAATACTTAAAATGTTTCATGTTTTTAAAACCATAACAACTTACTTATCAGGAGTTTAATATCTCACGAGTCCTTCGGTACTTAACCAAATATATTTAATGACTATAAAACTAAATGAATTGTCGTTTAGAGAACTACCATTTTCCGAAATTATCCCACCAATAAAAAAAGAGTAAATTACTATTTGCATTACTGACGCTTGCATATTTGAACTACTTGAATACCTTTTATTTCAAAACCTCCATTTGCGCCCCTGACTTTTTATTTATATAACTATTCGAGTAAAGATAACTAACAGAAGTTAACTTTTTTGTTAACTTTTATTAAAATCACTAAAGTACCCTCATGACTCAAATGCTTAAAATACCCCTGTTTTTACTTTTATTATTAGTATGTTTGTGTGTGTGTATATATGTATATTAAATCTTTTTATTAAAATATGTTTGCAAACTAATTGTTCAAATAATCGTTGTTATATATTCGTGTAATATTTATTATCAAAAAAATCATTTTTATGATAATTATTTAATACACGTGTATTAAATATACGTATATATTTTCTACAAGCATTCATATTTTATAACTTCTTTTAAAAATCGTTCGCTTATTAAACCCTTTTTTTTCTTTTCTTTTTAACTGTTTATTTTAAATCGTTCATTTTCTAAAATCATTCGTCTTTTTAAGCCTTTCGTTCTCTGAATTATTTTTTTAAAATAGTTTGTTTTTAAACTTTAATAATCGAACGATTTAAAAACCAAACTATTTTAAATAAAATTCACAAAAAGAAAAATTTTAAAAATAAATGATCTAAAAAGACGTATAATTAAAAAAAGCAAATGACTTCAAAAACAAATCATTTAATAATCAGAAATTTTAAAAAGAAAGAACGGTTAAAAAAGTTTAATAAGCAAACACATTTGAACAAGATTTATAATAAACGAATGGTTTTTAAAAAATAAGAATTTATTTTTATATCTAAAATGTGTAGTATTAAATAGTAATAAGAAAATAAATTATTAAAAAAATACTACAAGAATATACGAGAACGATTATTTTAATTATTATCTATAAAACTAATTATTAAATAATTTTTTTTGAATTAAATGCTATATTTACAAACGTTTTTAAATAATATTTAATATACATACACACATACACTAATAACAAAAGTAAAAATAAAGGTATTTTAATCATTTCAGTCCTGAGGGTACTTTAGTCATTTTAAAAAAAGTTAACTGAAAAATTAACCTCCGTTAGTTAATAGAATCAAATGGTTTTAAAAATGAAAAGTCGGGGAGGCAAAAAGAAGTTTTAAAACATTAGAGATTTAAGTAGTTAAAATAAGCAAACGCAAGGTAAGTAAACAGTAATCTACTCAAACAAAAAACATAGAAAGAAATGCCTTCGGTTATTAATTGTATTATCATGTTAAACCCTTGATTAAATAAAGTGAGGGTTGAAACTTATTGGAAAAAAATGATTTACAATTTAGATTTATTGGATGACAAGTATATTTATTTAAACCGTGAAATCTACATTTAACCATAAATTATCAAATATGTTTGATGATTAAGCCACAAAATGTGATACACCATCAAAAATTCATGATAAAATGAGAAACATGACATTTTCGGAAGTTCAAGTGATCCAATCATGCTTTGTATAATACTTTACTAAATGAAAATATTAAACGACAACGGGGTAACACCTCTAGTAGTGAACTCAGGAGGTATGGTGGGATGGATTTTATTTTAAGAATTTTGATATGTTTGCTTGATGGAAAGGTAATGAAGTTTAAATTTCGATCCTATTCGTCATGATCCGAGATTTAGTTATAGTCAAAACTTCTACGGTAGTTTTGGAATCTGATTTTACTATTAGTGTCAGTGTTATATCCATACGGAGAAAAAGAATCATTCCTCCTAAGGTCGATATGTCCATGTGCTTGAGAAATTATTTAAATGCTGATGAAAGAATCCAAGATAAAATCTGAGTTGAAGGAAAATTAGAATATGAAGCTGAGAGATATATGAGGAAAAGGTAGAAGGTGGATTGTCACAAGGAATGTCCGACGATGAAGCTACATCTTATGACTACTTATGTAATAGTTCGGGCTCTGGAGGCGAAGTATAAACCATTACATGAGCGGACGATACATTAAAATAAAGAATAAAATAGCCAGAAAATAAATAAAATGCTAGGATTTGTAACTTTTTTTAATTTCAAGCTTGTAAATCTTTAATCTTAAATAAAAGAAGTGAATTTTTAGTCATATTGTTTTATTTAGTTGTGATTTTTTATAAAAAAAATAAATAAATAAAACCAGTTTTTTGACCGCTTTGGGTCTGATCGGTCGGTACCGACCCAAACCAGTTAGGATAGTTTCCATTATTTCACTAAAAACCAGGTTAGAAATGGTTCAACTTACCTCCAAATTGGTTTTGACCCAGGTTGTTCAAACCGGTTTGGTTTAACCAGTTTCAAACCTCTAGATTGGGGCATATGATTGGATTTTGTTTTGTTTTATTTTTTATTTATTATTTTATATTTTTACATTGAGTTAGTCGGGAGTTGTTGTTAATTAATGATTTAATGACATTACTTTTTTATTTTAAATCATTTAAAATTTAGCATTTGGATAAAATAATAAAAATATGTAATGTTAATGGTAATTTATATATTCTTTTATCTTTTATATATAATATATAATAGGGTAGGGTTATACTAAAAAGGGGGATTTAATATAAAAAGCATAAGAATGATTGTGAACTTGATACGTGTCTTTCTATTGTGTTATAGAGAATGAAGTTTTGGTTATTTTGTTTTATACATTCATTGTGTCAAATATCAGTTTATTGTGTTATATATTTTTTATATCATTTATTATATGTATTAATCATTGTGTTTTATGTTTTAAATCATTTTGGTAGTGTTGGTACGAAATAATTAAGGGCGAAATAGAATGAACCATTGAAAGTGAATGAAAAAATACATGTTTGGTTGGTGAAGTTAATGAAATTAACTATTACATAGTTGATTCCATTCCATTAAATTTATTCCATTCACCTATTCTTTTTCTTCATTCATTTTCTTTTTCCATCATTAGTCACTAACACCACCCACTCAATTACCACAACAACCACCACCGGCCACCAAGATCGATCGTCACCGGCCACCGCCGCCTCCACCCACCGGCAGCCACTGACGCCGCCAATCACCGGCCAACCGCGCCGTGGCAGACCATTGGCCACCCCCGGTGCTGCCAACCGCCAGCCACCCATAGCGCTGCCTACCATCAACCACTCGTGGCACCGCGAGCCAACCACTAGCCAACGCAGCTAACCACCGGCCAGCCGTGACGCAACCAACCACCGGCCACCCGTGGCACCGCGTTAGTCCCTGCCTCCACTGCCATCAACCATTGGCACCGCCGCCATCATCGTTGCCACCAACCACCAGCCACCTCCGCCGCCAACAACAACCACCACCGAGAACCATCACTATCATAACCACTTTTACATTTTATTCTTTTGTTTTTTCCTACCTAACAAACAACACAAACTAATTATTTATTTCATTCCTAAATGGTAACCAAACACGACAATGGAATGTAATGATTCATTTCATTATCTCATCCATTCCATTTCTTCATTCATTCCATTCCTTCGTCCATTCAATTACCACATACCGAACATACCCTTTGTGTTTTTTTTGTCATTGTTTCTATAGATTATATAGATTTGTTATCTATCATTATGTTTTACAATAAGAAGTACACAATAATATTTTTTCCCCAATGTATTTATCAAAACTCATATTGTTGAAAATAATGTGTTATTTTTGTTATTGTTTTTTATACATTATATAAACTTGTTATAATATATTATTGTGTTTTATATTTATAAGTACACACTGATTTTATTTTAGCAATATATTTTTTAAAATTTATAGGGTTCAAGACAACACAATGACGATCCAAAGACACAATAAGACATTATATTATTTTAAAACTCATTATTTTAGAAAAATACAATAGTATTTAGAAAAACATAATAATATTTAGAAAAACATAATAATTAACAAAAGACGCAATGAACTACAGTAATATGACAACCTTGATTTTTAGGCGTGGAAAGTTTTTTTAAGAAATCTACATTGGGTCACACAAGGATAATGGATTAAAATAGAGAAACCTAAGATTATGAGAGCCCACAAATGGGCCCAACTAAAATGGGGCTTAGACCCACGCACACATAAATAATGGGCTTGTGCCCGTAAAACCTTATTTGGGCCATTGGGCCTCTATGTTTAATGGGCTTTGACCGACCTTAATAAGTCTTGAGCCTAACACCTTAGCACAACTAGAAATTACTTAAAATTTAATGGATCTTGGCTCACAAACCAATATGGGCACAATCCAATTAAATAAAATTAATATATAAAAGCCCTACAACAATAAAACCCAAATTAATTAGCGATGCCTAATAAACGTCAAATCTTAAATAAAGGATTAAAAATTTGGTTAATGGATTTAAATACTTTTAACTATTGGGAATTGGCCGCTGCCACCCCCAAGTATCATTTTGGAGAATATAACTTCCAAGTAAACACTTCGGTGGCTGTATCACCCGCCGTTTGTCAGAACCCTAACGACGTTAACTTTCTGATGATGTGGCACACACACGTGTACATGCCCCGCTTGTGTGGCAGCTGGCGTGGTTAAGACCACATCGTTAGAAAGTTAACGTCGTTAGGGTTCTGACAAACGGCGGGTGTTACAGACAATGAAGTGTTTACTTGGGAGTTATATTCGTCAAAATGATACTTGGGGGTGATAGCGGCCAATTGCCTATAGTTGGGAGTATTTAAATCCATTAACCCTTAAAAATTTTACAAATATCATTACGCAAAATATGAAATACCAAAATATACCTAAAATTAAATAACAAATATTGATTTAATAAACTCCATTAAATCATAAATCATAAAATAAAATATACATATTCATACAAAACATGTACATCCCCAACAATTAAAAGTTACCAAAAATTTATACATACACCTAATATATATATATACATATATACAGTATTGCATAAAATTTATAAAATCTCAAAAACTTAAACTTTATAAAAATAAGTCTTACATTTTATAAAATATGAACCCTATGAGTTAATGTTAACTCATATCCTAAACCTACTCATTCATGTCTTATTATGTATCTTGCAAAAATAAAAATTAAATTCTAAAGATACTAGCTAGTCAACCTAAGGCTAACCACCTTTCCTAACCTAAATCAATGCTCTTGAATGACATGAAAGACTTCAAAATCTTACTCAAATCCATAACTTGCATATCTTCCCAAAATCTACACTAAATCTTGAGTAAGATAAAAAATGCAATTCTATGCACACACACATATGACACATACACACACATACATTCATACATAAGATCTCATGCATTCATATCTAACCAAAACCTACTAGAAATCTAGGCAATCTTGTGAAATGTAATACCCACTTGCACATTCTTTCCCTCTTTCTTTCCTATCGGCTGATCCCACTACCACAACCACTCACACTTTAACTTTCTTCCACTCTAATTCTCTAAACCCTCTCTAATCTTCTTTCACTTGAACACACTATCATTTATCCTCTTGTGAACCCAAAAACACTAAAGTTCCAACTCTCTTAAAGCCCCTAGTCGACCCACAAGTGAAGCATACTCGACCATTTTGTGCTGAGGTAAAGACACATGTACACACCTACACCTTTGCAAGCTTCCATCTTTTAATTCTTACATTCTAGAACCTAACTAATCCACCATTTTGAGCAGCTATTCCTCATAATTTCAAGCCATTATAACAGCCTTTGAGCTTCACCCATTCATCTCTTGCATCAAGGTAACAAGTCATAACCCAAAAACACGCGAAATATCACAAATAATCACTTTTGTTATGCAACAAACTCCACGACACCCCCAACATCATATGAACATTTATAAAAAATTTTATTTTTCATTAACTTAAAGATACAAAAGGTGACACAAAGTCTCGTTGGTCATAATAAGATGTCTTCAAAATCATAATATAAAGTTTTATGGAATTTAAACATGATTAAAATAATTTATAAATAAACGTTTGTGATTTATGGAATTGTCTTTTATTTTTTATTTAAATATAAAGAATTAAAAATTGTGTATTTTTACATGAAAAATACAGAAATAGTGTTGGGAATGGAACTTACTAAAAATTTTGGTTTATTTAGATGTTATTTATCTTATATGACTAATTGGGAAGGGACGAATCTATTTAAAATACTTAACATGCCAAAACCGATACTTAACGAGTATTTAATAGCACTAACCAGACAACTTAACGAAAATGATAAACATATACAATTTTAGAAAATATAAAATTAAATTAGTCTAAGGATGTTAATAAATGGCTAAAAATTAAATTTTATAATTTCTAGAATTTATTTACATGGTAAACAAAAAAATTAAATATGCTAAAATTATAAAAATTGATAAAAGCAAGCTCTAATGCCAAAATATTAAATAATACAGAACCTAAATATATTATTAAGTATATAAAAGTAATCTATGGCCAAAATTATGACGAAGACAAACTGAACCCAAAAACACGTTAAAAACCGAACCACGAGCGTTAAAAACATAGAACCAACAAAAATAACTCTGAATCTGAAATTTACTTAACTAATAATTTTATTATGATAAATATAAGTTAAAACCAAAATATTATCATTTGTAAAGTTTTCTTCTATTTTATTCAAAAATTATCATATTAAAAAGTAGTTAAATATAAAAATAAAAAATAAATTATAAAAAGTTTCAAAAACATAAAAAAGTTACTAATTGAAGAATTATATGACCTATAATCACGTTTTATAAATTATATTTAATAAAATATATTAGTTTAATTAATTTCACATAGTGCGTCTAAAACGCAGTCCAATACATGCTTAAAATGCGGAAAATCGACACGCCGACCTTATAATCCCAAAAATTACATTTCAGGGACTAAAGTATACTTAAAATAATATATGAATATAATATAAACACATATTAAGATGCCCACAACTTACTTAGTGTGGAATTAACATTTTATACGTCATAAAAGAACTATTTCTAAAAATAAATAGTTAAAACCAATAAAGGAACTCAAATAACATAAAAGAGTAATCTATTCTAGTATCTTAACTCACTTAAAAACAATAAGTGTCATCATAACTAAGTAATGCAAAAATATAACCTTAGGGTTTAAAGTGTCAATTTAACAAAGTTAGGGACCAAAATTGTCAATAATTGAAATCTTACTGTTTTATAAACTAAAATACACTTATAATAAAAGTTACAATCTGAAATTCCTATATATGAACTTACACTTAGATAAAATATAAGTTAAGACTTCAAAACATAATACAAAGTTTATTTACTTATATGTAACAAGAAACAATTAACTTAATATGCATGGTGTAGTTACATATGACTACGTAATGATATACTAATACATATAAATGAACTTAGAAACTCTGCTGGACGGTAGCCCTCTAACATCTGAGGATCTAAATAACAACTCCGAGAACAACGCTGAGATGAGTCTCATGAACACTCTTTTTACTTAATTCTTTTGGGTGGAATGCATACTCTTTGGGACTTATTTTATGGTGCAACACTCTTGCTACTGTCTTCTAACATTAGCATAATCATTAACTCTGTAGGAGTCGCGTAATTTGTGGATAGTACTATTTGGGAAATCCGCCGCACACAATGAGCACTTATGAAAGGGAAACCTCCTATTGAGATAGAGATATCATTGTGTCACAAATTATTGCATTTTATTACTGTGATTGGCAGGGCACACTTCAGGCCATAACAATAAAGGGTATTGATCGATGTTGAAGTCAATCAAATAAGATGTTAATGATGTGTTCCTATTCACCTTAAACTAGTTAGGGTAAGTAGTTTGTCGATCCTCGTGGAATTAGTGGTCAGTGTGTTACAAATTGATTTATATGAAAACAAATAACCAAATTATTAAATTACTTAAAACTATTGCCTCTTGGCTGTAAAAATTGGAAAGATTCAAACTTGATTAAGAAAACGATTATATGAAAGGGTAATCGACTTCAAATCTAGGTTGGTTTTCGGTAATTGTTTAATTTAACTTCATGGAAAATCCTTAATAGGGATTCTGAATGTGTAATGATTAAGTGGTATCAATAATCAAGACTTAATAGGTCTTAATACACAATGCCAATTCAATTAGAAACCAAAACTTGCAATCATATAATTTCCAAAAGATTAAATGATATTCAAATAAAGGTTAACCAAAATCATTATTTAAATAACCAAAACACAAGTTGAACTTATGAAAAAACTTAATGGGTTATGAAGTTTAATCCCAATAAAGTTAAACATTAACAAAAACCTAATCACGCAAAACCTAATACCCGATGTCGATCACAAGAAGATTAGCCGCTCATCATTCTTGAATGATCTTCAAAACCGTTGTTGATTTGCATTCCGGATGATTGTATGCAGTTTTTAAGAGTTGGAATGGTGAATTAGTGGCCTAAGAACTCCCAACATTCTAGGTCAAATAGGGGGCAAGGGGTGGCTGAAAGATAATAAAAACGCGTTTTTATAGGGTTTCAAAAAGTGTCCTTGCGTAGGTATGGCAGCCAGCGTAGCCTACGATGGACTATATTCTGCTGAATATTTATTAATCCTGGCATAGCCTACGGTGACTTTCTGCTGCACTTTAAATCCTTGTTTCATGACCCCTCCAATGATTGTTTCACCATGTAAGCTTCCAACTTGCTTATTTTACCTACAAAATAACTTCCAACTCATAGTTAACCTATTCAACTTAAACACATGCGTATAAACGAATAATCATACGTAATATTAAACGTTTAAACACTTATAATGCCATTCCAACGCACTCACATCACATCCCACACTTAACCTGCTTGCCCTCAAGCAAATCTAATTCAAAACACTTAACAACGTTACAAACCAAAATCCCTTGCTATGTCTTAGCTATGGTCCAAAGTCATACCCATTCCAGAATTACAATAATCATGTTTGGTTAGCAAGTAAAGGATGTTGCATTTAAGTCAAAATAGAATCCGACTAATTAAACCTAACAAGCTTCCGGCTTTTATTGTCATGCAACACACCCCTCACCATTTTTCACTCCTCTTGGTTTATTTCTGGATTGGTGAAAATTGCACCAATATATCACTCAAAAAGTCCACATATGAAACTTTTTTTATCATATGCTTAGGTGACAATCAAACTTCAACGGTAACACATAGACAATGCACACATCAAAAGGACTTACGGGTTTTGTGCTTAGGTTAAGGTAGGAATGCTTGATTGTGAATGTGGCTAAAATATAAAATCAAGGCAATACCAACTGTTAACATTCTTATTGACAGTACCACTACTCAAACAAAACAAAAGCATGGGTGCATATTCAACCCATAACCAACAATTTGCTTTTTCTTTTCTCTTTTTTATTTTATTATTATTTTTTTTAATTTTTTTAATTTTTTTACTAGCTATTACTAGAAAGCAAATACTGAAACTAATACGGATGTTATCAATAGTGATAACTAAGTCACATTGGAAAAAAAATTGATTTGGGTTTTAATGATATGGGTTTGTTCAAATAAACGATTTAAGGCTCGAAATTGACTACTAAGGAGAATTTTAGGTAAAATGGTAAGACACAAAAATGGTATTAAAAGAAAAAGGAATCCTAGATTGCCCCTATCATTTATATGCATTTATCAAATCTACCGTCTATGTATGTATCAAATCAAACAAGTTCTAAAAACAAAGAATCATATGACCTCCACTCAACAATTTAACCCTAACTAGGCGATTCTCAATTTTCTCTAAAAACCTTGCTAAACATGATTATTTTT
Organism: Flaveria robusta; assembly: GCA_025506415.1. NCBI lineage: Eukaryota > Viridiplantae > Streptophyta > Magnoliopsida > Asterales > Asteraceae > Flaveria > Flaveria robusta. The sequence continues at coordinate 17,037,083 of CM046460.1, read as the reverse complement.
GCTATCTTAGAATTAGACCATGGCTAATGACCATTATATCAAACATGGCAAAGATCAATTGGTATGCTAGTCGTTTTCGTGTCCTTTTGGATTGCTTAAAAACACTAGAGTTTTTCAAATTTTCCTCATCCCCACACTTGAGATACATTGTCCCCATGGTATTTAAGTTAAGTGCGTGAATGTTTTTCTTTTCAAATCAATTCATCCAATTAATCAAGACAAACGACTTTCCAACATGAACCGACCTAGGTAAAAACATAATCACTCCCAACACATATTAAAAATAATAATAATAATAACACCACCAAAATAGAAACACAAACTACTTAAAAAACACACTAAACATAAAGCATAAGAATCAATGTTTGGTTGCCTCCCGATTAGCGCTAAGTTTTAGGTCTTCCGCCAGACCGTACGTGCGACCACTCATGGTGGTCGAGTAGGGTGATTGCTTCTGGTATTCTTGAAATATATTTTCTTCAAATATATTTTCTTCAAATGATCCGGTGGGTCTTCAACTAAATTGTATTTTGGCCCAAACATCAATGCGTCAATTCGGGCATTTATTGGATCAAGTGGATTGCCAATTTTTCCTTCATATTAGACTTTTTATTTTTTGTTTCCACCTTTATTATCAGCTCTTTTTTTTCTTTTATATCCACTAATTCTTTCAAGTCCACATGCTTATCCTTGCAATACTCAAAACCATTTTCAAAATTGATGTGCCCACTTACATGTGAAATGCAAGTAGGAACACACACGTTAGTCATATCTGCCACAAAAACATTATCATTAACAAAATAATTGATTGACTTGGAAAATAGATCAAAACATAACTTACAGGTTTCGTAGGTCATGTCAATTCTTCCATCTTGACAATTTATTTGAGCATTGGCAGTTGCTAAAAATGGTCAACCCAATATTATCTTAGATTGCTTGTTTGTCCTTACCGGTGCATAATCAAGCACCATAAAATCCATCGGGTAGTAGAATTCTCCCAACTTGATTATCGCATTCTTCACCATCCCCCAGGGGCATTTTTGGGTCAAGTCAGCTAACACCAACATTGTGTCAACTTCCTCTTAAGGACCAAACTCATACTGATCATATAGTGTCCGTGACAAGATACTAACAGCTGCTCCATAATCCAAGAGTGCTTTTTTTGTTTTTAGTTTTCCCACTTTGATTGGAATGATGGGTACTCGTAGGTCACTCTCTTCCATTATAATGGTTTTCTCTTTCTTATCTACAACATGTTGTGAAAAAGAAGTAAAGTCATTATCAATAATTTTAGACTTTGGAGGGATACTAACCGAATTGATGTGAGCATTTCTCATGCTTTCCGTGTTGGTTCTTTGATGTTGAGGATTGATCGTGGTATCACTCGGTAGTTTCCCGGGGTTTCTCTTAATCTGGGTCACGTCCTCAGCAAGTTGACCCATTTGTTTATTCAAAGCTTCATAAGCTTTGTCTCTAATTTCATTCTCCTTCTTGTTCTCTTGCATGTTTTCTTTCATCATATTCATCAAAGCATCAAGTTTGGAATTTACGGAGTCGTCACCTCTAGATGTTCTAGCTTGATAGTTATCTCGGAAATGACTGTAGTTACCTTGTTGTCGATTTTGATAGGACTGTCCCCATTGGTTTGAACTTTGATTTGAACCTTGGAAATTTGGATTCATTTGATTTGCAACATTTCCATATTTGAAGTTTGGGTGATTTATCAACCCTGGATGATAAGTGTTGCAGTTCATGTTAAATGGCCTCTTATCCCCATATACTTGATTTACCTCTTTAAGTTTTCCCATGTTCAAAAGACATTCAAAACTAGTATTCCCCAACTCAACACATGCCTTACATATATTATAACCAACTGAAGCCATTTCATTTCCACCAGACCGACCCATCTTTTCCATTTGTCTTTCTAGTGCTACAAGTCTTTCCTTACTTTCATAGTCTGTGGTTGATTTTCCCAGTATAGGTTTAGATCTCCTACTTGCAAAAGCTTGTGCTTTGGAGTTTTTGCACATTCTTTCCAAGAAGTCCCAATCCATATCTTCATGATTCGATAAGAATGTCCCATTACTCGTAGAATACAAGTATTTCCTTTCTTCCTGTGTTAATCCATCTGAGAACGCCTTAATCAATTCCCATCTTTCAATACTATGATGACGACACGTGCGAATCAATTCTTTGGATCTCGTAAACGCCTCATGAAACTGTTCACCTCTTTGTTGTTGGAAATATCTAATGACATCTCTTGCATAACTTGTTCTTCCCATAGAATAGTATTCTTCAAGAAAGACCCTTTGCATCTCTTGCCAAGTATGAATACTATTGTTAGGTAAAGTGAGGAACCACTGCTTCGCTCTATCTTTCAAGGTGGATTGGAAAAGCCTTAGTCTAACCTCATCTTGAGTGAAATGATTACCTTGAATTGTGCTACAAATGGCATCAAACTCAGCTAAACTTATGAAAGAACTTAATAGGTTCTAAAGTTTAATCCCAACAAAGTTAAACATAAACAAAAACCTAACCACGCAAAACCTAATACCCAAAGTCGATCAAGAGAATATTATCCGCTCATAGTTCTTGAATGATCTTCAAAACCATAGTTGATTTGCATTCTGGATGATTGTATATTGTTTATGAGAGTTGGAATGGTGAATTAATGGCCTAAGAACTCCCAAAATTCATCTCCAAACGTTCTAAGTCGAATAAGAGGCAAGTGGTGGCTGAAAGATAATATAAACGCGTTTTTATAGAGTTTCAAAAAGTGTCACAGCCAGCGTAGCCTACACTGGAGTGTATTCTGCTGAATTTTTCATAGTGCTGGCGTATCCTATGGTGGCTACAGTAGGCTACAGTGGAAACCTTTCTGCTGCAGTTTGAATCCTTGTTTCTTGACCCCTCCAATGACTTGTTTCATCATGTAAGCTTCTAACTTGCTTATTTTACCTACAAAATCACTTCCAACTCATAATTAACCTATTCAACTTAAACACATGCATATAAACGAATAATCATACGTAATGCCATTCCAATGCACTCACATGAGGTATGGGTTAGGGGATGTGTTGGAACACGGGTGTGTTGTCCCGTGTCAAGGTGTGATTGTGACACTTCTTTTGTGCACTTATACTCATGATCATTTAATTATTTATGATGGATATTGTGTGGTACACTCATGATCTCACCAACATTATGTTGACATATTTTGTGTGTGCTTTTTAGGAGATGATTAAGGAGCTAGTAAAGTATGGATATGAGCAACTCTAGATGCAACTTGGAGATTAGATACCGCCCTACCCGCCTATCTTATGATTTAGACAATAAATAAATTATGATGATGGTTTAGTTATCCGTTAGTTAATTCAAATAAGATATTTGGATTGTAATGCCACCTTCATATTATACCTAGACTCGTAACCTATTTTATGATGTTTAATATTATTGTATTCCGCTGCATTGTTTGATATCAGTCGTCACACCCGTACCTGGTTAACGGGGTATGACAACTAATAGATACAATGACGGGATATGAGCTTAAAAACATTAAAAAATTTATTATCTTTTTGTATAACAATACTGTACTCATTTTAAAGATAAAAACGCTCGTTTTTATGTTGTAATTTTTATTAAAAAATAATATCATACATAAAAGTTACAACCCTTTAAAAACATTATGAAACTTAAAAAAATCAATAAAAGCGACTATTTCTAAAATAACCCCATAACAAACTTTTCCCTGTAACTTGATATCAACCATTAATTAAGTATATTGATTGTTGAAATTACTTGTTATACTTTTTAGTTTTAAGAGACTTTTTATTTGAACCTTTTTTTGTATAATAAAAGAAAATAGGGTGGCCATTTGTTAACATATTAAAGCACCATCGCCACATGTTAACATTTTATATTGATATGGCCACTTGACAACATTTCTTTTATTTTTAATTTTTTAACCAATTTTTAAAATTTTTTATTTGTATAACAAATTAACAACTTGAATCAAATTTTGAGGATTAACTCTTATCTTTTTATTTGTGTAAATACATGAATATAAATAATTGATAAATATCCTTTGAAAAATAGATTTTTTTTTCAAACTAATGTAATTTACAATTTTGATTGAAAAGCAAGAGGTACAAAATTTTATCTCTTATATGTCTTGTTAATATATTAAAAGATTATAAGTTTAACCCATGTAATACACCAACATATAGGCTAGTGTAATATATTTGCTTCTCTTTATGATAATTTATTGCTATACATACCATCTTATGTTTATTTTTACTTATTATACTCTCTCCATCAATTTTTACATAGATATAATTTAAACTTTTTAAGCTCTTCGTTTAAAATAAGTTACTTAATTAGGGGAAAGTTCAAATAAAAAGACAATTAAAACTAAAAAAGTATTAGAAATAATCTCAACTACAAATCTTTTTAATCAATAGTTGAAATCAAATTGTACGTAAAAGTTTGTTTGAGGTGTATTTTAGAAATAACCATTTTCGTTGACCTTTGGCAAGTTTCCTTATTTATTTTAAACATTCATAAATTTTATGTACGATATTATTTTTTATAAAAATTACAACATAAAAACGAGCATTTTTTTTAAAATGAGTATAATATTGTTATATAAAAAGATAATAAATCTTTTTAAGTTTCTAAGCTCATATTTCATTATTGTGCCATTAGTGCAATTCATTGTATATTTTTGTTAGTATTGTGTTTAACTGAATAATAATATGTTTTTCTAAAATGATAAATTCTTAAAAATATAATAATGGAATAATATTAGTGTGTATCTCTAATATGTAAAATTCAATAATAAATTAACAACTAATTAATCTAATACATTAAAAACAATGACAAAATAACAAAATATCTCATTGTGTTTTTTGATCGTCAGTGTGTTTTCTTGAACATTATGAGTTTTGAAAATCCGTCGGTGAAATAACATTATTATATAGTTCTAACTATAAAACACAATGATAAAAAATAACAAATTTATATAATCTATAAAAATAATAAGAAAAATAATACAAAATGATCTAAAACGTAAAACACAATGATAAATACATATAACAAATTATATAAAATATATGAGACAATGAACTGCTATTGGACACAGTAAATGTATAAGACACAATAAACAGACATATTTGACACAATCACCAAAATGCTCTTCTATTTAAAATAATCAAAAAGCATTTGTCAAGCCCACAATCCTTTTTAAACATTTTAGATTAATCTTCTTTTTAGTATAACCCTACCCATTTAGTTATATCTTAATCATACCTTTTATAATAACTTTTGAAACATGCATCAATAAAATATACCGACTTTAATTAGATTTTTTCTTAAATTTTTTCAACACGCAAATTAAAAAAAATTAAATGTAAAATAACTAGTTTTTTCGCCCATGCTTTGCGATGCGAGAGTAGTTGTTATTTACTCGCTCAAGGTGACAAGAGTGTTGTTATTATTGTTTAAAACCATAAAAGTGATCACCGATACAAGTTCCAATAACACTAAATTACTAGAAATGATGAGTGTGTCTATATATGTATATATACATACATACATATATACACATATATATATACATATATATGTGTATATATGTATAGAGGAGGGATCCTAATAAAACCATATTGTTATGAGAAAACTAGAGAAAACCAATAAAAACAGTCACATAATATATAAATTTTTTTTTCACTACCCACTATATATATGTGTGAGCATATATAAATAAGGTTATGAATAAAATGAAAACCGTAGCATTGTTTTCCATATACGTCACACATAGGTTACGTATACGTAACCATTTTTCATTCGATATATTGTTATGTATACGTAAGAGTCTTCATTCTCGTATGTGTGGTTAACATATATGTACCAAATACTTAAATAATATTTTTACAATTAAACTAACAAAAAAGTTATGAATTATGATATTGGTTTTCGTGGTTTTGTTTGGTTTTCACATAACTATTGGTTTTCTCAAGAACCTTCCCCTATATGTATATACACATATATATATATATGCACATATATATGTGTATATATGTATAGAGGAGGGATCCTAAGAAAACCACAATGTTATGAGAAAACTAGAGAAAACCAACGAAACCGGTCACATAATTTATGAATATTTTATCACTACCCTCTATATATATGTGTGAGTATATATAAATAAGGATATCGATCAAATAAAAACCGTAGCATGGTTTTCCATATACGTCACACGTAGGTTACGTATACATAACCATTTTTCATTTGATATAGTGTTACGTATACGTAAAACTCTTCATTCTCGTATGTATGTTCAACATATATGTACCAAATACTTGAATATCATCTTAACAATTAAAATAACAAAAAGTTATGAATTATGTTATTGGTTTTCGTGGTTTTCTTTGGTTTTCACATAACTATTGGTTTTCTCAGGAACCCTCCCCTATATGTATATACACACAGACATCTATATACCACCATATACCACCGCTACACCACCATACTCCATAATACACACACACACTCCTGTAACACACACACATACTTTTATGCGCACACACACCATCACGTATACACACATAGCGTTCATACACACACAATCGCATCTATACGCGCAACATTCATACACACACACACAATACCATATATACACAGAATTCTTACACTCACAATATATAAACATAAATACACTCATACTCTCTCTTGGCATATGTACATACGCACAAACACACTACGACATACACATATACACATTATTATGCGCGCTCACACACTTGGACCACCGCGACACCATCACGGCACCACCACGACACACGCACGCACTCGTGCTACTGAACACACCACCGCGGCACCACCGAAATAACCCCGAATTGAATAAAACGATAACGAAACCCAACGAAATGAAACAAGACGAAGGTTACGACGATCATTTATTAGTGGAATGTTGAGACGCTGACAACTGCTAGCAGTTCACGATGACAAGGGCACCTTGAATCGTTGGTCAACCACGACGGAGGGGCGTGGCTGCTTCATGGCAGTGTGAGGGGTGGGAGGTAAGACGATTAGGATTGATATATATATATATATATATATATATATATATATATATATATATATATAGAGAGAGAGAGAGAGAGAGAGAGAGGAGGGATCCTAAGAAAACCATAAGGTTATGAGAAAACTAGAGAAAACCAATGAAAACAGTCACATAATTTATAAATTTTTTTATCACTAACCTCTATATATATGTGTGAGTATGTATAAATAAAGTTATGAGTCAAATGAAAATCGTAGCATGGTTTTACATATACGTCACAAATAAGTTACGTATACGTAACCATTTTTCATTCGATATAGTGTTACGTATACGTAAGACTCTTCATTTTCGTATGTATGCTCAACATATATGTATCATATACATAAATAACATTTTTACAATTAAAATAACAAAAAAGTTATAAATTATGTTATTGGTTTCCGTGGTTTTCTTTGGTTTTCACATAATTATTGGTTTTCTTAGGAACCCTCCCATATATATATATACATTTATGTATATATATACATATATATATATATACATATATATATATACATACATATATATACATATATATATATACATATATATATATATATAGATATATATATACATATATATATATATATGTATATATATACATATCTACATATATATATATATATACATGTGTATATATATACATATATACATATCTACATATATATATATATACATATGTATATATATATACATATGTATATATATATATAGAGGAGGGATCCTAAGAAAACCACAAATTTATGAGAAAACTAGAGAAAACCAATGAAACCGGTCCTATAATTTATAAATTTTTTTATTACTACCCTTTATATATGTGTGTGAGTATATATAAATAAGGGTATGGATTAAATGAAAATCGTAGCATGGTTTTAAATATACGTCACACATAGGTTACGTATACATAACCATTATTAATTCGACATAGTGTTACGTATACGTAAGACTCTTCATTCTCGTATGTATGCTCAACATATATGTACCAAATAATTAAATAACATTTTAACAATTAAAATAACAAAAAAGTTATGAATTATGTTATTGGTTTCGGTAGTTTTCTTTGGTTTTCACATAACTATTGGTTTTCTCAGAAACCTTCCCCTATATATATATATGCATATATATATGTATATATATGTATATATATGTATATATATATATATATATAGGGTTTGGTTCTAATGAGAACCCAACCTTTTTGTGAGAACTCTTTAACTCAACACCAACCATTGATCAAGAAATCAATGGATTAGATCTTTCTATTCTTATTTTAATACAAAAGGGCAAAATAGTCATTTTATCCACTAATTAAAATTCAGCTTTTAGTAACAATATGACACATGTCCCCCCTATTTCCCCCTAATTCTTTTTTTTTTCTATTTAAAATTTTCACCCCCTTTGTTTTTATAACATTTATAACTTTTTCATACATTGTTAATTTTTTATAAAAATTACATCATTAAACTCGTCTCATTATTCTCTTTAACCAAATTTTAAACTATAAAGAAATCAAATAAACAAAACTACACAACTGTAACAAAAATAACCTAATGTAAAACAATCTATAAAATAATGTAAACAATCCATACCTAACACAACGAATTACATTGAATAACAATGAGTTATATCACTGTAGTTACACTACTGCATCAAAATTACACCATTAATGTTTTTTATATGTAAACAACACAAGTGCGGGGTTACAATGATGTAACATATTGCATAAACAACGTGATTTCAATAACATAACAACCAAACGACATTAAACCACGTAACTAAACCTACTAAATGAAATACATACAATGAATTACATCATATTATAACTCTTTATAATGTTTTACATTAAAAAATCATATATAAAAACCAACAAAAAAATTTAATAAACAACAAATATCTACTTTAAAACATTAATGTGCTACACCACAAAAATTAAAGAAATATCACATGTACTTAGTTACATCAGGTTTTAATGTTATACTAATTCAACATTTAGCAAAGTTGTAATGAAACATCAAGTTACACTATGAATAACCCAATATTAACCAATATTACACCAATGCAAACCAATGTAAACTGATGTAAACCAATATTAACCAATGTAAATCGATCTATAAAACAAATTAAAACAAACTAATCACCATTACAACCGATATTACACCATTCAAACTTACAGTAATACCGTCATTAAAACAACCTCACAACCAAACGACATTTAAATCATGTAACTACGCCACTGTAACCAAATTTTAAACTATAAAGAAATCAAATAAACAAAACTACACAACTGTAACAAAAATAACCTAATGTAAAATAATCTATAAAATAATGTAAACCAATCTGTAAACTATTGTATTTACACCACTAACATTTCTTTAATAAAAACAAATGTAAACCGTTATATCTAAAGAAAAAACAACATTTTCTCTTATGTGTCTTCTACCAAACATAATCCCCAACATCCAAATCAAAATCACAACAACAATCAACAAAAAGAACATACCTTATCACCTCTAAACCTCCGAAGAACCCTGAGATTCCAACTCACTTCCACCTTCTTGTGTCGTCTTCTTCGACGAAACCCTTTTAGGCACGGCAACCGCAAGAAAAGTCTTCATCTTGCTAATGGGTTTACACTTCTCAAGCTGCATAATTTCCCCTATTTTGGAACTGATTATCGGGGTCATGGGCTTGAAACTTCTTCTTCTTGCGGACTCTGCGTTTGTATTTGGGGTGAGGTGCGAGTCGAACGACTTCGACGTTTACGGTCTGGTCATTGGTGTTGAAGATGATGCGGCCTTGGAGGGACCTCATGGCATGAATTGGGGGTGGAGGGTAGTGGTGACGGTGGAGGTGGTGGCGGCAGAGGGGTGGTGGAGATGGTGGTGGTTGAAGTACCTAGATCTAGACCATAGTGTGAACCCACTTCTGGTTGATAAACTCAGATCTGGACCGGTGTGAGTGTCGTACAAATAGTGACCGGCAAAGGGTGGTTGAGTGTGACGGTGGTGGAAGTAGAGGATGCCGGAGGTAGGCGGTGGTATGTGACTATAGTTGTAGTGTTGAAGGGTTGGCTAAGAGGGGGGTGATGGTGGTGAGGGTTGTTGGCATGAGTAGGTCGAGTTGGGTGGTGGCTGGTGGGTTTTGAAATATCCAATCAGTCTATATATGGTCTAAGGTGGTATTTGATTCCCAATAAAGAAAAATCAGAGTACAAAATGACACAAATGCCCTTGATGTCATCCTAACCATTCAATGGGAACTAAATTTTTTAATATTAAATTAATGGTTGTGGTTGGGTTAAAGGGTTCTCACAATTACTTAGGGTTTTCACCGGAACCCATTTGGATGCTACGATGGATTTTTAGCTTTTAGGTTACCCCATGAGGTCATCATGATACAAACAAACGGAAAAAGTGACAATGAATTCTTATCTTGGTTTGATCGATCCCTAATCGTACTTATTTCATTCAAACGACATCTCTATCAAATTGACCCTGTACCAAATAAACATTCAAATTGCTCGAGCCCTAGTGATATAAAATTCAAATCCTTTCTTCGCTTGATTTGATCGTGAAAGCAAACCCAAATTTCATTGTTTCAATATTGAATGCAGGTTGATAATCAAATTGAAGTCTATTTATTTTGAATATGATCTGGCAAATCAATGGTTTCAAAAAAATCGTATATATTGAGTTTAGTTTTGCTTGGAATGTTCCATTAATTATGTATTTTTTAAATTTTAAAAATCCCTAATAAAAAGGAAACAAATTAGGCAATTACACTCATTTAATTTGTTAATTTACATCTTTACCCTTTTATAAATAATAAATAATAAATAAAATATATAGTAATCAATGGTTGATATTAGTTCTTGCGGTTCTGATGATCTTTAGGAGTTCTGAAAAGATCCTGACCCTATATATATATAGGAAAACGTTCAAATGATAACCCTCTTTTATTGCGAGAACTTGCAAAAATCCATCAAGATCAATGAATATTATTATTATTTTTGTGTAAATAACATTATTACACATATAGAAGATTATGATCTTTTATGTATACGTGTAAATTCTCAAGTATAAAAAAGTTTACATTATTGTAAGTTTTGCAAAAAAACACATATTTTGAAGTTGTAAGTAACACTTAAACCAATGTAAATTTTATTACACTTATGAATTTACACATATGCACAAAATATCATAATCTTGTATATATGCAATGATGTTATTACAACAAAAATAATAATATTTTTGATTGATCTTGACGGGTTTTCGCAAGTTCTCGCAATAATATAGGGTTCTCATTTGAACCTTACCATATATATATAGGAGGGTTCAAAAGGAAAGCATGTTTTAGTAGAAAATCATAAAAACCATTTTATAACCCTTGATCATTTGGATCAATGGTTGAGATTAGATAATTGTATCTTGATGAATTAATTAAAATTTATGTGTTAGTTTATTGTGTATAATGGAAAATTAGGAAAGAAAAATGATTGTTTTGGAAACTATTTAAAATAAATTATTTGACCACTCATTTAAAAATTATTGTTTCGTTGAAAGATTCAAAATTTATATCCAAAAAAATTAAAAACATTCTATATGATTGTAACTTGAAACATGAAAATTATTGTTTTTGCATTTTACTATTATTATTTTCATTTTACTATATGAAAATTATTGTTTGCATTTTACTATTATTACGTATATGTAAGCATGTATATAAACAAGCTTACGTATATGTAACCAATGTACGTATGTGTATGTATCTAGTCAAGTTACATGTATGTAACCTAAATACTACTATACTTGTATAATTGATACATATATGTAAGTATCCGGTATACTTATGTGTTAAGCGAGGTCTAATGTATATTGGTGATTGTAGCACTGAATACACACTTATGTGTTTAAATGAGAAAGTTTGAGAACTTATTTGAAACGATAGATACAGAAAAGAAATCATGTAAATTAATTTAAAAAGCTTCCAAAAATAATAGTGTAATCAATTACTAAATACCATTAAATTAAAAACAAATAAAAAAGAATCAAATTTTTTTTAAATGTTCTTGATACATATATGTAACAGATGTGTTACGTATACGTACCATTCCTATTCAGCTAAATGTTACATGTGTGTGTGTATATATATATATATATTATGTGTGTGTGTGTATATATATATAGGAAAAAGTTCAAATAAGAACCCTCTTTTATTGTGACAACTCGCGAAAACCCATCAAGATCAATCAATATCATTATTATTTTTGTGTAACTAATATTATTACACATATAGAATATTATGATCTTTTATGTATATGTCTAAATTCACAAGTATAAAAAAGTTTACATTGGTGTAAGTTTTGCATATAAACACATATATATATATATATATATATATGTGTGTGTGTGTATATATATTATAGGATGTAGTTCAATTAAGAACTTAGGGTTTCTGTAAGAACCTTTTAACTAAATCTGGACCATTGATTCTTGAATCACTTTATGATCTAAAGAACAGGATTATTTTGGAATATAATATTTAGTATCACTCAACCATTATTGATCAGTTGAGGGTATTATGGTAATTTACCTTACGAAAAGTTGTACCTGTTAGTACTTTTGTTTCTCTAGAAAAAGCAACTGTCAAATCACTACTAAATTAATATGTCTTTCTTTTGAACAAATTTAAAAAGTCTGTAAACTTTGTTCTCTCAAAGAAAAAGGGCAAAAGAAATTCAAAAGAAATTCAGGGGTTCTATCTTTTGTCTTTGAAGACGAACGCGAAGGCGAAGGCGTAGAGGGATGTAAACGGTTCTTTCTGTAAGAATATATTGTGGTGTAACCTTATCGGAGGCGGTTACTGTTGAACATGATGAAAGAAATGCAAAATCGGTAAGTTCCTCACATTATTGGAATTAAAATCGCGAAATAGAGTTTAAAAAAGTAGCTAAATGTCTGAATTAATGTTTTGGCTTCGGTGGTTTCACTAATTTTTACATTGTATGAGCATATTAGAATGGCTAGATAGTTTTATAAACTGAAAACCTAGAACCCGAATGTTTTGGTATAATTTTTTATCTGATGAGTATGGTTTGGGGTTTTTTTTTTGTAAAATTTTAGGTAGAACAAAATGATTCATTATTTTGTTATTAAGTTCTCACAAAATAATACGTTAGAATTGGGGTATCGCCCCTAAAACTATTAAACAACAAACAAATTTCTGCCCAAACACAAGATTCTATAAAAAAGCAAGTACATTTTGAAAAGTATTTTTTTCCAGAATTTTATACTAAAAAAATCAAAAATTTTAAATGAATTTAATCAATGAGTGTTATATATTAACAATTACGGTTCAACATCCCCTGTTCTGATGAAAGCTCTTTTAACTTATATAGTATGATTGTGATTTCAACAGATTTAACAGCAAATGGAAGAACTTACATGTGCGGAGCTCTAACGAATGGAGACACTCAAAACGGAAACAAATACGATTAGAATCGGTATCTATGTTTTTTTAATATAAATTAATTTTAAAATTGTATAATTGTTGGTAACAGGAAGGTGTAGTGAAAGATTAGCACGTAAATCACTTAACAGATTTACAAACACAGCGGATAGTCCCATAGAGATTGACATTCATGAACATACAGACTACGGTTAGTTTTACTTCCCACATTATAACATCTTATATGAAATTACTCATCTTATATAATGTAATGCAATGTAGCATATGTTTATTTTTAATAAAACATATTAAGTATGTTTACATAGGGTCTGCTGATAAGGCAAAGGTGCTAAACATTTCATTATTGTCGTCAGAAGGACCAAGTTTATGCGCGAACGTTAAACGTAATTTAATTTTAGTTCATTATTGTAAATTACCTGTTCAAAAGCTGAATTTGGTTGCTTATAAAATTTGATTGACAGAAAATAAATGACTGGGTAATTAACATATAAACAGGGACTTGTGTAAAGCGCACATTACATGATACAAAATCGGCGAAAAGCACGGATGAAGAGACCTTGATCGGTAAACCTAAACCGGAAGATGAAGAAAACATGCCAATTGTTTCATTATTGTCGTCAGAAGGACCAACTACGTGCAGAAATGTTAAACATAAGCTACTGTTATTACATTATATTAAATACTTGTCTGTACATGTTTAGCTGCTGGTTTCTTTTTTCAGTGTATCCCCAAATAAGAGTTTCTAATAATATTATTCTCATGGACTTGTGTTAAGCACATATTGACTCGTACCAAAACCGAGGAAAATGTGGTAAAAGAGTGTTTTTTAGGTATGTGTAGTTTTAAAACAACTCTTGGAAACTAGAATCGGTCTCATAGTGTAATTGTAGTTAGATTAAAAAAAATTAACTTTGTTCGGATTACACTAGCATGCATTAAAATGGGGGGACCGAGGGTGTGGATGTTCTTAAAAAACCTGCCATCTGTTGGGTTATACAGTAAAATTGTAGACTTTACGAAATGGTGTCTTAAATAAATAGTTACTCTTTTAAAAAAAATTTTAGTGTGAATTTGGTAACTGTTAATATTGTTAGCAGGAAAAGAATTGGTGTGTGTGGGAAGTACCAATGGGCGTAAGAGGAAACGATGTAGGATGGTATTAGACAAGAAAAATTCAAAACCTAAGAAAAACAAAACAGGAGATAAAAATTCTAAGAAGTATCCGTCAATAATCAATAGATGCTCGTTAAAGACACTTTCAAAAGCTATTACAATACTGAACCTAGAGCAACGAAATGCTGTTGAAGAAATGGGATTTGGTAAACTATTGGCTCTGAAGGTAGATGGAATTCCGCAGAAGCTAGGTTACTATGTTGTAGATGTGTTTAACAAAGATAACATGGAAATAGATTTGCCGTGTGGCAAGATAAAAGTTGATGAGGAAGCAGTTCAACTATTGCTGGGTATTCCACGAGAAGGAATCCTTTTAGATAGTCTGGAGGAAGCGGATATAAAAAGTTCAGAGCTAGACGATTGGAGGAGTTTATACGGTGATTCTTACATATCACCGGCAGATATAGTTGCTCGTTTCACAAACACTTCTCATACCAACAAAAACTACTTCAAGCTAGATTTCTTGGCTTTGTTCTTGGCAACAATGGTGGAATGTCATGCACACGGGAAATGTAAGCTTAATGCCATCTACCAACTGAATAACAGGGTGGATATAAGCAAGATTAATTGGTGTGTGTATGTGATGAGCAGACTCAAAACTAGTAAAATCATGCGGGAAAAGAATAACACAAAACCTTTCACGGGAGCATTGACAATACTTACGGTATGTTACAACAAAAAATTTGGTAATGTCATTACTTTACTGGTTAAATGGGTGGGGGTGACTTAGCCTTACATTTATGTAGGTCATTAGGTTGTTTTATAATTATCATTAATTTTAACAAAAATTTAAAATCGCTACTTAATGGCAGATGATGTACGTGCGTGGAATGAACTGCAGAGGTATGACTGAAGATTATTCCAAACCCACCATTCAAACGTGGAATTTGGACAGGTTGAAATTAAGACAAAAAATTGAAATTAAAAATGGTGGCTTTGGTAAGGATGAATTAGTGGGAATATTTCCTGATGGATGGAGGAAAGGAAAGGAACGGCGCAGTGGTGTAGATAAAAATGTTGCAGTTAAGGATGTTAAGGAGGTAATAAACTTTCATTTGTAATGCAAAATTGAAAAAATGATAGAACATAAAAAAACTATTTATGAACTGTTGACATGTAATATTATTGAAATATTGCAGGGTAGGTTATTTAAACTAGAAGAAATAATGAGGAAAACAATGACGTTCAAGACGGAATTAGAATTGGGGATATTAGAATTGCAATGCAAAAATGAGGAAAAAGATGGAATTAAGAGATTAATCTCTCAATTTGAATGTGTCTTCAACCATAAACCAAGACCAATTTGTTTGCCAATGAAAGGGGAAAAAGTCAACAACGAGCACACTGATGAAAACGAACAGGGGTTGGATGATCTGATTTTTAAAGTTTGTATGGACATAAATGAACAGAGACAATCATTGATTGAGAGTGAAGAAGATGATGTTATGAGTCATGAAGAAAACAAAACTAATGTCGGTAAGTAACATAACTTTATAAAGCTATTAAGAGTCAGTAAATGTTGGATGTGAAATCTAATGATTTGAACTAAAAATTAAATATAAAAAGCAAGTCAACAGTGGAAGAATGATGACAATCTGTGCGCAGTGATATTTAGAGAAAAAGAAGTGAAATATCCAGGTATTGACGTGCTTTGGTACATTATTACTACGTCAGTTAGTTTCTTCCAATGATTAAAAAATTTTCTTGCACGTAACTGTGCTTCCTTTTTGTTGTCAAGTTAAAAGGATTAGATGCGATAACCCTAAATTCTTGTTGAAACATTGTAGATGATGGGACGATAAAGAAAGTGGATTTGGTTTCTGTTCTTGGCGACAAGAGAAACATTACAATTGAGGGTATGGATGGAAAAAAAATTTTAAATCAAAAAATATGCAAAACAAAGTTAGGCTTACATTTATGTAATTACATTGAAACAACTTGTCTACCAATCATTAAACATATAATGGGTTACAAATTTATTTTGACGTAGAAGGGAATACCTCGTGGAGTAGAATGAACGAGGATGCGCAGCGTGTGGATATTAAAGAAGGTGAACCGGGAATTGTTTTAGGAAAAGGGTGTGGGCCTAAAATATCAAAAGGTAAAGTTTAGCAACTTATAATTAGCTTGTTTAAAAAATGAACTTTTTCTAAATTCTACACATGACAAAACATAACTTTGATACAGGTTATAATAAAAGTGAAATAAGAAACAATCCTCACAAGTTGGTGCAAAAAGTAGGCAATAAAACAGAAACATTTGGGAATAAAAATGTGAAGAGTGGACTTATGGTGGAAGAAAAACGGACAGATTATAAAGGTTCGTGTAAAAGAAGTACTTGCAAAAGTAGGGATACAAAAGTTGTTCCATATATGAATTGTTAACTATGATGCAATGTAGGTTCGGAGGGTAAAGAAAGTGATAAACAGAATGTAGATGTGAAAAAGAAAGTTCTACTAGCACAGTTCGCGAAACAATTGGAAGAAAAGAAAATAAAAGGTAAGTAATTAGATGCATATTCATTTTTAAGTTTGGTAACATAAAACACATAATGTAGATAGTTTTTTTTGTTTCAATGCCGGTGAATAGGCCATTCAATTTAGGTGCACCATCTTTCAGCTTGGGATTGACACAGGGGTTTACTGAAAAACCTAACATAGCCGGTAAGATTAGTATAATGACGTTCAATATATATTACATCATTGTACATTTCATTAAGTTCTGAAAATAAAATGGATACCAAAGGTTATATGTGATTTAATGTAAAATGTGATGGGTGAGTTGCATTATAATCTATATTTATTTACATTAGGTTATAGAAAAATAACAAAAATGTATAAAATTGTTAATGTGTGTTTTTTTGCTACCTGTGAATGATGATGGGTGATTTTATAGAAGATAAGGCATTCAACTTTGGTGCCCCCTCTTACAGCTTGGGATTGACATATGAGGATCAAAAGGGGCATGAGGAAGGAGGTAAATTACTCATTTACATTACTCTCCAAAATGTATCGCCATGCTGTTACATGACATTACATTAAAATCACACCAAAAAAGATACAAAATGTGCGTATAAATAGGAAGGTTTATGATTATTTGGGTTAAAGGATTTCATTAAATGTATCTAGACAGCAGGTGAAAAAGTCAAACAATAATGTAAAGTACCAAAAATATACAAACATAGATGTCGTAAATGACGACGATGTACATAAAAATTTGTAGGTTAATGTATACAAAGTTATGATTATAGTGATGTAATTAAAAAAAATATGTAGGTTAGTGTGTTCACAGTTATATTTACAGTGTCGTACATTACATTGAAAAAATTGTCTACAAGTTGTTTAACATAAAATACATTGTTATAATTTGACTTAGATGGTAATACCTAGGGTAGTAGAAAGAAAGAGGATGCATATGGTGTGGATATTAAAGAAGTGGAAGGGAAAAAATGTTTTAATGGAAGTGTGTGCACGTAAAATATCAAAAGGTACAGATTAGCATCTTATACTTCAGTTGTTTAAAAATTGTCTTTTCTCATAAATTGTACACATGACAAACAATAACTTTTTTACAGCTTATACTAAAAGTCAAATAAGAAATAATCGTTACAAGTTTATGCAAAAGGTAAACAATAGAGAAGGAAAAATAGGGAATGAAGATGTGATGGGTATAGATATGTTGGAAGAAAAAAGGAGAGATGATAAAGGTTCGTGTAAAAAAAGTAGTTACAAATTAGGGATATGTATTAATTGTTAACTATGATGCATTGTAGGTTCGGAGATTAAAGAAAGTGACAAACATAATGCTGATATGAAACAGAAAGTTCTCCTCAAACAGTTGACCAAACAATTGGAAGAAATACAAAAAACAGGTAAGTAATTACATACATATTTTATAGAAGTTTGGTAACATAAGTAAATAGTCGTTCAATCTGTATTGCAGCATTTTACATTAGATTGCCTTAAAAAAATAAAATTAAATTACATGACAAGGGGTTAAGTTACATTAGCTTATGTAAATTTAGGTAGAATCTGATGAGTTGGTGCACTTTTTTATAGTAGATAAGCAATGCAACTTGGGTGTCCCATCTTATAGCTTGGGTTTAACGCACGAGGATCAGATTGGGACTCAAGAAATAGGTAAATTTTAGAGTTTACAGTACAGTGCAATGAATTACCTGACATTACATTAAAAAGGATGTTAATGAAATTTCAAGGGTATATGTACATTCATTATTTAACTGAAAACTAATATTTTATCTTTTATAGTTGACAGGTCATGTAGCTTTGAGGCACCTTCTTGTAGTTTGGGCGTGATACAGAAGGGGGAAGTAGTTTTAAACAAAGCTGGTAATGTTATAACATTTAACAACACATGTTACACATTTTTACATTAACTAGGAATGTGTCGTTTTTTCAACGTGTCTCTTGCTGATGCATCTTATTCGTGTTTTGGATGTATAATGATGTTATATATATTATTATATCTTAAATTATTAGATGGTGGTTGTAAAGGTAAGATGAGTGGTAAAGAAAAGTTGACCCGGAATGAAGGAGCAAGCTATAGCTTGGGATTAACACACGAAGGGGAGGATACAAAACCTGGTGGAGGTAATTACTGTTAACTGCATGTATAGAAAATTCTTCAGGTATTTTTGGGATACATTTGGGATTAAAGACGGGAAAATACTTACCGTTCAATTTATATATGTGCTTTATGGAAATATATAGGAGAGATGAATGAAGAGAAAAAAAGTATTAGAAAAAATCCAAAAAGAAGTAGAATGGTTTCCTCGTCAGGAAAATCACCATACATAATGAGGGAGACAACAATAGATCAATTATTCACTAAGGAAGAAAAGGCGATATGGGAATTAATCTTCAACGCAAATCCGAGGTGAAGATAATTGATGAGCAAATAAATAAGAATAGAAAATTGGGAACTTGAAAAGTAAACAAGAAAACCAATTTATTATAGGTCTTTTTCTTTTATTTAGGATTCAAATGATATAACATTAATGTTGCATTACTGCAGCAACCAGGTTTTTGACACACAATTTGGGGTAAGAACAGAGATATTTATCTTAAGGACCCTGGAGCCATGTAGGGAGGTCTATGGCAACATCATTGACTATTGGACTGCGGTGTTGAATAATGAGGAAAAGTTAAGGAGCCAAGAATCACCGCATAGGCTGTTTGTGTGCCACCAGCCATTTGTGAGTACAAAAATAATAAAACTAATCTACATCGGTTTAGGAAATTCATCAACTATTGCTAGTTTGTTTGTCCAGTTGGAGTGGCTGTTCATCAATGAGGAAAAATGTTTGAGGACGTTTACAAATAACATCTTCGAAGCATTAGGGAGGGATGAGAGCTAGAGAGATCTTAAACGGTAGGATCTAGTCTTCTTTCCAATATTGGAAAAGAAATATCTTGTGGTGTTTGACATGAAGAACCCGTCAACTTTTGTCATTGACAATATGGAGCCTAAAGAGAGCATTGTGCAACTGGAGGACAACAATTAGTTTCAAAAAAAGATACACCTTACAAAGTGGTGAGCTGATAGAAACTAATTTGCTAGTTACCCACATGGCAACATTGTTATTTTGTAGTTCGTACTTGTTAAATTTAAAAATTACGTCTCTAATTTTCGTCTTTCATAGAAGCATATTTTTAATCAATACTTGCTTAAATGGGGAAATGCTAAAGCGGGGCAGAATTGGAACTACAAACATCAACAGACTAGAGTTGGAATGGGCCATTAAACGCAACTACACTGATTGTGCAATATTTACAATGCGACATATGGAGATGTTCATGGGCAACAACGGGGCAACGTTTGACTGCGGGTTCAAGAGTAACGAAAGAACATTGAAGTCTCAAATTAAAATTCCCAGAAAGAAATATGCTGCAAGAATTGTATTGTCTGGTATAAACATTCACAAGAAAAAAGTGTTGGATGGGGCGTACGGTATCAAATCTTAAGTGTCGTTTCAGAAATATGAGATTGTCGAGTTTGGTTAAGGTTTGTAAGTAAATGTTAATTGTTTGTTAGTGTACTGTAAATTCATATTGGGCATGACTGCTTTAGACTATTAAACAATGTCTGTAATCCAGTAACTATATTTTGGGATGTTTAATATTAATGATATGCAGTTTACCTAACAATGATTTATGTTTTTATCCAAATTACATACGTTTCTGCATAAATCATATAAATTTGATTCATTATGTTGTATGTTAATGAAAAAAAATTAAAGGATTAAATGATAGATCATATTTAAAAGGTTAGCCACATTTGTAAGAAAGTTAGCTACATTCTAGTCAAATAGACAAAATACTTCTTACAGTAG
Source organism: Flaveria robusta (assembly GCA_025506415.1). Taxonomy (NCBI): domain Eukaryota; kingdom Viridiplantae; phylum Streptophyta; class Magnoliopsida; order Asterales; family Asteraceae; genus Flaveria; species Flaveria robusta. Next base: position 17,015,988 of record CM046460.1, on the reverse strand, counting down.
TGCAATTCAAACATGACGGTCGCTTAAAAAACTGTATCAAGTTGTAGGTCTGTATATACTGGTGTAGGTAAATTGTAAATATGTGACTTACAAAAGGTTAGCCATATTTGTAAGAAAGTGTGGTGTGTTTGGCTAGTATATTTTAATTTATATTGGTAAAATAGAAAAAACTACTTACTGTAGTGTAATTCAAAACACAGTAGCTTAGAAAAACTGTAGTTTACAAGTGTCACTAAACTGTGGATTTGTGACTTTAAAAAAGTTAGCTACATTTGTAAGAAAGTGTTGTGCGCTGGTTAGTGTACTGTAATTCATATTGGGCATTACTAGTTTAGACTGTTAAACAATGTCCGTAATCAACTAACTGTATTTTGGAATTTTTAATATTATTAGTATTAAAATTACCTAAGAATGATTTATATTTAAATGCATATGATTATGCGTAGATCATATGATTGTGATTCATTTTTAATGTAAGCTGATGCAAAAAAAAGGATGTTTTAGATGATAGAGCATATTCAAAAAAGGGTTGATGTAAAATAGTTAGCTTCAATTTATTAAAATAGACAACTTCTTACAGTAGTGTAATTTAAAAACACTTGCTTACAAAAAAATATATCTTGACGTAAAGGTTTCATTTCTGTGTATACTAGTGTAACTAAAATGTAAAAAATATGACTTACAATTATGTATTCCGATAGAGACTTTACCTATCAGAAAACTATAAAAATTGAAATAAAATTCGTAATTTATTTAGGGTTTTCTTTTAATATAGTGGATATTTAAATTACCTAAAATGGTCTCGTAGATTATCATGTTCGCGTTATAACGTAATGTAATTACTTAAAGTGAGACGTGTTTTTATGTAAAGAATAGTCATTTAATTTATAAACTACCGCTCATACAAAGTTATATCTAGTATGACGTAACTAACAATGGTATAAGAGTATAAAACATCTAATAGTTGTTGTGTAATTAATAAAAAAAAGGAGTGGATATTAACATAAACGTAAAATGATGGGAAATAGTAAAAATGGAATGACGATTAAAAGCATATTAGGAATTAGGGGTTTATAGTTTATAAAAAATTAACTTTAATGTACTTAAAATAATGTGTGTATTCAATGGATAGACATACAAAAAGTAAATGCAGGTGATAACAACTTATGTGACATAGGGTTATCCGCTGAATGTAACAGCATGTAAATTAATGTAGTGTATTTCCGAAATTGAATCTTTGTCTTTCCAAAAATTTAAAAAATGTTTTAATAAAAATATTAATACATTTTGGGCTTACTTAATAAAATGGATATTTAGTATACCTACAAATGGTCCAAAAGTGTAACATGTCCAGGGGGTAAACTATTGTAACCACATTACTTCTGTTGATGTAAGAAGTAGACATTGTTTTTTACTAAACCAATCGTAAATTAAGTCAAAACAAAAACAGCTAGTAATACCTGGCAAACAAAAACAACATAAAAAACATACATGAAAATAATTCTTCTTACATTTGTTGGCTGATCATTGTTGTTTCATAAAACCATATGTATACACGTTACCCATTGGAATAAACGGTAACCAAAAACCATATGGATAAGAAACATAATGATATAACACACCAATCATTGTGGTAAACATTACACAAAAACTAACCACTGACGATAACTAGTTTCACAACAAACCCAGAACACAAAAAAACATACGAGGATCCTGTACGTTACCCACTACAAAGTGGTAACCAAAATAATATGGCAGTTGTGCAGACTATTGGGGTGGATCGGCAGGACTAGCCTTAACCTTCTTAGTGTAGTTCCTCGAATCATGGTGCGTATACTCCTTACATATGTTGCATAGTCTAGGCTTCTTCAGGCTCTTCTCAACAGTCTTCTCACTAGGTCCAATTAAAAGTCGATTGGTGCCGCAACCCTTGTTGCGAATACCTTGAGGGGCCGTTAAATTAACTGCAACAACATCTTCAACTCCAATCAGCGTCTTATTAACTTCAGTCCTTCTGTTACACATGGTTTCTGTTGTTTTTTGGGCCAGAATTCCTTCCTTGATTTCCTTTAACTTGCTAGCTAAACCTGATAAGCCATCACAGTTGTCCCGTAGTTGATCAACACATTCATTCACACACTCTAGAACATCATTCCGTAAAACAGCTTCTTCGCTGGTGTCTGCAGTGAGCCTGTTCTGTATACTAAAAACCTGAGTGGGAAGACTTTCACGAAACCAAAGGTGAGATATATAAGCATCTGGGATTTCGGTGACTTTGTTTAAACGAAGGACACAGAAGACGTGCCTGCATAGGTAGCCAATACGAGTAAATCCCATACACGAACACTCATAAGACTTGGTGACCAAGTAATGAGACATCGGAAAATTATATAACAAATTATTTTCATCAAAAAAAAAGGTAAGTTGCAAAAAACTACAGTGAGGTAACAAACTTATGAATCCAATTTCTTACGTAGAACTCATTGACAAAATTAGTCCTCTTGTCCATGTGAGAGATAGTGAAAACCTTCGTATGATCCTGAACTTCAACATTAGTTATAAAACAAGACATTAAACCCTTGTATATCTCTTTTTGAACCTCCTTGAATAGAGTTTGCGTGTAGAAACGTTATGCGTGTTTTTCGATCGGTAAACCAGTGCGCTGTTGTACGCTGGTGGTACTGCTTACATAGTCAACACTGCGCTGGTTGTAGTGCTGATTATCCATAGTAGTGTCAAAAGCCATGAAAAATTGAACCAGCGTGTTTGCATGACTGGATGGCACCTTGAATCAGGCATTGGAACTCTCGCATCTAGAGGTCGTTTTCATGAGACAACACATTGGGATATCTCTAAAATACGCTGGAGCCCACATATGTCTAATAGCAAACATGTCGTTCAACCACACATTCTCAGTTAGATTAAAAGAGTGGATTAAATTACGCCAACGCTCCTGAAATATAGCAGGTGTGATGTAAACATTCCATACCAACTTGTGAATCGCAGAACGAATATTAGAGTTCTCATAAGTATCAGAGGTAATCTGGAGAAATTCCAATATTACATCAGGATTTACATAACATTACATCAAATTACAATGTACTTGGCAAAATTGCATAACATTACATCATATTACAATGTACTTTTACCTCTTTCTTAGAATTTACATAACATTACATCAAATTACAATGTACTTGGCAAAATTGCTACTGTGAAAAAAGTAGTCAATACACATCCAAGGAATGATAGGTTACATACACTTACATCAGGGACGTGTCATGTTTGAGTTTAAACTTAGAATTACCTTGCCATCAATATAATGTGCGATTAGAGTTATCTTACAACAGGACATATTATTCTCAACATTAATTACACTAACCTCATTCTTGCCCCTAGGTATTAACACTTATTAAGTGTATTTTACATCAGATTACATCAGATTACAGTGTCCTATGGTTATTTACTAAAAAAATCTTACCCTTAGTTTATTACATTAGACTACGCATATTAGGCTGATACTTGCTTACTCTACACACAAGATATGCTAAGATTAAAAAACAAAGCCTTAATTAGCAGTGAAATACTCATCGGCAAAAATTTTCCTTTGATGGTAATTTCTTCATGGTGTGCCACATACACAAATGGTGGTGAGATTTCACAAAAACCGATGACACAACAACATTCATTGCGGGATCCTATTCAGTTAAAACTAAAGATGGGTGAGTCTTGTGAGTTTTCAAAAAACAACAGAGGAGCCACATGTAGGACTTCGAAGTTTCATCCGACAACAAACCGGCTGCGAATGTTACGCATTTTTTGTGATGGTCTGCACCAGTAAAAGGCACAAATATCATGTTGTACCTATGTGTAGCAAATGAACAAGAAGGAAAAAATCAGTACAAAAGACACACACAAATTATTTAAGTACACTGTACTAGGTGAGGTGTAAAATAAGAATATGTACTTATTTGTGGAATATGTGGCGTCAAACGCAATCACATCACCAAACGACCGATAGTTGATTTGAGATATTTCATCAGCCTAGTATATGCCCTCCACTTCACCACCGACATGATGAATATCATACGAAAAATTACGGTGGTTATTAGCAAACTGCTCAAGCTTACTAACTACAAACAACATGTCTCGGTCACGAATAAACATCCTGATGTCACGGCTAACATTCTTGTATGCTGCTTTGGTACCTCTCATGTTATGGTGGCCTCCTTTTAATGCAGAATGCAGACGATGGGCAACAGTAGGCCAACTCTATGTAAACTCATGTTGTGTATAAACTTTATATCTTGGAAGTCCATGTGTCGCCCGGTGCGAGTCAAATCCATGTTGTCAGATGATATAAGATCATGATTGTGCTTCTCAAAAAATTCATACAAAACATACTGTTCAAAGCCTTTTATGACCTTCAACCGTATCAGAGCCTTACAATCAGTTACTTGAAATGCACAACCACGAGTTGGAAACAGCGTGGAAGGTTCGAAGGTATCCATACTCTTCCCTTTAGGCTTACTCCATTTGTTACATAATAATGTGTGATGAGTAATGATACCATTCCATCTCTTAAACCCTCTTACATGTACAACAAAGCCAGACAACTCCGCATAGCGTTGGTACATATTCAACATCTATTGCCATGAAGTATAAATAGCACCAACAAAAGGCTTCTGATCAACGGGAACCTCAGGAACCCAATACTTACTGCCATTTGGGGTCTGGAATATTTTACTATAGTGACTTCCTGTGACATTAGAAAAATCTTTACATCAAAAAATGGGTTACATCTTAAAAATAAAAGTTTTAGGTAAGTGTATACAAAAAGTAAAGTACATGCAAATAACAAAAAGAAACTGTAACAAAATTGAAAGTAACAAAATTAAACTTAAAACTTGGTTACATATGTTAAAAAAGTGAGTTTTGACATTATACCCTCTTGTTAAACGTTGTGTAAATGTTAATAAAAATGCACAAGGGACTACCTACAAAATAACAAAATTAAAAGTATATAATATTACTAAAGATGGGTTACATCTTAAAAACATAATTGTACCTTCTTGACTGTCTAACATAGTATAACCCGCTCGTTACAAGTTCTGTAAATGTTTGAAAAGTTAGTAACAGTATACATAAACCAAGGGACACTACATGAAAATTACCAAAAATAACTGTTAAATAATACAAAGAAACAGACTTTAATAATAAAAATTTGTTATATATTTTTCATAAAAGTGAGATCGGACAGTTAAAAAATTTGTTATAGGTTGTCTTAAGGTTTTTGCAGTTGAAAGAGAAGTGGTTCTCGTTGTAGAAAAGGATTTTTAACAAAACAATGTACGTTAAAGGGGGATCACGCTCACGGAACCACATCATGCTCACGGGAGGAGAAAACTAATCACGCCGATCATAACCAATATATCGTAGAGGAGTGTTTCCAGGAACAACATCATGCTCATGGGAGACGTCATCTACAACATCCAGGAACCTTGATCTACAACATCCCCCACCGATAAAGGGGGATCACAGTTAACATAGCCGCCACCCATGAAATAGGTTGGCTTCTTCTCGGATACACAATTAAAAAAGCAAATTTTAGCAGGATGGAGGAATTGTGACGAGGGGAAGATGTGTTCTTGAATATGTGGTGATGGAGATACAAAATCTTGAGGATATGATGCAGGTACAAAAAGCATGTATCAAAGATGTGGCATGGCTTGGGTTTGGTGAATAGAACACAATGTCAGTAAACATAGTACAATAAAAAAATAGGATATAATCTATGCATTAATTGTGTGGTGTTGTAAAATGATGAAAATGACCCCAAACGCTGCTCTTCCACTATGGTGATGTGTCACAATGTGATTGGTCCATCATGGTTAAAGGGTTCTCACAATATATATATATAAATATATATATATATATATATATATATATATATATACAAATGAGAACTCCCCGTTTTTATGTGAACTCTAGGACCAATCTGAGTTATTAATTTTCAATGTCAAAATGGTAATTAACAAAAACATAATAAAAAAATTATAAAACAAAAAAGAACATAAAACTAAAAAATAAAAACACAAAAATGTTTCTCTCGTTTTCCTTTTTCATAAAGAAATTTATTTCATTAAAAAATAAAAAAAATATATAAAACGATTATAAAAATAAAAAAATTTACACATGCGTATAACCAGATTTACACATATGTAAATGACGGATGGACGATTTTTTTAAAAATATTATATCAATATGGTAGGAGTGAGAAAGGTAAAAAAAATACTTAAATTAATGGTGAAATTTTTTTGAGAAAATAATGTTAAGAAAAAAAGTTATGAATGTTTTAGTTTTTTTATATTAGATAACATGAAAAGTTTTACATGTCAAATTGAGTTAGAAATCAATATTGTGTAAGTCCTCATTCATGGGAATTCATCATAACCACAATTCTTAAATTAAAATCTTTTATTATAATAGCAACAAAAATTTTTAAAAAACTTAACATTATGTATTATAACATTTCGCAAGAGTTTTACAATGATCCTTACAAGATTTGAAATTGATTGTACAAGTGTGTTCCAAGCTTTTATTTTGGATATTTACATGGGGCCCACATAATGGCGTTACTTCCTTGTTGGATGGCTTTCAATTCTCTTTCGTCTTGCTTTCTTCCTGTTGATTCCAAAGTTCAGTTTTGTTAACTTTGTTCGGCCTCCGCCTCATCCGATTATCGAGAACGAGAAGCCCTAACGGTGAAACCTTGCATACAAAGGTTCTAATCATGATGGTGAGTCAAGGCTTTGGGAATGATAACGAAGACGGATTATATGATGAAGACAAAGGTGCTGAATTCATATGCAAAGAACTTCCATCTTCGGGATTCAACCAAATCTTGGGCAAGTTGAGATCATATTCAATGAATTTGGACCCAAAATATGTTTGATGTGTCCTTGTGTTTAATGCCATTTTTGTTAACCTAGGTTCTTGACTGATGAATTAGGCAGCTACAATGATAATCCTAAAGATAGTGGAGACCGTGGCTTTTCAAGGACAAGTAATCGTCTCTTTACCATAATGATTTGCCCATGCCTAGAATCCATAATTGGTTTAGACATACCTAAGACTATTGCGGCCTAGATATCTAGATTAGTTTACTACTCCTCACGTTAAAAATAGCATTATCAATTCATTTTACTAGCTTAGATACAACCCTAAAACATTTGAGAAAAAGTGGACGGTTAGGCTCATAGTGATGAGCTTTCGAAGCACATCTACATATACTTGTCGGCGAGTGTATTATAATCCTATATCATATCGATGTGTACGTCACGTTGTTATAGCTCAGCATGCAAAACCCTTAGGATTCCTCACGCTAGTTAATTCATTTGACCGGCCTCGGTTAGTCAATGACCTTGGGCTAGGGTTTCCATGACCTCTAGTCCTCCATTCCTATCACAGCTCATCATGAGTATGCGTTGAAAAGCTAGGGTTCATACACACGCCTAACAAAGTGACTAGATGGATCTATCATGCCATAACCCATAATCCTTTACGTGCTTATTTTTTATGCCAATCACAAGGTTAAGACACTACCATGCTTTACCCACTTCATACTATATCCAGATTTTGTATCATGACAAATTTGTTTATCAAAAAGTGGTCATTTTCCATATCATATCAATCAAATGCATTCTAACCACCATCTACCATAATGGTTATTCCCAAAACCTCGATTTATCCCATAATACACAATGATGAACAACGTGGGGGTTTAGAACCTTACCACACCAGATTTATGTTCTTAATCGATCCTCGAGGACCATGATTTTACCACTGAGCAATCCAACATTACAATGAAGTTTCACACATTATTTTTTTCGTTCATTTATACCAATAGCTCGTATGTAAAAGAGAACAAAGCTTACCAATGAAATCAAGAGCTCCTAGGCGCAATTAGAAGCAAGTCATCGTCTAGGAACGCGATTAGAAGCTCCAATTGTTTTCCCGAGCCTTCAAAATAACAATCTTACACACACACACAGAGAGAGAGCGCGTGCGCTAAGATCATTTCAAGAGATAGAGAGAGTCGAGGTTCAGGGAGAAATGGTTTGAAAGCTAGACTTTTTGGGGTTTTATATGAATTTGCTGATTTGGGCATCTTGGCGGACCACTAAGCCATCCTTGGTGGACTGCTAAGCCATCTTTGGCAGATCACTAAGCCATCCTTGACGGTCCACTACCGACTTAAAAAAGGAATATTCGCACCTTCCAAATGGAATATTAACATCTACCAATGAATATTCATTGCAGACCATTATACACAATCTTAGAGTCCTTTACACCCTTAGTGTCCTTAGCAGTTCGTTGTGGGACCTTGTGTTTTGTTCTCAAACTCTACCTTCTTTGGCGGACCATGCTCACCTTTAGGAACCATAGCAGCCCACTATGATCCAACATGTACTATACATGGAAAAATTCATATTTAATCTTTCCATTTACAATTCCGATCCTCGTATTCACACATCGGCATGTCCATTAGGTCGTCGTGTCACAAATTGACGGAAATGATTAGTTTTGATCGGATGGTGGTGTTTATTTTTAGAATATTTAAATATTTGTTTTAAGATTCTAGTTGGTTTTTCTTTGATCTGACAACCGAGGGTTAGTCAATAACTCATTGGTTTTTCATTTAGAATTCCTTTAACTCTACAAAAAAAATTAAATATTGTATGTTATATGATTATACTATTTGATTTTGTTGTTGCAGTTTGTTGTGTGTAATTCAGTAACAAATAAATGCATTGTAGTTTGAAAATTCAAGGAAATTGTGTAAAAAAGTTGCTTATCTGTTCAAAATGATTGTTTGAAGATGTAGCATTCCTTTTTATAAAGAAACTAATTACAAAAATACAAACCAACAAACATTATGTTTGCTTTTGTTAGTATGCTAAAGTTATAATATAAGTTACCAAGTTCTAAAGTAAATGTTGACATTACTAAGTTTTAATTAAAAGTTTCACCACTTAACTTTTAGGTTTTTATATTAGACATGGATGTATAATATGATATATTAGATGAGCTGATCTATGTTAAAAGCCATTTGAACAACATTAAAGGTATTATCATTGGAACTTGACTTTGGTTTTTGTTCTAAACTTCTATTTGTGGCTTTTTAAGGTGACCAACAAGCATTGTTTGTTGGCATACACTCTATATTTCATGGTGTGGTTTTATGGTGGCGAATGAATTGATGTGGGTTTAAGGGAACAGAACTGTTGATGATTGTGATAGGCATGTTTGATCCTTTTACATAACGCATAGATTGTCCTTGCGCTACTTGAGTTACCATATATGTTTGGATTGCAGTGGCCACTGCTTCTGTTTGTATATATGTTGGGGTTGTAAATCCATATTTAGCTTTTGCAAGCTTCCAACTAGCACTGAAACATCTATTGAAGATGCAATTTTGGTGGATTATGTGAAAAAACATGGAAAATGTCTTTCTCAATGTTATGATATTATGGTTGGCTAATCGCTTAAGATCTGATTTAGAAAGATGATATGGTGGGCTAATTATTTATATGATGTTTTACCTCTGCAACACGTGGGTCTTATTTCTTGTTATATACAAAGGAAAACATTGAGTATTACACAAGCTAAACACTGACTAAAATCTATAACATAAATTTTAAAATTGAACATCAATCAATATTCCTAAGTATGCTTCTTCTTGCCATCATGAACACTAGCTCAACCAACCTTTGATTTACATGACATAGACATTACAAGGTTAGCGTTGCTGAGTTTGTTCTAATTTTTCTTTAGATATAAATATATATACCTTGAATGTTCATAGAATCTATGAACAATGATACTATGATTATCACTGACATATCATAACAGTGATACATTGACATATAGTTGACATACCATAAACATACCATGATATAACAAGATAAATTAATATCTTGGTTACATACTTGTCCTAGTACACTAAACGAATCAAGACCCTAATGACATGCTTGCTCCATGCTGGACTCTTATGACATGCTTGCACAAGGCAAGACTCTGGTAGTCGTGCTATACACAAGGCAAAGAAATGAAATGCTTACATATTGCAAGACTCTAGTAACCGTTGTACGCACAGAGCAAAAAAAATGATATGCTTGCATAAGCAAAACTCTAATGACATTATTGTATGAGGCAAGACTTTAGTGATCATGCTATATACAAAGCAAAGCAATTATATGCTTGCATAACGAGGGACATGCTTGCACAAGACCCAACTCCAGTGACCATGCTATGCACAAAGTAAAGAAATCATATGCTTGCATAAAAAAAAATCTAGTGACATGCAACCAATGTTCAATGTTCATTACATACATAACATTAATTGAACCTCTACTAGGCCCGTAACATGGAGCACATTAACTTGAGCAATCACTCACATATTTTAGTATTACACCCCGGCTAAAGTAGAAACCCCAAGAGCGTAATGAAATTGAATCATAACAAAAGGATAAAAAATACTAAAGAAAATTACTTATTAAAACTAAATAGTTGATCACATACAATTCTAGCAACAAATAAACCAAACAAGCAAATAAGTCTTCAATACATTCAAATTCTGACTAGGTCCAACTAAAACTTGTCCTTGAAACCCAGTGTGAGCAATGCAACGAACTTAGTTTCAATTACTTGAAAACATGCTAAAATATGTCAACTAAAAATTTGGTGAGAACATAGGTTTAGAAGTATACATATAGTATATAACCATGTACAAACCAATAAATAATTTTCTAAATACAAGTAATTAAACTATTATACATGTGTCCATTACCAACCTTAGTGATCAAATGCCTTCCCGTCTAACACTCCACACAAGAGGTCAGACTAATAGTATATTTGTCTAGTATTTAGTTTCTGAACACCTAACTCCTTTCAAGTCAAAAAGAATACATTAACTCAAAGGAGGCTCGAGATTGATTGGCATGTTTCAACCCGAGTACCGAATGGGCTTATCAGGCTCATAGATCTATCTACGTACTCTCATGGCTTCCTCGAAGTTAATGGTTGTCTAGAATTTAGAAATTAGAGTGAGGACTTTGTAGTAAAAAGTGTCACAGAATATAGCAACATGTAGACTAGTATTAGAAAGTTTGTCATTGAGTTTGCAAATTACTAGTTTTGACTTTAAAATTTGAATTTAAAATTTGATATAGAGAGCATGTTCCCACCCCAAAATACACAAGAAAAAGGGGCTATGAACTCACATTTTAAAGTAGATTGGTTGATCTTGAAACTTGTAGTAACTTGGAGTAATGATTGCCCTAAGTAAGTTATTTAGTTAGTTTATTGTATTTGTGGATAGTTGATGTGTTGCTATTGTAAAAAGTTCAAGATTGGTTGTTGTACGGTAGAGATGCATCATCCTAGAGTAGCACATCCAATAAAAGGATTCCTAGGAAAGAGTTGGTGGATTTTCATCACTTAAGTACCCTGTTTTTCCTTAGTAAGAACCTTTTGCTTGCTATATAACTACATATTAGGTGAAACGATCTAGATGTGTACTAAACCAAGTTAAGGGTGTGATTGATATGTTTAGAAAGTATAGAAAACAAGTGAAAATATAAGTCTTGCAAGGATAGAATGGAATAAGTTATATAGCAGAGGGTTAAAACTGAAAATATGAAGAATTCAAAACATGATTAAAGTTGATAGGTAATCATAAGAATCAATAAATTTTGGATTTTTATTGTTTAAAACATCTTTATATTGCTTATTTTAAAATAAAAATCATTTCTTTACATTATATTTATGAAAATATTGAAAGTTGCAAAATTTAGGGTTTTGACAGCTTTGGACAAATTCACGCACTAAACTTGCAGGAGCTGTTTGCGGGGACAAATTAAAGATTTAAAAGATGTGTTTTATATTTTTTGAAAGATAAGACTATGAATTTAATTTTGAAAAAAAAAATCATTTAAGAAAGATTTTTTATGAGAGAGATATGGCTATGCGGATTTGGCCATACAAATCTATAAAAATTTGAAAATTCAAGTTTGATATGTTTAAGCAAAGTTTTGATGATTTCATGTTTATTTAATGCTTTGATCCATCTTAGATCTATGATTAATACACAAAACTGTTATATAATCATAGATTCAAGCTAGTTATGATTGAATTTTAATAAAATAAAATTAGAAAGGTATGAATATGAAGAAGATGAAAAACACTAAAACTTACTTGATAGGAAAATTTTCTTGGATATTCAAGAAAGAAGCTATGGGTTTAGATTTGTTGCTATAAGAGCTCTAGATTTGGAGTTGAGTGTGAAAATTAATGAGAATAAGACCCCATATTTTAGGTGGTATATAAAGGGAGAATGAAATTTTCAGGATATTTTAAGATTAAAGATTTGTTTAGTCTGTTAGTTGTTTATTTAGGATGATTACTAGTTAATTATTTATTAGATTTTTAAATATATATCACTTAAATGATAAAAATAATACAATCAAAGATATATAGAATTTTGTAATTATGCATGCATATATACATATTTATATTTTATTATGTTTAGATAATCATAAGACTTAATTTAATCAATTAAATGTTTATCCTTTTAATAAAATTACATATGTAAACTTAAGTTACACATGTGTAAAATTTTACCCTTTTAATTATATGTATTTCATTTATGTACTAAATTAGCATTGTTTTAGACTTTGATTAATGCTAGGGCATTTACAAATAACTGTTTTTAGCAAGATCTATTGTTTACACACATATTATAATAGAATAACACTCGTATGTAATAGCATCACAATGAATCACAATGTATAGAACATGAGATAATTTTGTAAATATGTTCTCGAATTCAATCAATGGTCACATATAGAATCCTAGAATCATTAAAGAGTTAAGAATGTAAGTTAAGCATTAAAAATCAAGAACGTGACATTAAACATTGACATTCTTTGATATTTGATTTACTATAACAATATTCATCAATATATATCATGTAGGGCTTTATTCTCGAAAGGTCTTATTCTCGGAAGGCCTCATAGTTGGATTTACGTATCAGAAACCTGATTCTTAAATTTCAAACATTCAATTAAAATTGCAACAAAATTTAAAAATATTTGTAAGGCACTGATTCCCACACAACCTTACAATTGGATTTTAACATAAGAACACAAGTTTTCAAAAACAAATTTCAATTATAATAACAGCGGAAGATTTAAACATCTGATGATTCAATAATTACATCATATAAAACCACTATAACTATCTATTCCCAACTATGCTAGGATGTCAATCTCACCCATATGCCAGGTAGCTTTCGAATTCATGCCAAACTCACAATCCACCTCTGTAGCATACCTGTCAAACTAATATGCATACAAAAGTCAGTGGCGTTGAATGAGCTCTAAGTTTACTTTAACAAGAACTTAAATCCAATTCTAAAACATTTACAAACTTAACATTAACACTTTAACGATACGATATACATTACTGTACTTTATACTTTACCCCTTTATCTTTATGCATTCAATTAGAAAGACTCCTTTAACGTTTACTTTATTGCTACTTTACCTTTACTTTATGTTTACTTTAGCTTTACTTTATCTTTGATTTATCTTTACTTTATGGTGAGACTGTGCTTCGCACAAAACTCCTTTAGCTATTGCTTTGGTATAACACAAGACTTTGCTATTGCTTGCCATTATGAAAAAATCATGTCGCTTGCAACACATGCGAGACTCCTAGCACTTGCCATGATGCAAGACTCCTGTGTCGAGGCTTGAAATACATCAAGACCTCTATGCTTGCAAAACTTCTTTAGCATATTTTAACGTTTTTACAGTTGTGTTTATTGTGTAATTATTCTTCAATTTATTATTCAAGTTTTTTTATGCTTTCACATATAAACTTTACTATAATTATTATTAATTCCTTCTCATTTACTTTATCTTTACTATAGTAACACATATAACTTTTTTTTTTCTTTAGCTATACATAGATATGTAATGCTTTTTTCATACAGAATACAGAGATACTTATAAGAATACTCAGCTAGATACCTATGGGAATCCAACTTGCTATGCGGGAACTACATATCGCACGAGAACATTTCCACTCGTATACAATTTGTCACGCGAGAACTATCCTTAGAGCAATAACTTGCCATGCAAGTTTCCCTTTTCGCGCAAAAACTAACCCGATAACCGCTAAACGCTAGAACTCAACTATTCGCGTGAAAACTATGATTGTACCCGAAACTTAAGTCCCAAGCCATCGATTCTCAAACTATTTTAACATTCAAAAGAATTCTATATCAATCAAAACAATCATACTTTATCAAAACATTCATTAAGGTATGCATATTAGCCCCAAATCATGAAAAACGTATAAAAAGAGGGGACTAGAACTCATCTTATGCTACTTGCAAGAGAACTTTACACCAACCAAGAGCTTTCCAATCATGAACTACATAATCATGTGCTAATATCATTATAAAGCATTTATAGGAGCATAACTACATTAAATATCGTCGAATACATACCTTAAACACCACTTTGCCCCGTTTTCTCTTTCTAACCCCAATAGATGAACTTTTTGCGTGAGGTGAGATCAAATGGGCTGATCTTACATATTTATAAGGTTTCCTTTCTGTTGCACGTGTTCTCGCGCGAGAACTTCAAGTGTCGGGAGAACTATCATTCTCGCGAGAAGTTCAAGTCGCGGGAGAACTTTCATTCTCGCGAGAACTTTATTTTCCTTGAGAAAATTTGGGGTCTTACAATATAAGTACCTAGTTTAATTCTCATAAAACATTTTAAAACATAGTTTAATCTATCATAACCTTGCATCTTGGATGCTAGTTCTAGAATATGTCGGGCAACTTCTTCTTTCATGCAAGCATCCTTCTTCATAAAGCTTACATGCTCATCATGATATGCATAATAAAAGTCAATGTCACCGAATGAATTCTAGTTTTATCTAGAAAACATAAAGTAGCGTTTAACAACATTTCATAACATCCTCTAATGTTAATATAGTAGGTAGTATGATAAAAAAATTTATAACTCGTCATAACTTAACATGATCTTATTCTATGTATCATGGTCAAGTTAGTTAGCATAACATTTACATATAAATCCTACAAAATGCATTCATTTTCACATTGCTCTTGGATTCTAATAACCCTTTCTTGCATAAAGCAAGACTTTATCCTTTCTTGCAAGTATTATTTCTATGTTTTGTTATGCTAGCAACACTTCACATTTTCTTGTATAAAATAAGAGTTATCCTTTTTTTGTGAGAGACACTACTCAGCCCTTTTTTGTCAATAGACAAGACTTAATCCTTTTCTGTATGAGACAAGACTTATCTCTTTTCTATACAAGACAATATTCAACCCTTTCGTGTCAATAGACGAGACTTAACTCTTTCTTCTCAAAAGATAAAACTTAATCTTCTGTACGAGCCATGATTGAATTACACATACATTTACATGCATATACATAAATTTGTTTCTTGCTTACTAGATATACGTAACCATATCATTTTCATGTTAAATGTTATCCATAGTCTATAGTCATATATAGGCACATATTCATACAAAAATTATCATAAACTATAGCATCATGTGTAAAAATGTATTTTTTATGTGGAAAACTCAGACAACTATGCCAATTCATTTATGTGTATGCATATCACCTTAAAACATTAAACTTTATCAAAAAAGGTCACCTGGAACTCACTTGACTAGTGGATCTATGCTAGAATGGTTGCTATAGTATCTACACAAAAGTTAACATAGGAAATTATGAAAACTGGCTAGTGTTGCCATAACTTACTGTTGCCATCATGAATGTCGCTAGCCAACAATTGCTGACCTTGAGATTTGTGTTATAACCACCCTCAATCTATCAAGTGCTGTTATATTAATAGTATCGTCACTACATGAGTGTCCGGATAAATGTTCATTGGCAATTCATTGATATCAACCCAAAATCCAAACTTTGTATCTCGAAATCATTTTTTTATCTTCCATGAAGCTAGATCTATGGTTATTAAGTGTACTAATACGTAACAGTCTAGGTTTTAAAGTGACAACCTTAGTTTTACCAAAAAAAACCCTATTTTCAATCAAAATCTTAAATCTAAGGATGATTCTAACATGAACCTGAGTGTCTTTTCTTCCTTTCTCTCTTATGAACCTTGAAATATAATCCAAGCTCAACTTTGATGGATTTATTGGAGGTTCCTAAGCTTTCTTTCTCAAAACATCCAATCCTCACTCTCTATAGCTTGATGAAGGTGAAGATGATGATGAAATTAGGGGGATCAAGGGGATTTTTGGACAGACCTCTCTCCTCTTCTCCTCTACGTAGCCCATGGCCCAGGTCTAAGCGTTCTTCCTTTTTTTAATGACGAACCAACACCCAAACCCATTATTTGTGATTGTCATGTTTTAGGATGTTACATCTATTGAAGGTATCTTTGAGGAGTGACTAGACATAAGTGTCATATATATATATATATATATATATATATATATATATATATATATATAATATATATATGCAGGACCGTTTAGGGAGGTCAATGCGACAGTTTCACAGGAATGTTTGGAGAGTGAACTTTGAATAACACTTAAAAGATCAAATAAGAAACCAGCTAGATAAGAACTAAGAACTTAAAGTAAAAGAACACAAGCAGAAATGGTTTTCAAGAATGCTGTATATTACTCTTAAGTTCTATTACAAAGTTACAAAGTAATCAAGTGATCATTCAAAATACAAGACCTGAGAAACTTTATACTGCATCCTACAGCCAGCCATACTTTGAAAGTCAGTAAGATACACTGATCTAGACAACAAAATTAATGTAAAGTCAAAAAGGCAGATTGTTTTTTTGACATGTGACTATGACATGCCATAGCTCACATCCTAATGTATTACAAAAAGGATAAAAGTACAAAGTAGAAAGTTACAGACACCAATACCATAGTCTACAGTTTACTAAAGCATGGACCTTTTCATCAACTTATGCAAGTTGGTGAGTCTTCATAGTGACAGTGGAAAGTTTGTCAGCTTTCTAAAAAAGTAGATAAGAAAAAGCATGTCTTCTCTGTTCTCGGAAGAAATTAGTCTTCTGTCTTGTTGGCTTTAGAAGACTTTGTCTTCTAAGCTTCGGAATACTTCATCTTTGGCTTCGAAAGATCTTGGTCTTGGCTTCGGAATATTTTACACTTAGACAGTTTTTCTTAGGAGAAGTGTAAAACTTCCGAAGTAACTTCTGCAATGCACATGCATGCAAGCAGGAAGCTCTTTTGCTACTTTGGTTGCATCAGCCTTTTAAGTATTCCTTACAAACTCCCCCTAGGCTGATGCTACCAAAACAGATAAGGATATTCAGATGTTGAGAGTCCTCATTAGGATCAAGACCATGCCTTTCTTCATCAATTAATCAGGATCCCTCAGACTCTCATAATATTTCCTCATGTCATAGAGATCATGCAGAGGGAGATTAAACATATCTTGCCAGAGATAGACATCTTGACCACCTTGATCTCTAATGACATACCATCTATCTGGATTTGTTGTAAAACTCCAAGACAGGATGGGTCTTCCAATTGCAAGAGGCTCTGCTTGAATAGGAGTTAGTTGAGCAGCCTCTTCTTGTTCACCCTCAGGATGTTTTGATTCATCATGAGGTGCAGAGGTGAATGCCTTGGACTTCTTCTTCTTCTTCTTGTCCCTTCTGATGGCCATCATTTTCCTCTTTCGATACTTTAACTGAGGAGAGTGGCTTGCAGCACCAGTTGATCTTTCTTTATTCTCCTTAATTGGGTTCTTTTCCTCCATTTGTTTAGAAGCAGGAGGTTTAGAACCCTGCTATGGGTCAGAAGATGAAGTTGGCTTAGATGTAGCTTCAAGATCAGGTTGTGTTGTCTCTTCTAGTTCAACCTTCACCTCCACTTTAGGTTCAGCTTGACTTGGTAGGGAATGCAAGTCAACCAGCTGACCTTCCTTTATCTTCTGCTTGATCCTTCTAATATGCTCATCCATTGTGGATAACGACATAGGACCAAGTCTAACCGATACAATTTCAAGAAGTTCAACATCTTCAGCCTGTCAGCAGACTTTTTTTTCTTGTGCTCTGATGGTAGCTCTTGACTTAGCACTCTTCTCTCATTTTCCTCTTAACAGCTTTTCTTTGAGTTTGAGCTTTTTCTTTTAGCTGTTTGAGGTACTCAAATTCAACATATTCATATGAGAGAGGGTTGAGAGTTGCTGCCTGATAGAGACATGTGGCACTCAGATAGGTTATTATCTTCTGTCTTTTTTGTTCTCTGCCTATGTGAGTTTGTTCTTGTTGTATAGCCACAGTCTCCTTTTCAGGACTTTCTTGAACTAGAGAGAGGGTGGGGGCTTTGTATAGTTTCTTTGTTTTCCTTTCTTCTTTGATATTGAGGAGCAATTCTGCAGCCTCAGCCTTCTTCCTCTTTTTAGACAGCTTTGTGTCTGCTAGTTCATTTAACTCTGCTAAGGGGAGAAAGATGAATTCATCTATATTGTAGTTCCTTAGTCCCAGATAATTCAATCTGGCTGCCCTTAACTCATCATCTTGAGTGTTAGGCTTATTGGTAGCTCTGATTGCAGCTTGCATAAAGCTTGGGATCTCTCTTGTTTTCTCTCCCCTAGCCTTCATCTTCCTCTCCCTTTTCTCCTCTTCAATCTCCTTAGGAGACGTCTTCCTTTTCCCTTTGTCAATTGTTGGCCTGTATGACTCACGGTGGAGAGAGCTTTGGCCAATGATTTTACTAAGCTTGAGCTCTGGCAAGGGAGAGGTTGTGATACACCTTCACGAGTATGTGTTTCACTGAGGGTACTGGGTGTTGAGGATGAGCCTATCTCAAGGTTCACAGGGTCCACTACTAGGCCTTCAACCAAGGTTTCCCCTTAAAGCTAATCTAAGGGTGTGCCTTAGTATCCAGTTGACCAACAATTTTCCCTGCTAGCCTCTGTCTATATAATTTTGCTCTGTTTCTAAACTCCAACAGCACCCACTCTTGAATCATCTTAGCTAATCTATCAGCCTGCCTATTTTGGCTTGGGTTGACAAGTGGCAGATCAACCAAGTTAATACTCTCATGGAATCTCAGGGTTAAAAATTGAAGACCTTCTACTGCCCCAGAAATCTAGAGAGCACCAATACCATTCTTGCGTTATCATACCACCATCCCACGATTGGATTTTCAATAGGGTAGAATGGGGCAAGCATGGCCATTGGAATTCCTTCCTCAAAGAGTTCTTGTAATATGGCCTCCATATTAGTGTGAACCTGAGGAAGTTGTTGAGTCTAGACAACTACAAGTGAGGGTGGTGAATCCTTATTGTCCATACTCAAGATAAAACTCCCAGGTTCTGTGGTTGTAGGGACTTTCTCTCCCTTTTTGGTAGCATCACCCACTTGCATAGGTGACCTGGAGGTTAAGTCCACCACTTCTACAGGTTCTTGTGGACCTGGTTGAGTTTGTCTAGGTGGTCTCGCAGCTAGCTTCCCCTTGATATTGGTGATCTCAAGTTGCTAGTCATTGACCCTCTTTTATAAAGCAGTCACTTGAAATTCCAAGTGACTAACCTTAGAAACTAAATAGGTGCATGTTTGTTGAAGTTGTTGCACCTTTAGTTGCAGACTCCCCTCATCTTCAGATGAAGAATCGTGGGGGGATGAGAGAATTGGACCAAGGTCTTCTTCCTCATCACCAGCATCCCCTGCACACTGACAACTTCAGTTGAAGTGTTAATGGGCTGAGTTGCCATGGTTGAGGTCTTACTTATGTAATCACTAGCAGTAGTGAGAGCCCCTTCCATATGGATCTCCTGGACTTGTTCAGGGAGATCCACCTCAGTTGGGGGTGGATGATGTGGGCTAGACATAGGAGAAGCAGAAGCAATCATCTCTCCTTGAGCAAGGGTGGAGAAGATAGACTCATGGTACTCACTAAAACCCATGTCTTCATCATCATAGAATTCTAGGTTGGGAATTGGTTGGTTAAGATCTAGATGCTAGGGATGGTAACTGTCCCTTAAAGGTTGTTCACTAGAGTTTTGAGACTCTAGGTGAAGGCTTAAGGCTTGTTGGGTGATGAGCTTGTAAGGCTGAGCATGAGGAACCTCAGCACTGATCATTTGTGAGATGGGATTGGTTTGCTCCTTAGGGAAAGTGAAAGCTCTAGTGTCCACTTCCTCCAGCATGGTGGTGATATGAGGGCCTGCACAGGCTGAATAGCCTGTGTAGAGATTTGTTTGGATTTTCTCTGGTAGGTAATGGTTATTTGAGGTTGAAAGGGTAGCAGGGAGATCACAGGTGTGGGTTCAACACTAGCTGGTGCTGCTAGGTTGTCACCTTGAGCAATGAGCTCTAACATTTTTAGGACAAGGGTTGTTTCTACCCCAGAGAATCCCACAATATGTTTTCTCATAATTTTAAAAATGCCGGGCTTCATCAGTCCCAATTTAAGAACACTAACTATTCCCCTTAACTGTGAGCCAAGTTCACAGTTAAGAATGTGCTTGACATATCTAAGGAACATGTAATATTCTAATGAGTCCAAGTTAGCAAGAAAATTTGTGTAAACAAACTGAGAGTACCTGAACTTGACCCCCTGAACCATTCCATGGACTATGTAGTAAAGGTCTTTAGGAATTTGATCCCATCCTGCATGCTTATTGGATTGACTATGAATAACTACATGGAAGAGGTATTTCTATTGGGAGAAGAACTTTCCCTTTCTGAAGGTTCTTACAGAGTAGTCCCCCTCATAGCCTATCTGGCCAAAAGAAAGATTTACTGTAGCTTTAGGGAAGGCCAAGTCAGCTTCTAAATCATCCAGCATGAGAGGTATGTTTATGGAGGCTAGAGTGATGAAGATTGTCCTACCCTGCACTGTGGCACACAGTGCCTTCTCCCCGTCCATGGTGACCTCTTGACAGGTCCGCAAGAACTCTAGAAGTTGATCCTCATAAAAAAGAGGATCAATAGCAAGGGAGGTGAAGTAGTTTGATAAATATAAGAAGCGACAAACCTCTGAGAAACAAGGATCTTTCTTAGAGTTTAACAAAGCAACCTTGTGTTGCCTATGAAGTTGCATGGAGAAATCGGGTTGGTTTTTGCGGTTGAGGTTGGCCATTTGAAGTAGCTTTGCGGTGAAGGAAGGTAAGAACAAGGTCGGTTTTTGGAGAATTTAGGTTAGAGAAATTTTGTAGATGAAGAACATAGTGAAAGAGAGGGAACCGTTGAGTGTATATATATAAAATGGATTTGAGACAAAGTTATTGTGTTAAGAATAAACTTTAAAATCCGAATGTCGGTCCCACCTCTGAAAAAATGCCCAAAAAGGTAGTTTTCTTGAAAGTCGGAAATCTTCCTAAGGTATTTAGTATTCGGAAGTTTAAAAAAAAACTTCCGAAGCCAATTTTGACTTTGGAAGATATTACTTAGAGTTAGAAGAATTTGCTTCGGAAGTAATTTTCTTAGAGAAAAGTTTGCTTCCGAAGTATAATTTGTTTTGAGAGACATTAAGTATCAAAAGTTTTACTCAAGAGTAAATCTTCCGAGACTAATTTGCTTCGGAAGAAAATTGTTCTTCAATTCATATAAGTTGTTTAAGCTTCGGAAGATATTTCTCAAATTTCTTCCAAAGGTAATTTACTTATTTGAGTTGAGAACATAAGTTTCTTCCGAAGTTAATTTTAATGTCCTTCAAAATAAATTATACTTCAAATTCTTTTAATTCTAAGTAATATCAGTTAGAAAAATTTCTTCCAAAATAATTGGGCTTATATGAGTGATGAAATAGACAACATTAAAAACACACATTTTAGAAAATAAATCTGAAATTAATTTAAGAAAACCTACTCAAAGTTAATCATCCCAATAGCTGATATTAGATACTTAAATCTCTGTTCATCAAATGCCTTGGTGAACAGATCAGCATGTTGTTCATTTGTGTTAACTTTGACCAGTTTTATCACACCTTTCTCAAAGTTATCTCTTATCAAATGATACCTGATATTGAGGTGCTTTGTCTTGGAGTGTTGCACAGGATTCTCTGTAATAGAAATAGCACTGTTGTTGTCTATGTGGATGGGAGTCTCCTTGAAGTTAAATCCATAATCCAGCATCTGATTCTGAATCCAACGTACTTGAGCATAGCAACTTGCAGCAGCAATGTATTCAGCTTCAGCAGTTGAGGTAGACACACAGGATTGTTTCTTGCATTGCCATGAGACTATCCTTCCACCAAGAAACTAACATCCTCCTGATGTAGACTTTGCAGTCATGTTGCAGCCACCATAGTCACTATCTGTATATGCATACAGATGGAAGTCGGAACACTTTGGATACCAAAGTCCAAGCTTGGGAGCAACTTTAAGATATCTAAGTATTCTCTTGACAGCAACTAGGTGAGACATCTTGGGGTTGACTTGATATCTTGCACAAATACATATGGCAAACATGATATCAAGTTTACTAGCTGTGAGGTACATGAGAGACCCAATCATTGCCCTGTAGAGGTGTTTATTAACACACTCCCCCTCAAGGTCAGGACCTAGAGAGTGGTTTCTTGCTATGAGAGTCTTGGTAACCTTGCAGTCAGTTAAATGAAATTTGGCCAGTATGTCTTGAACATACTTGGACTGGTCATTGTTCCACCATCTTCACTTGAATTCCTAGAAAGAAATTGAGTTCCCCCATGGCTCTCATTTCAAATCTATTCTTCATCAGCTTCTCAAACTCTTTGCAGAGACTTGGATTAGGTGACCCAAAAATGATGTCATCTACATAAACTTGAACCAGAATCAAATCATTCCCTATTCCTTTAAGAAAAAGTGTGTTGTCAATGGTACCTCTCTTGAATCCATGTTGGACAAGATATTATGATAGTGTCTCATACCATTTCCTTGGAGCCTGATAAAGCCCATAGAGAGCTTTGTTAAGCTTGTAGACATAATCAGGATGATCTGGCTCTGCAAAGCCAGGTGGTTGTTGGACATACACTTCCTCTTCAATCACACCATATAGAAAAGCACACTTAACATCAAGCTGATAGACTTTGAAATCCTTGGATGCAGCAAAAGCCAGAAATATCTTGACAGCTTCAAATCTTGCTACTGGAGCAAAGACATCAGTGTAGTCAATCCCTTCTTCTTGAGTGTATCCTTGAACAACTAGTCTAACCTTCTTTTTTATGACAAGTCCTCTATCATCCTTCTTGTTCCTAAAAACCCATTTGGTTCCTATAGTAGTCTTCCCATGAGGAAGAGGACATAGGTTCCAAACCTTCTGTCTTTTGAATTGAAGCAACTCCTCCTGCATTGTTTCAATCCAACTACCATCCATCAAAGCCTTATTAATTTTCTTTGGCTCTATTTGAGATAAGAAACAAGAGTACAGGCAAACATTTTTTTGTCATAGGTTTGTCCTCTTGTCCTTACTCCTGTCTCTACATCTCCAATGATGTTTGTGGTAGGGTGAGACTTGTGGATTCTCAGTTGAGGAATCACAGCAATTTGCTTTGGCAGATCTAAGTTTATGAAATATAGATCTCATGATTGAGGATCACCCACCACATCAACACACTTATCAAGATTGACTTGATCCAATTAGTGTGTGACATCATTGATGTTATCTTCAGTGGAGAGGTATTTAGTATCATAAAATTCTTGATCAGAATCACCATCTCCATATCCTCCTACATTTGAAGGTCCTTCATTTGAGTTTTATGCCTCTGAGTTGGAATTTGTAAGCACCTCAGATGTGTAAGCTGAATTTGTCATTGTAGTGCTGATAGCTTCTCCACCTGCAGAGTTAGTTACCATTAAAGCTGAAGTAGTATTCAAACTTGGTCTTCTCAGCTCAAATCTTGGGTCAGGATCTCCTGTTGATAAATTACATGTGGATCCTAAAACAACTTCACAAGATTTGTTAAAACAATTTGTAACTAAATCAAGATCAAATAGCCAATCAAGACTAGAACCCTTCACACTGGGTGTGTGTTCATTGAAAGTCACATTGGCTGACTTCTCAACTACTCTAGTTCTAAAATTGTATACTCTATAAGCCTTAGCTTGAAAAGAGTATCCAATGAAATATCCATCATTTGACTTCAAATCAAATTTGGCTAGATGATCTTTGGTATTCAAGATGGTGCATGAACATCCAAATGATCTGAAGAAACCAATAAAAGGTCTCCTTTTGTGCCACAGCTCATAAGAAGTCTTACCATTAGTCTTGAGAACTAAAACTCTGTTCTGCACATAGCAGGCAGTGTTAACTGCCTCTGCCCAGAATGTAATAGGCAGTTTAGAATAAGATAGCATGGTTCTTGTAGCTTCAATAAGTGTCCTGTTTCTCCTCTCAGCAACACCATTTTGCTGAGAAGTCTTGGGAGCACTATGTTATCTTGAAATACCTTTTTCCTCACAAAATGAATCAAGGATATAATTTTTTAATTCTGTTCCTTGATCACATCTTATGATCTTCACCTTGTGATCAGATTGATTCTCAATCTTCAGAATGAAGGACTTTAAGATTTTAGCAGTCTCATCCTTAGTCCTAAGGAAGAAAACCCAAGCATATATTATGAAGCCATCTGTGATCACAAGACAATATGAAGTTTTTCCTAAACTCATTACACTTGTGGGGCCAAACAGATCCAAGTGTAATAAGTGAAGGGAGTAGTGATGGAGTTAACTTCCTTTGACTTGTGAGACACTTTACGTTGCTTTCCTTCCATACATGCAACACAATGGTCATCACTTGTAAACTCTTTCGTTGGCATTCCAGTTACCAAATCATCTTCAATTAATCTATTCATGTTCTTAAAATTTACATGGCACATTCTTTTATGCCAGAGGAAGGACTCATCAGTATTGGCTTTAGACAAAAAGCAGGAAACTTCTCTAGAAGGGGAGCTTTCTTGCAAATTTATCTTGTACATGTTCCCTTTTCTAGGGACTCTAAGCAGTATATGCTCCTGAGGAATGATCACTCCAATCTTTAGAACAATACACTCATGTTCAGTGAAGAACATATTATGCTTCAGGTCACAAAATTAAGATACACTCAAAAGATTGTACTCAAGCTCCTTGACAATTTACCTTTTGAATGCTGAGCTTACCATTATTGACCTTGCCCTTTCCAGTGCCGTAACCACCAGATTCCCCTCCAAAAGCATGTGGCCCTCCATCAAACTTTTCAAAGTTTTGCAGCAAGGAACCATTGCCTGTCATGTGACTGGAACAGCCACTATCAATGATCCATACATTCCTTTTGGTCTTCATCTATTTCTGCACAAAAAGAGATAGTTAGTTACATTTTGAGACTCAAGCCTTGCTTGTCTTGGGTTCAATTATATTAACAGAAGATAAATCAACAGTTATGGATCCTATGTTTAAGCAATGAGGATCTTGAGCTGTTGATGATGAGGAAACTTCAGTCACTTGGCCTTCCTTTGTCTTCCATACCATCTTGGACAAACTAGACTTGGCCTTCATTGCTTTGGAGGTTTTTACAACTTCAAAAGTTTTGCAAACTGAACCTTCGAAAGTTTTTGCATCAACTACAAACTTCAGTACATTGGAAGCATTCCTTTCTTCCGAGACCAAAATATCTTCTGAATGCAATTTTCCACTTATCTTTTGAGCTTCCTTTTTGGAGCTTCCGAGAGAAAGAGACTTTCCTTCTGAAGATATTTTCTTCTTCTTCATCTCAGAAGCCTTCTTGGTCATGTTGACAGTACTTTTGGGATTGTAGATGCAATCCTTTGGAAGATGAGAAGTACTGCCACACATGATGCATGTAGTTGAGTTGCTTCTGAGAGACTTCTCACGTTCCAATTCCTTCTTCACCTTTGTAGATGATGCAGCAGGCTTCTTAGGGATATGCTTGCTCTTAGAACTGGATGGTTCAGGCAGTGCAGTAGTGGTGCACTTTTTATCAACCTTCCTATTTTGACAAGGATAGTTTGAACTTGAACTAGGACTCCTGGTACTAGAATCCATAGTTAAGTTTGTAGTCTTCACCACCTTAAACTCAGCAGATATGAATACTTGCTTCTGCTTCAAGTCAAAGGTGGCCTTGATCTCTTGAGCTTTCTTGGCTTTACTCTTTGCGTTCCTAATCAAGTTCTTTCTTGAAAACTTGGCCATCTTTGTCCATTTCTTCTCTCAAGGAGAATGGTGTCCCTTGTCAGATTGAACCTTTTCACTAAGTTTAGGTTCATCCTTCACCATCTCCTCTTCATCATCATCATCTTCATCTTTCTCTTGAACTGGATCTTCTGGAGGAAGCTCATCTTCACAAGTTCCACACCTTGGCTATCTTACAGATAATAGAGTGTGTGGAGGAGCTATTTCACTAGATCCCAGTCTCTACCTATTCTGATAAGACACTTTGGCATGCAGAGATAAAGATATGATGTTCTTGAAGATTTCCTCTTCAAGAACACATTTTCTGCCCTGGCTTTACTGATCACAAGCTCAACCTGGCATTCAGTTAGCTTAACAATGAGATCTTTGATTTGAGTCCTGTAATTTACGTGCTCATGTTTAAGAGTAGAAATTGTTTTCTCTAGATCTTTTATTTTAAGGTTTATAATCATTTTCTGCTCTTTTAAAACCAACTTTAAAGATATTCAAAGAATCAAGATCATATCTCACTTCTAAGTAATAGGACCTATACATGCTAACTTTAGCAAGGCACTCAGGTATACAAAGATGTTCTGTTACCTTAGGTTCTTCATGGTCAGCCATCAAGGCATGGTTTGGAGAAGTATCTTCAACCTGGAAACTCCAATCAAAGCCTCCTTCTTTAACAGCTACTGCAGCCTGTAGCTTAGGCTTCTCAGCTTTTGGAGCTCCATCAGTGTAGTTTGATCCGAATTGTGCTTGGCCACCATTTGTTCTTGGTGCCTTGCACTCTTCAGCAAAGTGTCCCATCTGGCTATAGTTGTAACACTTCACTTTGCTTTTATCCAGTCCAAACTTGCCACTAGATAAATTGCGGGAAAACTTCCTCCCTGTCCTTGGGTAGAACTTCTTGGCCCTGTGAGTGAGGAGAGCCATCTACTGCACAACCTCCATGTACTCTAGATCATCTGGATGAATGCAGTCTAAGTCTTCCAAAGTAAAGAGAAAGTTGCCTGAACTTTCATCAGAAGACACAAAGGCTTGAGAAGAGCTTGTCTCTTGGAATGGGATTCCTTGGATGTAGCTCTCCGTTGTTGTCTCCGAGAAGGTGATGAAAGGGCCATTTTATGAGTTGTCAAAGTAGCTGAGAAGATGATGCTGAGGTTCTCTGTTATCCCTTTCAACCACATGGAGGATGGAACTCTTGTGGGTACTGGATGAGCTGTGAGATGGATTTTGCATGTTCATCTCCATCTCGTAATCGCTCAGGATACCATACAGCTTGGTAAGGGTAAGAGTTGAGAGGTTTTCAATTCTCTTGATAGCCACATAGTAGTGAGTCCATTCTTTAGAAAGAGAGAACATAAACTTCCTCACAATGTCCCTATTTTCCAGTATGACACCAGTATCCACCAGACTGTTCACAATCTCAACATATCTGAAGTACTACTGAGTCATGGTTTCACCAGTCTTGAAGGTGAATTCTCAAACTGCTACTTCATGAGATCTTTCTTCTTCTCCTTGGCTTCCTCATACCCTTCATACATCAACTTCAGTGCATCCTAGAGGTGCTTGGTAGTTTTGCACTTCTTGAAGCCTCTGTAGATAAAGTTAGGAAGAGCAATTTGAAGAGCGGTCATAGCCTTCTGATCTACATCTATTCTCTTCTAATCCTCATCAGAATAGACTGCCACATCCTTTGGTATCATTCACCAGCAGTAGTTGCTAAAGGTGTGCATGGAACATGAGGTCCAGAGACAACAGATCTCCACATCCTGCTGTCTTGAGACATGATGAACCCTTCCACTCTTTGGCACCAAGTATCGAAGTCATCAGGAGTGATCCGTGGAGACTTTGTCATTGTGTCGATTTCCATATCAGCTTTGGAGAGACCTACCATTTGAGCAAGTAAGTGCTTTGTGAAACTGAGTAGATTTAAGATGCTAAGATCTTACAATCAAGAGACTAGAATGCTCTGATACCAATTGCAGGACCATTTGGGGAAGTCAATCCAACAGTTTCAAAGGAATGTTTGAAGAGTGAACTTTGAATAACACTTACAAGATCAAATAGGGAACCAGCTAGATAAGAACTAAGAACTTAAAATAAAAGAACACAAGTAGAAATGGTTTTCAAGAATGTTGTATATTGCTCTCAAGTTCTATTACAAAGTTACAAAGTAATCAAGTGATCATTCAAAATACAAGACCTGAGAAACTTTATACTACATTCTACATCCGGCCATACTTTGAAAGCCAGCTGGATACACTGATCTAGACAACAAAATCAATGTATAGTCAAAAAGGCAGATTGCCTTTTTGACATGTGACTATGACATGCCATAGCTCACATCCTAATGTATTACAAAAAGGATAAAAGTACAAAGTAGAAAGTTACAGACACCAAGACCATAATCTACAGTTTACTAAAGCATGGACCTTTTCACCAACTTATGCAAGTTGGTGAGTGTTCAGAGTGGCAGCGGAAAGTTGGTCAGCTTTCTGAAAAAGTAGATCAGAAAAAGCATGTCTTCTCTGTCCTCGAAAGAAATCAGTCTTCTGTCTTGTTGGCTTCAGAAGACTTTATCTTCTAAGCTTCGAAAGACTTCATCTTTGGCTTCAGAAGATCTTGGTCTTGGCTTCGAAAGATTTTACACTTAGACAGTTTTTCTTAGGAGAAGTGTAAAACTTCCAAAGTAACTTCTGCAATGCACATGCATGCAAGCAGGAAGCTCTTAGGTTACTTTGGTTGTATTAGTCTTTCAAGTATTCCTTACAATATATCTATATATATATATAGGGGAGAGTTTCTAGAAAAACCTATATTTATAAGAAAACCAAAAAAACCGTTTTCAAACCGTTGATCAAGATCCATCAATGGTTGATATTAAACAATGGCAAATTTGTAAATATTTAATACATTATTGATATTATTAAATGATTCAGGGGCATATTGGGTAGATTATCATTTTTATATTTTGGAAACAATTAAAATCACTTAAATCTCTCTATCTCTCTCTCTTTCTCTTTCTATAAAATCAAACACAATATTAGCTTTATTAAAAATAAAATTAATTCATTAAAAAAAACCAAGATTACATTAGAAGAATGGTATACGTTTTTGGTTAAGTATACGTAAACATGTTCAAGTATATGCTTAAGTATACCTAAACCCTAAACCCTAAACCCTATACGTAAACATGTTAACATATATGCTTATGTATATTTAAACATGTCTACGTATATGATTTTTGCCGTAAATATGCTTACGTATATGTAAGCATGTATGTCGTATGTTAACCTACTTACATACATATAAGCACAGATGTAAACGTGCTTACATATATATAACTTGACGAAGATGAAGATAAACAAAAAATAATAATAAATCGCAATATAACAAAAGTTACATGATTCATTGCCTTCGTCTTCATATATTTCTCTTTCGTTTTCTCACAAAAACTGTTTGTTGATATATGAGCGCTTTTCTCACATACACTATTCTTGATCTATGATCATTTTTTCAAAACATATCTTTTATTTGTTATGTAGATGTAACTTTGATGTGTCATCGCGTTTTTCTTCATCATCTTTACTAATTCACCATCTTCTAGAATGCTTGTGTATCCAAATAAATTGTATCTTCATCTTCATCTTAATTAAGACATTCAACTTTCTAATAAACAAAAACATGTCAAGGTACATATATGTACCTGATGAGGTTATATACATGTAACATGGATACATATATGTATCCTACCTGAATACCCCTTTTTCAGCTGATTCATCGTCATCTTCATCTTCATCTTAGTTACATATACGGAACCGCATTCATTATCATTATAATTACCATCATCTTTATCTGGACATTATCAAAAAAGAAATATTATTTACTTGATTGATTGTAACTCACTGTTGGATATAAAGTTTTGCTTAAGATGAATTTGTAAAAACTGTTATTATTGAAGAATTTTCATTATTGCACATAACTTTAACTTACAACAACACATAATGATTTTTTATTTGTATACTATATACCTGATGTATTAGAAACTATCTTTGTAAGTGCTCAAACTTCTCATATCTCTTTTTTTCTCTTAAAGCAAACATAATATCTTTAACGGTAGGTGAGCACATTAACAAGAAGAAATGAATTTTGAGGAACGACGATCTCTTTTGAGAATCAAACTGGTCGAAGAAAGTAATATTTTTTTATGATAATCGTATTTTTTCATTGTTGAAACATGAGAGAGAGAGCCCTAATTTTTTGAGAATGGGAACAGAGCATAAGTTTAGATAATTTCTAAATTTGAGATAATCAATTTACTATAATAACCTTCTAATTAAAAAAAAAAGAAAAATTATAATTGGTTGATAATGGTTTTCTTGGTTTTCTCATAAAATAATGGTTTTCTCTTGATCCTTCCCCTATATATATATATATATAGGATAGAAAACGAATGTTAATTTTTGTTTATTGCGATAACCCATTAACCAAACTAGTGGTTCACAGCAGTTCACGTAATCACTGTAAGTTAGAGTTAAAGTGATAAATTAGTTGTACAGAATGAACGTTAATTTTTTATAAAAAATATAGCAAGACTATACTCGAATTAAAGATATTAAAATGATTTATTTAATGGTGTAATTTGTATAAAAATAACATCATACAAAAAAGTTAAGACGGTTTTAAAAAATGGTGAAATTTTTTTAAAAAATGCATGGAAAATTGTTAAATCAGTAGTGTAACGCGATATAAAAGTTAGTTACACTGCATAATAATGGTGTAAGTGTTTGTTACATTAGTGTTAATGGGTTATCACAATAAAAGTGTGTTAACAAACGTTACTTCCCCTATATATATGTATGTATATATGTATATAGGTTGCAGAACGAATGCTAACCCTCTTTTATTGCGATAAACATGCTAACTTCATCAAAATAAATCAAAATGATTATACTAAATTGAATTCTATATTTAACCTTTATCACAATTTCCCAAAAAGCTATGAAGTTCGTTTCTTTTTAAAGAATTTATATTCTTTTAATATAATGTATTTTTACATGCAACACATCAAGAAGATATTAAACTTACCATTTTAACCGAACTATCAAATTTTTACTACACAGAGAAAATAAGTTGACACCAAAATAACTTTTTTATGTTTTTTTTTTTTTTTTTTATACATGATGCAACTTTTATTTTAACTCAACTTCCATTTTTTTAATTATCGTTTTATATATTATTTTATTTGAGCAATGTGACAAACCTTACTAATTTTTAGACCCCTTTATACTTATCCAGTTTATTATTTTTAGGCATGTTGTCTCTTGAGGTTAATAAATTCTTACCAACTTTCTACCTTTTAAGGAAACTTAATCTACGAAAAATCCTCCATGGCTTTTCTGATCTTATTATACGTACACCATAGTTTCGAAAAGTTGATTTTATCATTTCACCTTATAACTTTTTTACTTATATAATAACCTTCATCTTCATTCATTGTACTACCGATATTCTCATTTTTTTATAATCTATGATATTATAATAACCTTTTAAGTAATATTAGTTAAAATATTTTATAACAATACATAAGTATTTACTTCTAATTACAAGATGAGAATGTTTTAAGTAATGTAATTTAACTTAAGTAACGTGTTTGTTACATTAACAAAGAATATAAGTTGTGTTACTAACATGACTTTAGCCGCATTAAGTTATTACATTACATTACAGTTTTTTACATTTAATTAAAATGACATTACATTTCATGTATTATTATCACAACACATCACAATAAAATTACATTTTATATTAGATCTTAATCTTAGTGTGATATAAAGTAAGTAATGCAAACATTTATGTAATTGTTGATGTTAACTAATGTAAATGGATGCTAAGTGCTCTTTTATTATTACATCAAGTTACATTGCCAGCACTAACATTATATTTTATATTAGATTGTGATGTTTGTGTTCTGAATATTAATCCAATATTTTTGTTATAAATTATTTTAATGAAACAAAATGACACTTTGTATAATGGTCGATGTTATTTAGTATTTCCTGAAATTTACATTATGAATTACTAACATTTACAATTATTAATGTAAATGAAAGTACCCATATACACGTGTTACGTTTAATTAAATTGCAACTTACCAACATTACATCGTTTAATATTAATGAAAATTACCATACACACATTTCTTGTAATATTATATACCAACATGCTGTTTGGCCATGCGAATGTTGTATTATGTGAACCATAACATATAACAAGCCGTATATCACTTTATTACATTTTATATATATATATATATATATATATATATATATATATATATATATATATATATATATATATAAAAGTTGTCAGACTAACATTATCTTTTTACATCAAATTATTACGTTACCTTACAGTTGTTTACATCACATTTCAATTAGATTACACTTCATTTACATATGTTACATGTTACTACAGTATGGTTTTTTTTCTCTTACGACCACTTATCGGACTTTTTAATAAGATTTGTTTTCCTGTGTTACAAGTACAAACCAAACCATCAATATGCCTATTCTTTATATTGTAGTAAAAATCTAATATATCCTAAACATCCATTACACTAGTGGAACAATCTGTAAATATGCCTAGTAACATTTAAAAAATTAGTAGACTATTTTAAGACTCATTATAATAACTAGCCATCTATTGTCAAAATTTTAATATTCATATAGACTAATCGGTGGCACTAGATCATGTTTCATAGCAGATCCTTCGACACAATTTTAGTAGGTTATTATTAAGAAAAAGTGCAAGAAATCAATCTATGATCAATCAATATCTTTTTAGTTTTTTATGAACTTGAAAGGTGCAATGTTATATCTTTCTCAAGTTTTCTCACACTTGCCCCTTTCGATGACAGCAATATAATTGTTGGTACATTTGACTCATGATCAGAATCTATGTCATAAACATGTTCAATGTACCCAAACCAAAATCAGTGAAAAGAACATACACATTTCAATATCATTAATTATTTTGCAGTGAACGTTACGTGTGATTAGTTTATATTACGGAAACGTCTAAGCCTTCCACCCTTCTTCCTTCAAGCCGCACCCAAACATTAACCTACGTTCATGTAGTTATTGTTTTGGGAAAGTGGTTTTTGTAGTTATGATTTTTTATCTTGAGAAGTCACTCTCAAAAACGTATTCTTCAAATGTGGGAAATATCGATTTGTTTTTTATTTTAATGTGGGTAGAGAAAGTGAGATTTGATGTTTACTTTTTGCGGATTGTGTAGACAAAGATATTGTATATATACACATTTGCAAAGGTCGGTGGGGTTTCCACCGGCCTTGACACGTGGCACTACCTGATTGGACCTTAGTTTTTTGTATTTTTTTTTTTTTAATTTTTCCCAAATGAGTTCAAATTAAATAATTATATTGTGAGAGAAAACACGACCTGTAGCATTGGTGCAGCGGCAAATGTCCGCCTCTTAAGGTTGAAACTTGGATGAGGTCGCGGGTTCGACTCCTGTTCTTACCTGTTTTTTCTTTTTTTTTAAAAAATTTTCTTACATTATTTACATTTAAATTATCTTTCCTACTTTTACTTTCTAATATTTATTTCATTTAGATTACTTTTTCCAATTGTTAGGCCGAACGAGCGTAACGTAGATCACATACGTGTCGCAAACGTGCCTTTAAATCGTACTATAATGCCGCAACACACGTGCCTTATATTTAAATATACTTTTTCAAATCGGGCTTTTTATGTACGTTTCGAATTGGTCTACGTTTCAATGTAAATTTTGTTCGGAAACGAGTTGGATCAAATAAAATAGACATCATTAACGTAATAATACCACGCCACATACGGCCCCGCCGCAACACGGGACGGGTAAAGGTACTAGTTTTGTCACATTCATTAAATGTGGTAGCCAAATTACCATAGTAACCCTCAATCCTTAGTAAATGGTTTGTCAAATGAATATAATATTTACATTAAATCCTAGCCATTAGATCAAAAGCTTATGAGGATACCTAGTGCACGACTTTTTTTGTGAGAACTCTACGAACCAATGTAATCCACTAGTTTTTAATGGCAAAATGATAAATAATATAAACATAATAAAAAAAATTATAAAACAAAAAATAAGATGAAAATGAAAAAAATAAATACGTAAAAATATTTCTCTCGTTTCCCTCTTTCATAAAAAAATAAAAAAAATTTAAAAAAATTAAAAAAAAAACTCGTTTTTTTTTTCGAAATTCATTTTACACATTTGTAAAACCAGTGTCAAACCAGATTTACACATGTGTATAACAGGACTTACACATGTGTAAATAACAGGTACGTGATTTTTAAAAAAATATATATCAATATGGTAGGCATTGGAAAGATAAAAAAAATACTGAATTTTATGGTGCAATTTTTTTAAAAAAATAATGTCGTTAAAAAAAGTTATGAACGTTTTAAAAAAAGGTGGAAATGGCATGTGAGTTGCATGTGACTTAATTTGTGTGGCTGAGATTGGTTACTAAAGTTCTCACAAAATAGGTTGGTTTTCAAGATAACCCTACCCTATATATATATATATATATATATATATATATATATATATATATATATATATATATATATGAGGGATCCTAAGAAAACCACAAAGTTATAAGAAAACTAGAGAAAACCAATGAAACCGGTCACATAATTTATAAATTTTTTTATCACTATACTTTATATATATGTGTGAGTATGTATAAATAAGGTATGAATCAAACGAACACCGTAGCATGGTTTTACATATACGTCACACATAGGTTACGTATACGTAATCATTTTTCATTCGACATAGTGTTACATATACGTTACACTCTTAATTCTCGTACGTATGCTTAATATATATGTACCAAATATTTAAATAACATTTTAACAATTAAAATAACAAAAAAGTTATAAATTATGTTATTGATTTCCGTGGTTTTCTTTGTTTTTCACATAACTATTGGTTTTCTTAGCAACCCTCCCCTATATATATATAGGGGAAGGATCAAATGAGAACTCCCTTTTTTTGCGAGAACTCTAGGAACCGATGTGAGCCACTAGTTTTTATTGGCAAAATGGTAAATAATATAAACATAATATAAAAAATTATAAAACAAAAAATAAGATGTAAAGAAAAAAAATAAATACACAAAAATGTTTCTCTCGTTCCCTCTTTCATAAAAAAAATAAAAAAAAATTTAAAAAAATAAAAAAAACTCGCTTTTTTTTTCCAAAATTCATTTTACACATATGTAAAACCAGATTTACACATGTGTCAAACTAGATTTATACATGTGTATAACAAGATTTACACATGTGTAAATAACATGTAGGTGATTTTTAAAAAAATATAGATATCAATATGGTAGGCGTTAGAAAGATAATAAAAATACTAAATTTTATGGTGGAATTTTTTTGAAAAAATAATGTCGTGAAAAAAAGTTATGAACGTTTTAAAAAAAAGATGAAAATGACATGTGAGTTGCATGTGACTTATTTGTGTGGTTGAGATTGTTTCTTATAGTTCTCACAAAATAAGGTGGTTCTCAAGATAACCCTTATATATAGGAGAAGGATCAAATGAGAGCTTCTTTTTTTTGCGAGAACTCTAGGAACTAATGTGAGCCACTAGTTTTCAATGGCAAAATGATAAATAATATGAATATAATATAAAAAATTATAAAACAAAAGAATAAGATGAAAATAAAAAAAATAAATACACAAAAATATTTCTCTCGTTTCCCTCTTTTATAAAAAAATAAAAACAATTTTAAAAAATAAAAAAAACTCGTTTTTTTTTCCGAAATTCGTTTTAGACATGTGTAAAACCAGATTTACACATATGACAAATTAGATTTACACATGTGTATAACAGGATTTACACATGTGTAAATAGCAGGTAAGTGATTTTTTTTTAAAAAATATATCAATATGGTAGGCGTTGGAAAGATAAAAAAATACTAAATTTTATGGTGCAATTTTTTTGAAAAAATAATATCGTGAAAAAAAGTTATGAACGTTTTAAAAAAAAAAGGTGGAAATGACATGTGAGTTGCATGTGACTTAATTTGTGTGGCTGATATTGGTTTCTAGAGTTCTCACAAAATAAGATAGTTCTCAAGATAACCCTACCCAGTATATATGTATATATATGTATGTATATAATAGAGCTTAATCGATGAATCATACTTTTTTTTTAAATATTCCATGTGAGGAGAGAGAGAGAGAGAGAGAGAGAGAGAGAAAAAGTGTAATGGTAGTTATCAAGGTTGAGCTTACTTACGAAGGTCTAGTTTACTTATGTGAGTTTAGTTTAGTTGCAAGGGTTTTGGCTCAGTAATAGATGCATTAAATTAGTCAGCGAACTTGACTACATATCCGTTATCATAAATGGTTTACTTGTGGAGGTATATAAGGGTACTGAGAGGGATTCAAATTTGACTTAGAATAGTAAGTTATGGAGGCATTAAGTCAATTGCAAGAATTTACGAAGGTATTAACTCCACTTATGGAGTCATGTAATGATTTATATTCTAAGTATTTTTAAAGTTAAGGATGCTTGTAATCTATTTATGGAGGTACACTTTGATTGAAAAGGGACTAAGTTTTGTTAAGAAGATAAGGGCGAGTTGCGGGGTCCAATTTACTTACGGAGACTGTTGAAATACAATAGCCGGCTAAGTAGATAAGGGCTAGTTATGGATGTACAATGGCACTTACAAAGGGCCTTAGGATTCTGTGATTTAACTAAGTGTGGGTACGTGTGAAGTAATAGACTTGGTTGAAGGCAATGTTTACTTGAGAAGGCAAGGTTCAGTTAGGAAGGAATAATGATTCTTACGTAAGCATTAAAGAAACTTGTGGAGGTACAAAACCTCCTGTTTTCTTTTGGTGACATCATATTCTGTCGCTTAACGTATTCATTAAGCTCATTTGAATCAAATGCACCCATTAGTTTTAGGGTTTTACAAGTAAACATTTAACATGCATGCAAAGATGCCATAAAAACATAAACCCTAGATTCTAAGCTATGACCTTTAACTACATGAATTGTTCTCAATAGCGGTGACACTTTTAGCGGCGACTAGGGCTATTAGCGGTGACAAGTCGCCGCTATTGATCGTGATCCGTTCCATGCCTTTCAAGTTAGTTCTGGCTGTTGATTAATATCCTGATCTAACGGTGGGGGTTAGGTCGTACAAACACCAATAGCGGCGACACTATTAGCAGCGACATGTCTCCGCTATTGGTTGAGCCCGGGCCTTATGCTTCTTCCCCAAACATTCGCGCCCTAATCCACCTACAACACCGCGACCGCACCTCTACAACGCTACCGCGACCGCACCTCCCGACCGCCACCCCCACCGCCACCGCACCTCCCCACGACCACCCTCCCCACCTTCGCACCACCCCCACCCCCACCGCACCTGCCACCACCACTACCATCGCCCCCGCCACCCTCCCCACCTTCGCGCCTCCCCACCGCCACCCTCCCCACCTTCAAACCATCCCCACCGCCACCGTACCTCCCATCACACCGCCCCACCGCACCTCCTCCACACCGGCACACCACCTCCACACCCACACACCATTTCCACAGCGAAGCACCAGCCTCCCTACAGTTTTTTCTTCATATCTCATTTGTAAGATTCCAATAACCATAATTATATATTATTAGCTGTAATTATTTATGGTTTGTTGACGATTCTTCCCGATCTATGTGTATGATGTTTCACTAGCTCGACCCGTCACAGAAGAGTCATCGCTATTGCTGTTAAGGTATTTTTTTAATTTTTTTTTTTTTGTTTTATTATGTATTGTGATAGACTTTTTAGAATTTATGCTAGTAAATTATTTGAACTAGTTGTATGAATTATCATGTTAATTGTGTGAATTTTTTGAACTAGTTGTATTA
This sequence comes from Flaveria robusta, assembly GCA_025506415.1. Taxonomy (NCBI): domain Eukaryota; kingdom Viridiplantae; phylum Streptophyta; class Magnoliopsida; order Asterales; family Asteraceae; genus Flaveria; species Flaveria robusta. Next base: position 16,977,802 of record CM046460.1, on the reverse strand, counting down.
TTGGATGTTAGTGTGGTTTTGTAGTAATTTGCTAGTTAATTGTGTGACTATTTTATTAAGTATTAGGTTAGTTGTTTGCATCTTTTAAATTAGTTGTGTCATTATGTGTTTGTTATATTAATCATTTAAAATGTGATAATATATTTGATAGAATAAAATTGTCATAAATTAAAAATTCTTTTATTGTTTAACCAAAATGATCAACAACAAGAAATTAGTTAGAAAATCAAACAAAATGTGATATTATTTGAACCAATTGTAATAGTGTTTCAATTTATTCAAATAATGTCACATTTCATTTGATTTTTATAATATATTTTTTTGCGCATTATGAGCTTTTAGGTTTCGTTACTTTATTCTAATTATCACGAGCTTAGAAATACCCGCCCGAAATTGATTTAGTAATTAATTTCGGGTTGTCCCGTTTTGGGAATGTTTTTTTGAATATTGTATCTTATTTAGGATATGAATGTGTATTATATGATTGTTTGTTTAAGAAAAATTTAGTTGTCATTTTCTCTTTGCTCCTCAAGTATATATTTTTTATATGTATATACTTGGTAGCTAAGAGTAAATGCTATCGAATTTTTCTTAAACAAACAATTATGTAACGAACGTTCATATATGAGATAAGGTATTCAAAATGTGGGTATAGCATTCTTAATCCGTTGGCCTACGTTTTGTTCATGTTTCATGGATAGTTTTTCATCCACTTAAATCCTAAATTATATTGCAGTTCCATAATCATATCTGTCGATAAAAGTTGGCATCTTAATCCAAATCGTAGATCACTTGAATATTAACAAGGGTTCAACTCTTTTATAGATATGTGCGAAAAACTTACTGAAAGTAGTGCCCAAATTCGATGTCCATCTATGAAATGTTAGAATATAGTATTATTAGGATGGGTTAAAATGAAATATCATTTAGAAATATGGGGCATGTGCCAAACGTACAAGGATTGGATCTATCATGATGAAAGTTTAATTCCTAAAGTTGTAGTTGTAGATGACGTTGGGCCAACAAATGATATGGCTGACGTCATCGGAAGAGAGTAGCGGTGTCCATGATGATTTTGAGAATTTGTTAGAGAAAGTTCAAACAGAATTAAATCCGGGTTGTACTAAGTTTTCTTCCTTTGATTTTTTTAGCAAAGCTTATGCATATCAAGGTGGAGAATAAATGGACTAATAGTTCATTTGATGAGCTTCTTGAGTTTTCACAATCTTCACATCCTAAGGCTAATAAAATTCCCCCTTCTCAATATGTAGCAAAAAAGACATTAAAGAAGATTGGCTTAGTATATAAGTCGATACACGTGTGCAAATATGACTATGCTTTTTTCTAGGGAGAAAACCTTTTGTTAGAAAAATGTCCTGTTTGTAACGAGAGTAGGTGGGCCGATACAAATACAAAAGGCAAGATGTTACCTCACAAGGTGTTATGATGGTTTCCTTTAACCCCGAGACTATGACGATTGTATTCTTCAAGGCACACGGCAAAAGATATGATTTGGCATAGTACTGGACGATAAGAAGAGGGTACGATGCGTCATCCTATTGATGGTACTTCATGGAAAGATTTTGATATAAAGTACCCGACCTTCTCGAGGGAACCGTGAAACGTTCGCCTAGGGCTTGCAGCTGACGGTTTTAATCCATTTGGAAACATGAGTTCGGCTCATAGCACGTGGTCGGTTGTACTCACCACATACAATTTGCCTCCATGGCTATGCATGAAAAAGTCCTCATTTATGATGTCATTGAGAACCCGAGATCAAAGCCCCTCTAAAAAAATTTAATGATACTAACATAGAAGCTCAACTTAGTCATCTACGCCATCGTTTACCAAGTAAGCATCCCAATTTTGGAGGTGTAAAATCAAACCGGGGGGAGTTTGAGTTGAATTGGTCCAAACGAAACATATTTTTTGAACTTGAGTATTGGTCTTCTCTGCAGCTAAAACACAACTTAGATGTGACACATATCGAGAAAAATGTGTGCGATAATTTGTTGGGTACTCTTCCAATGAATGAAAAGAGAAAAGATACGCCAAATGCACGTGTTGACTTGAAAAATCTAAATATTCGGAGTAGGCAATGGTTGGAAAAAAAAATAACAAGTGGTATAGTCCACACCCAAAATAGTCATTGAAGATTACTAATCGAAATCTATTTTGTGAGTTTATAAAAGATGTTAAACTACCTAATGGGTTTGGATCTAATAGAGAGTGATAGATGACAGTACTAACATTAATAGGTTGAAATCTCATGACTGTCATATTCTCATGCAACGTTTGATACCGATTGGGGTTAGATGCTTTTTGGCCAAAGATACTTATACACCAATAATTGATCTTTGGACGTTTTTTAAGCAACTTTGCTCAAGAACACTATTGGTCGAGGATATGAAGAAAGCTAACGATGCCACTCTTATAATATTATGCAAGTTAGAGTTAAATCTATCATTCGGTGTTTTTTGACATTATGATTCATTTAGTTTTGCATTTACCTGATGAAGCAATTCGTGGTGGTCCAGTATGTATGAGATGGATGTATCCGTTTAAAAGATATATGAAAAAACTAAAACATTATGTCAGAAACAAAGCAAGGCCGGAAGATTGTATAGCTGAAGGTTATGTTGCTAAAGAAACTCTATCATTTTGTTCAAGATACCTTCATGATGTTGAGACTAAGTTTAATCGCCCTAACAGAAACGAGGATGTTATTATCGAAAAAAGAAACGTGTATGCATTTGAGTCTAAATGTCGGCCGGCTAGTGCAACAAAGATGAAATATATTTCTCCAAGTGAAAAGCTTAAGTTAGAATGTTTTGTCCTCGGTAGCTTTCAAGAAGTCAGGGACGTCAAGAACATGAAGTAAAATTTTCTATCTTTAATTTTTCATCATTAATTAAATATATTTCATTTCTCACTTATTGTATATTTTTATCAATAATGTAGTGACAAATTATTAGCAGCGACTTATTAGTCATTAGCGACAAATTATTAGTGCCGACTTATTAGCGGCGACATATCGTCACTAAAGGCATTAGCGGCGATTTTCCCACGTAATAGCGGCGACACGTGGTCGACACATAAGATCTATGAACCCTATAAGTCATCTCAGTAGATGTATGAAGAAAGCCTAGATCTTGAAGTTTTATGTGAATCTAACAAAACACATCAAACATGAAACGGTAGTAGCTCTTTCTTGTGGCAATCACAAATACACAAATGGTTAGAAAAAAAATTTTGTAATGAAAAAATAATCTTTTAAACAAAATAAGCGTATTTGAACCTAGAGAAAAAACCACACCCTGGATTTTATCTTAGACTCTATCTCAACTTATACCTTCTTGATAAACTCTTTTTCGATTAGAGTATAAAATTACCCTTTCAGATTTGTAAATGAAAGTTTGTGTATATCACATAAAGATTTGTATAATTTCAAGTCCCGGATCGGTAAAATAAGAACACGTTAGTTGGATAATTCCCAACCTCTTTTATTATAACCAAGAAAACTATTCTCAAAAACTTGATTAATACAACTTACCCCAATATGGGTATATATAGTTTAACTAATCCTTATTTATCTAGGATACATATTATGGATAAACTCTATCTTATCAAATAGAATATTTAAACATAATTATCTTTTCCTAATGGATAAACTTTAGCTAGATTTAATATTCAAACCATATTGACCATCTTGTCAACTTAGGTCCCCCGAACTTCACCGGCTTGTAAATCATGTTAGAAATTACCGCCAACAATCACCCCCCTAATTTCTGAACCGTATTAGGTAAGTCTTTTACTCCAAGCAACACCGAATCACCGAGGTCTTAATCCCAAACAACACTCGCAACTCTTCAACTTTGATTCTTGAATCATTGTTGAATTGCATCCTCCTCGAGAGAGATACTATTGGATCTCAACCGACTTGTTGATGACCCTCTATGCTGGCCACCGACTTATGGCTCGCAACCTTTCATAACCTTCTTGGTCTTGTATCTTGCTGCCGTATCGAAACAAAAACAAAACCTTCTCGATTGTAACCTCTTCCACCAATTACCAATTGTTGAATTTTTCTTTCTTGTACTGGTTTCTTCATAGTAGCAATGGCTTGTTCTTTTGCGATAATAATAGGCTTCTGGTCACAAGTCTTCGACTTTGGTTCCCTGGTACCCGAAATTGATAAACAAGATCAACGACAGCTTCTTGAAGTAATCGGTAGGCAATCCTAGATCTTCCTCGGCGTTTAATCGATTGGCCCTAGATCTCACTCGGTCGACTATAATCGGCCCTAGATCTCTCCTTGGTAGAAACAATCAGCCCTAGATCTTTTCACTACAGCGATAGGCTTCCCATGAGACGACTAGATCATGGTATCAATCCCGGGTACCTTGAACTTGGCTCTAATACCAATTCAAGTTCAGAATCGATATCAAGAACACAAATCAACACACACAATTTAGAATAAACTCTCTTTATTATACTCAAGAAAATAAACTCAAAACTTGAATACAATAATCTCATGACATATCCCTTAATTTGGCTATGATATATATAGGCTTAACAAAACTTGGTTGCCAAGCATCTTATCCTCTAGACTTGTTATTAGATAAAATCTCCTAACAAACTTTCATAAAGATAAGACTAAATTATTTAAACAATCCCTAAAACACCCTTAAGAGATTGCCACCTCTCCTTAGTGATTTGGGGTTCGACCCATTGGCTTGTGCGGTTTCAATTGTCGCCGACATAATTTACTTGTATGTTGACCAGTGTATAATTTATAGTCATTTGGTGTGAAACCAAGATTTGATTCTTTACGTAAAGAAGATTAAATTTTAATAATTTTAAAAGTAGCAGTGCAGCAATAAAAAAAAGAATTTTTACATATTTTTCATTTTTAAGACCACAAATTACATATTTTCTTAAACTAAAAAACTCATTACATATTTTCACTTTCTAAAACACATATATTACATATTCATCCATTTCATTAAAATTAACCTATAAAATATCTATTTTATTTTTTTTTTACTAAAGAACTTTTACATATTGATGTTTTATTATAATTGTTTAAAACTTTTGACCGCTCTGTTTTGTATTTGTAAATATAACGTTGATTATCGATTATTGTTGTTTTAAAATGAAGTTTTAAACAAGATGTAATTTTGTTATATTTATTTATATAGAAGATTCAAACTTAAAAAATATGTTATTGATTATCTTAGAAAATGAAATATGTGTAAATACGAGTAAAATAATCATTTAATAAATAATTTTAATAAAATTAATAGATATATAATATACGTGTTTTAGCAAAAAAAAATATGATTAATTTTTTTAATTTGAATAAATATTTAACTAATTACTTTAGAAGGAAAAAAAAGTAAAAATAAGTAAATGCCTCTAAGAAGAATAATTTAAGTAAATGTAAACTAAATTCAAGAAAAGAAAAGTCTAACGTGATAAATACGCCATATGACTTGACCCACTTTAATAGTTTAATTAGCTAGACCCACAGTAATATGACTATTTTGAGTGCACCTTCAATAATTGTATACTTATAATCAACATACATTAAGCCAAAAATTATTATTACGAACAACACCCTATCTCGTGGATGCACCTCATCAATGGATACAATCCCCATATTCTTGCTTTTCACCATTGTTTCTTTCAATTCTTTGTTAGCTTTAGCAACAGCAAAAGACACCATAGAAGTGGCTCAAACCATTAAAGATGGTGAAACCATTGTTTCTCCTACAGAAACCTTCGAACTCGGATTCTTTAGCCCTGGAAACACCACCCAAAACCGATACTTAGGCATATGGTACAAACAGCTAGCCACAGGTACCGTTGCTTGGGTTGCTAATAGACAGACTCCCATCAGAAACACATCTGGTGATCTAACACTCTCGCCGGATGGCGTTTTGGTGCTTCGCGACTCGTCCACCGATAGAACCATTTGGTCATCGGATTCATTCGGGGACATCAGAAACCCGGTGGCTAGGCTGGCTGATAGTGGGAATCTTATGGTTGTCAACCGCGAAGATGAACCTGAGAATTATATCTGGCAGAGTTTTGATCATCCCGGAGATACGTATCTACCTGAAGGTAAGTTTGGAAGGAATTTAGAAAGGGGTGTGGTGACCAACTTCACGTCATGGAAAAGTGCTGATGATCCTTCTATAGGTCAGTATATTGTTTATATGGATTTCAATGGATTACCGCAAATATTTCAGAAGAAAGGGGATGTGATCCAATACAGACTTGGAATATGGAACGGCCTTCGGTTTACAGGCATGCCGAGTTTAAAGCCGAATCCGTTTTTCACATACGGCTTTGTTATAAATGAAAAGGAGACTTACGGTTATTATAAGTCGGTTAACACATCTGTTCTTACAAAGATGACGGTAACTCCGTTAGGAGATATGCCCATGTTGAATTGGATCAAAAGGACCCAAGGTTGGTTTCTTTACATGACACCAACTGTTGACAACTGCGTTCGTTACGCGTTGTGTGGGGTGTACGGAAGTTGTGATATCGAGCAGTCTCCATCTTGCGAGTGTTTGAAAGGGTTTATGCCAAAACGGCCCGATCAATGGGCTATTTCGGATTGGACGGGTGGGTGTCAAAGGGAAATAGAGTTGGATTGCGTTGCTGGTGATGGGTTTAGAATGTATTCGTCTTTGAAATTACCCGACACTCGAAGATCGTGGTTTGACAGGAATATGACCTTGGAGCAATGCAAGATGAAGTGTAGAAGTGAGTGTAATTGTACTGCTTATACAACTTTGGACATCAAAGATAACATTGGTTGTTTGTTATGGTATGATGAATTAATCGATATGAGGACATTTGCAAATGATGGACAAGATATATACATAAGGATGGCTGCTGCGGAACTAGGTAAATTGTTACTCTAATAAGTTTAACAAGATGCAGTTTTGTTTTTAGTAACTAAAAGTACAAAAACCAAACTGCATCTCATTTATATGCAAAAGAAAAGTTTGGTTTTTAATAACTAAAAAACCAAACCGCGTCTCATTTATACGCAGAAGAAAACTTTTAACCTTGACATTCTTTTCATTTAACGCAGAGAAAGATAAAGTTGTCTCGCGGAATAACCTACCAATGAAGGTCTTTGTCATTCCTTTAGCAGCAGGAGTTGCCATTATACTAGGACTATGTGTGTTGGTAATCAAGAAGGGGAAGCAAAAGCCAAAGGAGCAAAGTAGATATTCTTTATTAGTAATTTGCTCATAAAACTTATGTGTTTCATATTAGTTATTATTGTTTCATCTCGTTGTTTGGTTTTATAGTAATACAAGATTCAATAGAAGAAAAAGATGTCATACACCTACCATTGTTCAGCTTGTCGAAGTTGCTCGTTGCAACCAACAACTTCTCAATCAATAGCAAGCTCGGTGAGGGAGGTTTTGGACCGGTTTACAAAGTACTATTCACGATCTTGACTTTTAAGTTACTGGCCGGGTCAAATATACCCAAACCATCCCAAATGTAATCCCACACAACATGCAAATGGCTGTTTGAAAACATACAAAACAATTGTTTGAAAGCCAAACGATCACTTGCATGTTATATAAAATCTTATGTCTCATGAATTTTAAACGTTCGTATGAGTTTGTCATCACAAAACCATTTGATTTTGATGATGATATGTGTAAGTTTTGGAATGGTGTAGGTATATCAGGAGCCTACTGTTATTTCATATAATTTTGAATATATACACTAAAAGCATTAACTTAATTGTATAATCAAGGGTTTTCTAGAGGATGGATTAGAAGTTGCAGTTAAACGGCTTTCAACTAATTCTTCCCAAGGAGTTGAAGAATTCAAGAATGAAGTTCTGTTTATTTCTAAGCTTCAACATCGTAATCTAGTCAGAATCCTAGGGTGTTGCGTTGAAGGACAAGAAAGGATCTTAGTTTATGAGTACATGCCTAACAAAGGTCTCGACTTGTTTCTTTTTGGTAAGTTAAAATTATGCGTTATATCATATATAAGCTTCTTAGATTCATGTTAATCATTTTAGGTAAAATACTAATATATTTTATTTTAGATGAAACCGAAAGCAAAAGACTCAATTGGTCACAACGCTTCCATATTATCAATGGGATCTCTCGAGGTTTAGTTTATCTTCATCAAGATTCTCGACTCCGAATCATTCATAGAGACCTCAAAGCTGCCAACATTTTGCTTGATCATGACATGAACCCCAAGATATCTGACTTTGGACTTGCAAGAAGCTTTAGAGGACACGAAACTGAAACAAATACTAAAAGAGTTGTCGGGACATAGTAAGAATTAATCAGTATAACTTTGTTTCATATCTAGTACTTTTCTCTTGTTGCATCACCCAAACGTCTAATGTGATAATGTGTCCTACAACTTGATACAGTGGATACATGTCCCCAGAATATGCCGCAGATGGAACCTTCTCAGTGAAATCTGATGTATATAGTTTTGGTGTTTTACTGTTGGAGATTGTGAGTGGAAAGAAAAACCGAGGATTTATTCATGAAGATCATAACCGCAACCTTCTTGGACATGTAAGATTTTAATATAATTGACTTTCCAACTTTAAAGTTTCTTTGAAGAGCATAATAATGAATCAAAATTGTTGAACTGATAGAAAAAAATTAGAGAAAATTGCATAAATAGTTCCCGTGATTTGAGCAGATTGCATAATTAATTTTTAGACTTTGAAAATTGCAAAGCTTGTCCAAAATTTTGTGTAGTCTTTATAAATTTGGTCCCTAAATTTTACAAAAGTGTAAAATTAATCTAAAATTTTATGTGAGCGTTACACTTTTGGTACTTAAAATGAAATTTAAAAGTTAGTTTAAATTTTATGAAATGCATAAACAATAAATGAATTTAGTGTCAGGGACCAAACATACAATGATTATACAAAATTTTGAATCTATCTTTGTAATTTTTAAAGTTTAAGACCAAAAATACAATTTGGTTATATCACAGGGCCATTTATGCAATTTTCTCAAAAAATTATTTTAGTGTTATTTATTATGTGTAGGCATGGAGTCTTCGTAAAGAAGGAAAGGCATTGGAAGTTGCTGATACATCTGTGATTGTTACAGTCCACATACCTAAATTATTGCTTTCCATCCATGTGGGTCTGCTATGTGTTCAACGCAACCCCGAAGATAGACCCGACATGTCTATGGTGGTAATGATGTTAAGTGGCGATGGGCGGTTACCAGAACCGAAGCAACCTGGTTTTTATACAGAAGACGATAGATTTGGACCCGAGAATTCATCTGCCATGCAAACACAAAGCTCAATCAATGGCGTTACAGTTACCATTTTAGAGCCTAGGTAAGCTATCAACTTTAAAATCCGAACCCTCATAATAGTAATAGTTAATTTCAATTTTACTCCTTAAAGTTTAACTAAAGTAATCATTTTCTTCCAGAAGATTAAAAACATCAATTTACCTCCAAAAGTTTCATATGTTGCCTCAATTTCACTCTAAAAGTTTCATCATTTTGAATAAAATTAAAACAACTAATGAAACTTTTAAATTAAAATTGAAATAATTTATGAAACTTTTGGAGGTAAATTGATGTTTTTAATCTTTTGTAAGAAAATAATTATTTTTAACAAAACTCAAGTAGTAAAATTGAACTTAACTTTAATAGTAATCAATAAAACTAAGCATATATGAATAGTATTTCTGATCACTATGCATTTTATATCATTATATTATCTCATGTACTACTTTAGGGGGGTCTCATTAATCCCTCACTAGTGATGTCCTTTCTTCTATGTTAATTGTATGTCTTACTTAAATTCTACATAATGATGTATTCTCTTCCCATGTATGATAATGAGCACGTATTAAAATAAATATTCATCTTGAGCTCTGTCAATCTTCCATAATATCAGCGTTATGATCGACCATTATCTACCTGATTACTGAAATCAAATCAAAGCAAAGTTTGTAGGGTTGTTGTATCCACGAATGATACGGATAGGTGTATATACAATAATAATCAAAGTACAAGTTATTCAAGGCTTTGATTGGTTGAGATAATATAAATTGGTTCTTGGAGGGTAAATTCTAGCCCTTTGATTCCTATTGTGTTATCCACATATCCTTAGCTACGGCACTTCCTTTTATAATAAGGACATTTAGACAATGAAATAGAACAAACTGAGTCATGCAGTTCAGATAATAAAAACCGAGATGAACAATGATATCTAATTCAATAAAGTCAAAACTTTCCTATTTATTATAAACTAGTTTTAATATCCATGGCGCGTTGCGGTGACAGCGTACGTGGTGGGATAAAGTATATATTACGTACAATCAAGCCAACTCGTTTCCGAGCTAAATTTACGTTACAACGTAAAGTAATTTGAATTTATATTATCGAATGAAAATGTACACAATTGACGTGACGCTAGAAATTTTAGTAAGATCATGTAAATTTTATGTAAATTGAAAAATGCCCATTAAAAGCTCAATAACATGTTTATTCATATGTTCTTTATCTTATCAAATTTAGTTATCTATTTATAGCACTTGCAACAAATGTTTCTTAGCCATAATGGTTGGTAAATTTGTATGACTCATTTCATCACTTATTTTGAAAAAGATGAGTAATTACATGTTTTGTTAAAATAGAGTTTGTTAAAATAGAATTTGGGCTTAGGCCCAAACAACCTTGAAAATATCAACATAACAATTCATAGCCTAAGTTCATCCCTTCATTTTCGATAAAACAATGAGTAGGAATGTGATAAATTATTAAAATAATGAAAATATTTAATCAAACCATCATTTTTTAATATTATTATTTTTATTAAGGTGTTATATACATTGCTTATGTGGTTCTTAATAACTTTTTTACATATTTGTGATTCTCAATCGAATGCATCCCTATATAGATATATATCACTACTCTCTCTCTCTCTCTCTCTCTCTCTCTCTCTCTAATGTCTCTCTCTTTCTAATATATCTCTCTCTCACTAGATCTGAAAGTCGGATCCCTCACTGAAACAAGGTGTGGAAGTGGAGATCTAGGTCTTATTTTCAAACCTTCTTCGTTTGAGGATTTGGAGTTTTTTAGACCTACTGTGGAATTTTTCCCGAGTTCCATGTTCATGTCACGAATTTGTCTATGAGGGTCATTTTTTGTTTGTTTAATTGGTTATCGATGCATGTTTGCTAGAGATTGAAGGTAGAGAGATTCGTCTGTGATAAGGCCGGAGATGGCAATCTTTCGCCGGAATCATGCAGGAAAGCCTAAAACAGGAATCGTACATACTCAGTTTACACACTATGCTTTAATAGTTGTACGGATGTTGTGGGCCTAGCATCCCTACAGTACATGCATGCTAATGCTGCTCGTATTATAAGCATTAATACGTGTACTTTTTGCTTCAAAAAATCCTTTCAAATAGAAAAGTTATTGATTAATAAATATTTAGTAGGAGATAAACAAGAGAGAAAGTAGAAAAGAGAAAACCAATTCATTCTATTGATTGATCTCTTCAATACATACAATACAACATATAATGATAATAATCTATGGAGTCTTAAGCCTAAAACAATCGGGTTGGGCTATAAAATCAACTACATTTATAACACTCTTTCCCGGACATTTTATATTATAAACCATCAACATTATACTAGTGAATAATGTTGGATTGGTTCTTTTAGACTAATATTAACTGATACAACATGCGTATAAGTTATATTGTCTCGTTAAAACCTTACTAATGAAACATAGTGGTACAAAACTTAATTAAAAAAAAAGTACATCGTACATGATACTCCCCCTTAATGTAACATGTGTATTTCAATATCTAAAGTTTGATCTTTTATGATAACTTTTTCTTTGATCTTTGATGTAGTCTTTTTTAGTTTGACGTATACGAGCAACGTTATATGCATTTGATACAATAGTCAGAATGTCATCTCTTAAAAACAATAAAATGACACATGTCAAATCTCGTAATCTTTCCTGAATTTTTTAAATTAAATACATTTGTTACTAGGGGTGTTCAATATTCGAATCGGATTCAAAAAACTAGAAATTCGATTCGATTCGAGTCGAGTCGTATTCGAAAAACTCGATTCGAGTCGAAAATCACTGATTCGAAATTCGATTTGAATTTTCAAATTCGAATTCGATTCGAGATCTAATTATCGATTCGAATCGAATTACGAATTCGTGATTTTCGTTTCGTTTCGAAATTCGAATTACAAATACACACACATACATTTATTTATTTTGTATATTAATTTAGGAATAAGCATATGAGAAATTAAGAATTAAAAGTTTAAAAGATATATAATCTAAAATGTTAAAGCCTAACTGATACCTTTTGACTTATTTGAAACTTGTAATATTTCATATGTTATGCTTGCTTATATATTTTGAGCATTTGAAATTGGATTTGTTGAATAAATTTTGAAAATACTATTCGATTAAATATATTTTTATTAAATACGAATCGAATAAATTCAAATTCGATTCGAATTTGAACTTTTTTCGAATACGAATCGAATTCGAATACTGTTTGAAAGTTTCGAATTCGATTCGATTCGATTCAAATTCAATTTATCTTTTCTTGAATTCAAATCCAGTTTGAAAATTTTAAAAATTCGACTTATTCGATTAGATTAACTCGAATTTTACTCGATTCGATGAACACCCCTGTTTGGTACTATAACCTTAGCCTAAAAATTTTACTTAAATCTTCATTGCTTAATATTACAATTCAATTCTTTAACTCAACTCGTTTAGTACGTGTGATTCTATCATAGTTAATACGAGTTTATTTTCCCACGTGAACTTAGAACACTCCGTGGTCGGTCATTCCGAGGGGACCGGCATCGGAAGCTGCCGACCAAACGACAAATTCACACTAAAAAATAAAATGAACAAAACAAAACAAATCAAAACAAAACTCCTTCACTCCTTCGTCGAAACCAGAATCAATACGCGAATCAGCTGTCATCCGATGGCTTTCTTCCCCCTTCCAAGAACCCCCACACACCCACCTTCCCTCTTTATATCCCCACTTCAACCCCAAATCAATTCAACAATCCCAAACCAATTCAACAATCACCAACCAATTTCTGTCTTTCTTGATCAATGGCCACCCAAAATCAACCTCAATTTCAGGATTTCTTGCCCCTGATGGCGGATAAGCTGGGCGGCGATGGTCTGATTGAAGAACTCTGCAATGGTTTTCAGCTGCTGATGGATCGGGATAAAGGGGTTATCACTTTCGATAGCCTTAAGAAGAATTCGTCGCTTTTGGGGCTTCAGGATCTCTCCGATGATGATCTTTTCAGCATGCTGAGAGAAGGGGATTTTGATGGTGATGGGGCGCTCAATCAGATGGAGTTTTGTGTTTTGATGTTTAGATTAAGCCCTGATTTGATGGACCAATCTGAGTTTTTGTTAGATGAAGCCCTGCAACAGGAGTTTAGTAGTTTCTGATATTGAATTGTAATGTTTTCTTGATCAGCAAATGAAATTTGTAAAATTCTTCATTATTTATAAGATTCTATATTTTTATCAAAGTTTTGAGTTAATTAGTTGTTGATTCTGTGTGTTTTTGTAGTTGCATTGGATACTTGATAAGGGTTAACCATTATTATTATAAAAGCCTATTTAGTATATTTAACCAGCTGAACAAGAATCTGCAAATTAATTAACTTTGATCATATGGTCGATTGTCATGGTGAGATTGATGCTCTACTGGCAGCTGAGGTCAACCAAAGGTTGTTTGATGTTTAAGAGAATCTTAAACATAGTGATCAAAATGTTTAACCTTTATTATGATGGCATATTCAAATTAGAATACTAAATCACTAATTGCTGATAATTAAGCAGGATCTTGATGGAGAGAGCATTAGTATTTGTTCTTCTGTTTTCTTTACTTTTCTTTGACAAAAATCACACAGCTGAACTCGATATCCTGAAAACAAACTAAAACATGGTGAAAAGGTCAAATTCCGGGGTGGAGCAGGGAGTGATCAACGGTTTACTGGGGTTCCTACAATCAATGGAAACGTGAGTTTTAGATACGAGTTACTAAAGAAAGTGAGGTGTCTTTTGCTTATATTCAATATTAGAATAATTCATCTGGTCAGCTAGAAACATTGAATTGGGTAGAAAATGATAGAAAGTGGCATCTTTTCATGTCATTACCGAGAGATGTTTGTGATACATACAACAGCCTGTGGCGCTTATGCAAGTTGCAGCATTACTTTGATCCAACTGTCTTGTGCTTGTTTGGATGAAAAAAGATTTGTGCCCAGAAATGAAAAGAGCTGCACCGTTGGAATGCAATAATGGATCAGATGGGTTTATCAGGATATTGGTTCAATGCATGTATATCTCAAAACAATGAAGAAGCCATTCAGCTACCAATGTTTAGCTTTTCTACAATAGCCACTGCCACTGCAAATTTTTCAACTAAAAATAGATTCGGAGAGGGCAGATTTGGTCCAGTTTATAAGGTATTTGTATGAAAATAAAACTTATCTAGACAAGACGAACGAAGCTAGGTAGAAACGTATGAATAATTGAAAATTGTAATCTTCAGGGGGTTCTAGAAGAAGGGCGAGATATTGCAGTTAAGCGTCTATCCAAGACATCTAACCATGGAGTTGATGAGTTCAAGAACAAAGTCATCTTCATTTCAAAGCTGCAGCACCGAAATCTTGTGAAGCTACTTGGTTGTTGCATAAAAGGAGACGAGAAACTGTTGATCTAAGAGTACATGCCAAATAATTATAACTAGACGAACATGTTAAACAGGCAAAACAGAAAGCATGCTCCTTGATTGGCTAACAAAAAAAGTAGATACAATAATTTGTCCAGTCTTCTAACAAAAAAAAGTAGATACAATAGAGAGACAAACCCACCCCTGTGCTTTGATCATTTGTCCAGTCTTCTAACAAAAAAAATGTTCGTCGATTTGTATGAATACTTAGCTACATGTTTCATTCAAAGATCATGTTGCCTCACTCACAGGCCCACCATTGTTATCTCCAAGAATCTCACCTATCATTTTGTTGATCGAATTTCCTCTAGCTTTAACTCCAATTGCCATAGCCGTCTTCAGATTCACAATTTCACCTAATTTAAACGATCCACCAGTCTTATCTTTCACAAAGATGACAGGAACTTCCCTAGATGAAGCCAGGATCGGCAGGTGCTTTGTAAGCCCTCGAGGATTACAGTCTGTTGCTACAAGTATGGCCTAAAATTATAAACCAAATTAGGTTTTAAGTTAAGCTTTAATGTTATAATTGTTTTATCATATAACTCACAACCAAAACCATGCTAGCCAATGAAACTAGATATAATGAAGTTTGCATTGGGCATGCGGGCTTTCAAGGGGTCAAAAGGACCAAAGTATATTAGAACCTAAGACCTCTGCTAGAGTCTCAGGCGCTTACTAAGTTACACCTTATACAGAAACACGTTAGTAGTAGTTTTGAGATCAAACGAAAAAAACACAGTAAATAACCTGCAGTCGGATGGGAGGCTGTTTAGCATTACGACTACAGAAAGTAGCATCGTGTTGGGGAGAGCTAATTGATCCATGAACAGGTGGCATTCGTTCAAGTACACGGGTCACATCATTGACGCCAATTGAAAATTGTTGCTGATAAAAGCAAGATTAAGCAACATTAATCAAAATTGGGAAAGGTCATAGAACAAAAGTAAAAGAAAAAAAAAAGAAAAAGAAAAGAGGAAAAAATAAAACCTTGAGCCAAATTTTATAAGGTAAAGATTCATCTGCAAGTCTGGCTGACTTAATTTCTCTGGTCCAAAAGAAAAGCTTTTATCTGTGAGTGTGTGGGCATGTAGTAATAATACACATTAAATTGCAATCCATTTGTTACCTTTTAATTGAGTTGAGAAGCTGTAGGAGGCTTTCACCTTCATAAGAGCTTAATGAATACATAAGTATTAACATCACAGTTAGTATGAGTACATAAGAACTAATCAAAACATGTAAAATTGTAAAACGAATACGAATCAAATGAAAATTTACTTTGGCAGTCGAAAAATGTGATCCGCAGAGCCTTTCTGAGACAAAACTACGGGACTTTTGTCTCTGTTTTTAACCCGCATCTTGCATTGACAGTAAATTTGATACAAAGCTTCTTCAAGTGAAGGTATAAGCAAATGCATATATATTGTTAGCATAAGAGGTAAAAACTAACAAGAACTTTCATTCAGATGAAGCAATTAGGGGTAGCAACGGCTGCTTGGCAACTTGTGAATGGGTAAGTGTTAATCCATTAAGAGGTATGAACTAAGAGGTCTGAATCATCAAGAGTTAGTATATTGCTTAATTATTTAAAGGTAAATGTCTGACTAATTCAAATGAGAGCTTTTAACCATTCAGACTCAGTATAATGCTTAAATATTTAAATGCAAAAGTTTTTAACCATTCAGAGATCAACCCACGAAACAACCATAAGAGGGCGAAACAAACAGCCCCTCAATTTAGCACCACATGACATGAAAATAATGAGTTTTTGAGATTTTATTTTTAGCCTGTGTTTAAAAGAGGTTGTATTGAGGTTATGGATTATGGAAGCCCTAAAACAAAGTTGAAGTTGCCACAATTCATCTGATTTCTGCAGCGGAATAAGATTGTGTTTTGGAATATAGAGAAGGAGGACGAGTGTACCTGAGAATCGTGAAACAACCTTCTTCAAGACTTCAAGTCACGGCGGCGGCGGCGGCGGCGGCGGCGGCTGAGTGACAGCTGCGGAAGCAAGGAGAATATGCAGAATGAATAGTTCCGTCACTCTCCAACTTAATTAGGTGAAAATAATTAAGCGGTACATGTATAAAATAAACGCGTTAAACCGTAAATTTAGAAAATGTTTTTTTGGCTTCTGGTATTATATTGTTTTTGCTTTTTTAGTACACGTGTTTTATTTTTTGTTGTTCGCTAAAAAGATTGGCAAAATAGTAATTCCATCTAAATTCCTAGATAATATTTCTTACCGCTGGGTAAAGTCGTCATTTTTTTTAGTAAATTGTTATTTCTTTTAGTAAAACTACTGGACTTTTGTCTCTCTGTTTTTAACCCACATCTTACATCTACAGTAAAGTTAATGCAAAGCTCCTTCAAGTGAGGGTTTAAGTAGATGCGAAAATATTGTTAGCATAAGAGGTAAAAACTAAACAAGAACTTCCATTCACAAGTAACAGAAGCGCATATATTGTCAATCGTAACACCACATGACATGATACAAAAATAATCAGGTTTTGAGATGTTATTTTTAGTAAGTGTTAAAAAGTGGATGTATTCAGGTTAACCTGTTTAACCGTTAAACAGGCTGGCCATCAATGTGTCGAAAATTAGAATAAGAAATAAAAAATTACTTTTTGATAAGGTCAACTTGCCCGTTTAAGCTACTTATTACAAACACTCAACCTATTTAACTCTTTTACAAATTGATTGCAACTCATTTACAACTAATCAACACGTTTGACTTGTCTACATAAATGAGTTACATGGATCATGTTCAGGTTACAGTTGACTTCTTTGACATGTATAAATATAAGGGTATATCGATTACCCCTACAAGCAGTTGTAGTCAATGGACTTCTAGATTTCTTGAATTCAGATAAAAATAACGACAGAGAAGGCTGTGCCATTAATAATAGAGATCTATAACCTAACTCACATACATCGCCTCAATTCAAGCAGAAAAAATAGAGAGTACTTGTATAGGAGGAAATAAATAAACACTAAACAATATTTGATGATTATGGAAGCCCTAAATAAAGTTGAATTGCCATAAGCCGAATTAGATGGGATTTTGAGGAGGATGATAGTACCTGAGAACTGTGGTTCAAGCGGCTGGTGACAGACTTTAACAGCGGCAGAACCAAGGAGAATTTTCGTCAATCTCCAACTTAAACGCTTATACTTTCTCCGAGTTCACACTTAGGTAAAAATAATTAACCGGTAAGTTACTACAATATATTCGAAATTATCTTTAGTAAACTTATGTATTATACGAGTTAAATAAATAAAATATTAAATACAGTAAAAAATTTACTAAGTATAAAATCATATATTAAAATAACATATGTATTACACGAGTTAAATAAACAAAATATTAAATGATATAAAAATTTACTAAGTATAAAATCCTATTTTAAAATAACATAAGAATGATATTATGTATGAATAAAAACTATAAGTAATAAAATAATGATATCAACTTTTAAACTTTTTTTTCAATTAACATTTTTTTTCAAAACAAAGCGTATTAAAAATGTCATTTTTTAAAAATTTTCTTATTATAACTTCTAATCTTAATTATTTTATGATTTATAAAAGATTTACTTTTTAAAAACGTCAAATTTAAAATATTTCATATTTTCAAAAAAGTTTGATGTTTTAGAAAATTTTGTCTTATTTCAATAAAGTAGCAACTTGGCTCGTGGCATAGTTTAAGAAATATATACAAAATGGCTAGAGTAACAACTCGGATTGTTCTCGTAATTGTCGTGTCATCGGCAATGACGCCAAAAACTTGATCTGTGCGGGTGTATATGTATTTTTATAATGATTTCCATAACAATTGGCTTTAAATTTATAGAAATGATTTTTACCACAAAATTAAACCACACACAAATAGGCAAGTATAACTATCGTATATATAGCATAGTTCAGGCAAGAACCAAGTATCGATCCAAGGACACGGTAGCTACTAGTAGTAAACATTTGTTAGTATTTAGCTGGAATATATAGATGATTTGGTATTTTTATATTTTAAACTAAAATAAATATAAATTGATAAATATGAATAGAAATTAAGAAAGATAATCAAGCAAAAAAATTGTTCACTTAGACTTTGAATCTACCTAGCAAAACAATGATAACATACATAAATTCATGATTATATCATTCTATACACGTTTAACACGAAAATAGACTAGATCCCCATCAATGCTACCTAATCATATGACTATTTGGAAAGTTAAAACGATGTTAATATAGTAACCACATATAGTCATTCCATGAAAGTCTAATGATACAATTATGTTAAATATAAATATGGCTAAACTCCTATCACGGTTATTTAGTCCCCTAATTTTTTGGAAAGCTAATATGATTAACACATACCAACCACTTCGAATAACGTAATGTAAACAAAATCATGAAGTCCTCCAACTTGTGAATATCATATCACGAATATATGAACCATAATTTTACTCTAGTAAACTACAATAACACATACACAATGATACGAGGAATTCACAACAAATGTAATGGCCTTTCCAAGCATATACACAAGGATGTACATTTGAATGATAATCATATATGTTCCAATCCCCATCCATCATTCCTAGTCAAATACCATGAATACACATACATACATATACTATTCATGAATAAATACCCTAACACATACGGATTTCCAACATAGTATGATCAATATACCCATGAGATTTAACATATAATAAAGTCAAACAAACACACGTAATCATTGAAGAATATTCAAGAACATGTTAAAGTCATCAACATAATCATCATCAAAAATCACAAGTATATCATCAAAGTTAGCTATGATTACTATAATCTAGGTGATTAAAGAGTTTTAGCTTATGCTAAGTACAAAAACGCCCAAGATACTTGAATAATCAAAGAGTTACATGGTTAGATGAAGAGATTATCAAACCAAATCAAGCTAGACGGGTTGTATGTTGTTAGATTCTTTCTTAGAGTGCTTGATCTTCAATCTTGACTTCTTTTCCTTCAATAGATACTCAAAATTGTTTTGGGGGCTGGAGAGAACTAGGGTTTAACCCCCAAAGTTGTATGTGTGAAATAAGACTCAATTAGGTTAAGTAGATAGATTTGCACCGAAAATGGTCGTGTCATCCATCAAACAATCTTGAACTAATCCTTTCATGGCCATGTCGGAATGCAACATGGCCATGTCGGAATGCAACATGGCCATGACGGTAGCCAAATTTCAATAATTTCACTTATTTCTTGAGTTTTTCATCAAAATCACTATGTCACCATCTAAACCTACAATATTCATATAAAACACAATTAAGTGTCGTTCCAAATGAATTTGTAACAAAAAAACATTCAAAACAAGGTGTAATATGCATTATTAACATGTATAATTTTAAGCATATCAATGCAATAATCATTTAATAACTAAATGTAATGAAATGAGTAAATATGTAATATATATATATATATATATATATATATGTTTTACAAAGGAAAAATATGTAAATAATTGTTTTACCTTGGGTAAATATGTAATTAATCTGATTTGCAGCCATGTGTGAGAGCAATGCTACTTACCCAGTTTAGTGAATATTAATCTGATTTGACCGAGTCGAAAATGGAAGTCTAAAAGCTTGCTTCTACTAAATCCAGTCAATCCGCATATGAGGAATTACGTGAGTCTGGGAATGGCTAATGCTTATATGGTAAATCATCTGTTTTCAACTTTCATTGTATTTTTACTAGGTTGTAAACTATAGTTTTCTTGTATAAATGTATAAACTATTACATGTTCAAATGATCTATTTAAACCAATATAAAGGTTCAATATAAGTTTAAAATTTCTTTTTGTTATTATTCAAAATAACTAACATTCCTTTTATTAGTTATATTTTGGATTTGTAGTATTTCATTTGAAAAAACAAAGTTTTGCTAGACTTTTGGTCCATTATTATAACTATATAACTAACAAACATAAAATACATTTATAAGTAAACTATTTAGTGGATATCTTTGAATAACTTATTCATATGACTTGTATTAATTTAAGCTTGATTTTTAGCTTTGAGATTATAAGGATATGGTGTACAACTATGATGGCTAGAATTTAAAGAAGAGAGTGGTTGAAGAATCTGTTGGTTTGATTGACCATGATTACTTGCGAGGCACCCTCCAATCCTGTTGTGTTGATTGGTAGTTAGATTTTACATAAATTTTCAGTAGTATGGTTTATGACTTTAAGTTCCAAAAGAGTTGATTTCAGTTGAAGCTAAATAGATTTATGAGGCTAATCAATGAAGCTTTGAAACAATCTCAAGGTTAAAAAATTATCCTCTCTAACTTTGATTCAAGTGAACTTTTACATTTTATATCACATCTGAATCCTAAATCCATCAAGATTGTTCATTATATATGTAATGCAGTTATATATGTTGACTATTGTAAGTGGTTCGTTGTCAATAATTGGACAATCTTAAATGTTTTACATATGCATGAGTGACTTTCTTTAATTATTTAAAGAAATTAAAGTCTCATTAACAATTAACAAATTACGTATATGAAAGTACGTAAATCATTATATATGTATAATTATGTAAAAATCATCAAAATAGTATTCAAATATGTGTGTATATATACACACACACATATATATATATATATTTATGTAGATATTAAAATTTAAAATTATTAGAGAAGAAATGGTTAATTAATTGGATAGAGAAAAGAGAAAAAATATAATTAGGTAAAGTTTCGAGAGATTATAGGTAATTAATTAATTAGAGAAAGAAAATATTTGAATGATTACCATTATACCCTTTACATTTAATTTTTACTTTTCAAAATAAAAAATAAATGTGAGATGTGTTGTGATCGTAAATCTAATGTCTTGTATACTCTAGTTTGTGATAACCTTTATAGAAGGCAAAACACTCTAATTTATGATAACTTTTATATAAGGCTATAATAAAGTGATATATAATATGATAATCAAGGGTAAAGAGAATGTGTTAAATGGAGGGGAAAATGGTGCACGTGGAAAAGGGAACGAGTTGTGTTGGTCAAGATTCTAAATTCTCAAACATACGATGCCTTTTGCACCAAAAAAGGGGCTTTCACACCTTTGATAGTAATCAAATTCACCTTTTGCATGTTAACGCCTCTAAATGACTATGAAAGTCATAAATCCATCTTTATCTCATCATCACGTTCTAAGAAAGTTGCATTTTTATCACTAAAATTAATTTATATATATTATTGAAGTTATATGATGTTTAAGAACTAGACGGGAAAAACAACGCGTAATAAAATAAAATTCAAAGAATTTATGATGAGAAAGCCAACATAATTCCAAGATTATGATCTTACTTTTTTCTCAAAATAAAAAGAAAATCAAAGGAAGTAAGTGATAGAAAAAAGAAGTCATGTTTATAGTGTTGAGATCTAACCCTTATTTTGTTTTTTTATTCTCTTTTTTTATTTTTTATTTATCTATGGCTTGGCGAAAATGCACGATAACTCTTATATTTGATTGTATATTATATTTATTTTATTTCAAACGGTCCCTATGTATTGTTTTTTCTTATTTTAAAAAAGAGTAAATTTATCACTATACATCTCATTTAACAAAACTTAATATCAATTTTATCATTATACACCTCATTTAACAGAAAGTGTTAAAACTATTCAATGTAAAAACATCATATGTATTTACTAAAAGTTAAAAACTTTAACTTCCAAGTGAGAATATAACAGAAAATATATAATTTACACTCAACAATCATCTTTAACTCAAGTGGTCTTTAATATAACTGGAGGACTTGGGTTCAAATCCCATTTTAAAGAAAAAGTAAAAAGTTTTAGGTTGGATCAAGAGTTTTTTTTTACTAAGTTGATTTCTTTTTTAAAACAGTTGTTCAAGATTGAAGAGGACGGACTGATATACAAACTTATTTTCGAGGATATACGAGCCTAGCGCCACAAGATTCCGGACTCCACAATGAAAATGATGAGGTGAGCAGTGACTATTAGTATTGCAATTAGGCACTAACAAAATATAGTTAAAATAATAATTTACTCTAGTATCAATCACCTACTAAAGAATAAAAATTATACAAGCGCGTGTACGACACTTGGAGTATGGTCGGACATCAACAGCAGGAATATGAAATAGGCAAGAATGTTCTGTCGTTGAACGACCGTTACTACTCGTGTCTGCTGATACCCCCGTGTTTGACGGTTCCGTCAGCTTCCGTTATATCCCCCCCCCCCCCCCCCCCCCCCCCCCCCCCTCTCTATAAATCCCCCACCTGCTTGTTTATGTCGAATCTTCATCAATTTCATCTTTTGAGCCATCAACTCTCATTCATAAACGAGTACGATCTTTTCTTTCAGCTTTAGCAACTGACAACTAATCTTTCGTGTTGTTAGAGGTATGCCCATGAACTTTTCTTCATAAATTTCACTCTGATCGAAAGTTTTGTAGTTCTTTTTGCAAAATTGCATTAGAGTTCGTCTTCTTGTCATTGAAAAGATGAAGCTCAAGATTCGTTTATTACATGTTTGTTGAAATGCTTTAGTGAAAAGATATGTTCAAGATTTTGCATATAACATGTTTGTTGAAATGCTTAAGAGAAGAAAGTTTTTTTCTTTTTTTTTTCTTTTTAATCCCCGAAGCATGTTTCTTGTGGTTATTAACTTCAATAAATAAACCCTGTCAAAGAGTTGATTTTTTTGGGGATTTGGTAGTTTGATTGGAATTTATTAAACAAAGATTTGATGATGTCTACAAAGAAATGAACTTGAGCTTTTATTTGTCTTCTGTTGCAGATTTTTCATGAGATTTTGGGAGATCTTATTGATTTCAACTTTTACCTCAAAGGGATCCATTGAAAAATCACATATATTTCTTGATTTTGAAAGATTAATGCAACTAATTAATTCAATACAATTACCTGATAAAAGATTGTATATTAGTCATGACCATCTCTAAATTATTACAGATTACTAAACTCTGGACAAACAACAGTAGATCCTGCAGTTTTTCTTCACATAAGTAATCAAAAACACTACTAAACAATTAAGTATCATTGGTAGACAACATCTGGATATGCAGCATCTGATATAATGCTTATTAGATAGCATGGGCTCAGAAGAATATTATGGTTATAGATTGAATTATAGTCAACACTCATCTTACTCTTCTCCTTACCGAAAACCAGCTGTGAGTCCCACAACGCTAATCGAAACCAGAAAGTTTGAGTCACGAGACTCCCCCAACTGTCCTCTTTCAACCCCGTTTGATTCAGATACATTCACCGTATTGAGCTCAGGAGCTAGTTCTTCCTTTGAAGATTGCAGTTCTTTTAACCAATCAGGCAGTGTCCATTACATGAAACATGCTCTTCGGGATATAGAGACAACTCTTATGGCTCCAGATGAGGAAGCACCCATGCCCATGAACCCGCCCTCAGCTCAAACCAGGTGGCCACAACCGTGGACCCATGAACCAACCAGTTCAAACATGGTGCACCCCCAGGCTTTATATAGTCCCAGATACAGTATATCCCGAAATAACAATAACAACAATAATAATCTAAAGCAGCTGCTTATTGCATGTGCAAGTGCTCTAGCCGCGAACAAGATTAATGAGTTTGAGATTTTGGTTGAACGTGCACGGGCTTCAGTTTCCATTAGTGGTGACCCGATCCAGAGGCTAGGCGCGTATATGGTGGAAGGGTTGGTGGCTAGAAGGGAGTTATCTGGTAGTCATATATACCGAGCCCTAAGATGTCAGGAGCCCCAAGGGAAAGATTTGCTTTCTTACATGCATATTTTATATGAAATTTGCCCCTACTTGAAATTCGGTTACTTGGCTGCAAATGGTGCAATAGCAGAAGCGTGTAGAGACGAAGAACGAATCCACATCGTAGACTTCCAAATTGCTCAAGGGACCCAATGGATGACTCTATTACAAGCACTTGCTGCTAGGGCCGGGGGGCCACCACATGTTCGTATAACAGGAATAGATGACCCTGTTTCAAAATATGCGCGTGGAGACAGTTTAGCATTAGTTGGAAAACGGTTAGATTATGTTTCACAAAAGTTCAAGATTCCAATCGAGTTTCACCCCCTTTCGGTTTATGCCCCGTTTGTGACAGCAGAAATGCTTGATGTTAGACCTGGTGAAGCCCTGGCTGTTAACTTCCCCCTTCAACTCCACCACATGCCTGATGAAAGTGTTGACTTGAACAACCCACGAGACGAAAGGTTAAGAATGGTGAAGTCGCTTTCACCAAAAGTAGTTACGATAATCGAACAAGAATCAAACACAAACACAGCCGCATTCCTTCCAAGATTCTTGGAAGCTTTGGATTACTACTCTGCAATGTTCGAGTCAATTGATGCAATTTTAGAGCGAGATAAAAAAGAAAGGATAAATGTGGAACAACATTGTCTGGCGCGAGATATAGTCAACATCATAGCCTGTGAGGGTACAGAAAGAGTAGAAAGACATGAGCTTTTCAGAAAATGGAGGTCTAGGTTAACTATGGCGGGGTTCACACAGTATCCGATGAGTACGTATGTGAATTCGGTTATCCGGGATTTGCTAAAGTGTTACTCGGAGCATTATACTTTGGTGGAGAAAGATGGAGCTATGCTGTTGGGATGGAAAGATAGGAATCTTATATCAGCATCTGCTTGGCATTGAGAGTGTTAAACAAGGGGTAACTTGTTGGTTTTAGTATAGTATGATCTCTTTTGGTTCTAAATAAAATATGTTTGGACATAAGTCTTTTATGTTGGGTGGGGTTGATTTTGGTTAGTTATTTTAGTTACTTGTACATTTGTTTAATGTTGGTAGAGTTAAACTGATGTTTTTGCAAGTTTTCCATTTGAATTAACGTGTTGTAAACATGTTTTGTTCGGTTAAGGTTTCAAACGATGTCATATGAGTTATTACTGATTCGGCTCGATCCGACTACAATTTGAATAGCTTGAATTTGTCTGTTTGATAGAGCAGATTCAGGTGAAGAGTTTTAGGGGATAGAAGAAAGATATACAAAACAATAAATACATATTATGGCTTGAACGGTTCGAAGAAGAAGATATCTTGGATTGGGACGATATTTCTTAAAAGAGTTTCGATAAGTAATGATTGATTACAAACTTTAATAAAAACTTGAAAATTAAGAGGACCGTCGGGCTCATGGTGGGTGCTAAATTGTTTTGACCAAATATTAACCACAATAACTTTGTGATCAAATTTTTATGTGAGGTAATGTGCTTGAAAGATTCATGTAACAAGTATGATAATAAAAGTAAAAAATGACAAAGGTGATTATGAGGAAAGTTCTTGTTCTTTGTTAATCTCCGGTATAAAACCTCGGGAGATGACTAATCGTCATTTTGCCTCTTGTTGTTATTGACTGTTGTAAAGATTTTTTATTTGCTCGAAATTATATATATAAATAATATCATTTACACATCAAATATTTTCAAAACTCCAAACCAAAATGATGATTTGGTATTTTCAAAACTCCAAACCAAAATGATGATTTGGTATTTTCAAAACTCCAAACCAAAATGATGATTTGGTATTTAATTCACTAAAATTAAATTTTCAAGTTTGAAAGAAACCAAGATGAACCAAATGAGCTAAAATAAGAAAAAATTAAAGAAAATCAGACTTTAGAAACCAAACACACCCCCATGCCTAAAAGGCACGCCCCTATGCTTAGCCTCAACACTGTTGAGGCTAAAAGGCACACCCCTATGCTTAGCCTCAACACACCCCCATGATGACTAGTTCAGAAGAGACAAAAGTATTGTTCCTTAACAGGTATGCATGGGTCGTGCCCCACGAAGCACGGGGGCATGCCCCCAACACAAGGTCATGCCCAACAGACACTATGTCGTGGTCAACCTCTATCACCAGTACCAACCGACCAATTTTTACGTAGGTTATAGTTGAACACGAGGCCATACCTGACATTCTAGAAACCATATATATTGTGGCTTATTTGCAACTTTGAGAAGAGCTTTTGGTGGGTCGAAGTTTCATGTGTTTGCTCTCCGGAATCCATTATTTGGAGGTCCTAGGAAGGCTCAATAGGTCTGTTTAACACTTACAAAAAAACTCAAGATTGATTAACATCACCTATATTTCATTATTTGAGTATTCTGATTTACCGTTAACTTCATTACTATCTTTTATCTTTTTTGTAATGTTTAAGTTTATTATGAGATAACACTTCTTATCATCCTAATTTGGTGAAACTTTGTGTAATTTATGGTAATATTGTATTAAACTTTTGATGAGTAGCATCTACATTTAAATCAAAAGTTATATATTTGTAATTGTGAATGTCATGCAATGTTGAAAAACGTATGAACAATCTTTTATTCGCAAAATCAGTTTTCATAATAAACTCATATCACTTTAACTTTTTCATCATTTATAGGTTCCTTTTTATTTTGTTTGTGAATTCTATAGTAATTGTTATGGTTTTTTAAGTTTAATAGTACGTTAAAAAGAAACATAATCAACTTTCTTCCTAACATAAAATTATATTTTTAGAAATCATAGATTAAAAGAGTGCACGATTATTACCGACTTCACTAGTAGCTCGGTAATTATCTTGTAAGTTAATCATTGCAGCTTTCCTTGTCACTACGGAGTCAGTTTACAATAACTCCGCACTGAGTCAATTTTATAAACATTTACATAATTTCATTAGTCAATATCTTTAAACCACACCATGCATTTTATCACATTTACCAAAGTAAAAACTAAATTAGGATCATAGAAGTCTATTGTTTATTTACTTTTTATTTAAGTTAAAAATTGTTGTTTTGATATCCAAAAATTGTCACTTTGTACCAAAATCATCATTTCTCTAAATTGAAACGAATCTGATAGTCATTTATAAAAATTGTTGCAGGACCCCATCCACAGATTGATACTTGGTTCTTATCATTACTATATTACCCTCACAACAGATATACTTGCCTTTTGTGTGTTTAGTTTAGTATGAGTGAAAACCTTTTAAAACTAAATTTGTGTGAAAACCTTCATAAAAATTATATGTAACTTTCGCACACACTAATTACAGTGCGAGAGCAATAACAGATCAATTCTAAGTGTTATAGATTAAGTTACTAAAGTGTGTTGTGTATTCTATATCGATCTCTTTACCTCTATATAAGAAAAAGTAAATATAACTAAAACATGAGAATCCTAGGGAGTACTTGATCTTCATTTTTTTACTGTTAGAGGTTTGTTTCTATATGATTTCTTCAGCTGATTACCAGTTTTTTAGAATTGACTAAATCAGTACGAGTCACCTATGATGACAAGTCCAAGCCAAAATAATAGTTGGTTAACAATGTTAGTATTTAGGATACAAAACTTAATCGGGATCCGTGATTCTGGATAATAAAATTGACCTTTAATAATAAACAAGAACAATACATGGTTTCCAATTAAAAGGTCTAAGTGGAGTCAAATTAATAAGTTTGAAATTGGTTTTTAGAGTAATAAAAGAATGCCAATGGTTCCATAAATAAATATGTATGAGTTATCTTAGATGTTGATGCTCATCAAAAATCTTTCAGCATGCATTCTGAAGTACAAGAAAGTTACTTTGGAAGATTTGACAAAAGCAGTGAGAAATTCTCTAAGTGTCAAATCTTCCGAAACCAAAAACCATTTCTTTCGAAGTCAAATATAAAGTCTTCCAAAACTTCATAGACAAAGTATTCCAAAGCAAAGAGACTGATTTCTTCTGAAGATAGTAAAGACATGCTTTCTCAGACATACTTTTGACAAAGCTGGACCACTTTTCGCTGCCACCTCAGAAGCACCAACTTATACAAGTTGGTGATATTTCCATACTTTTGTTAACTATAGATTATGATCTTTGTCTGTAACTTTCTATATTGTACTTTTTATGTTTTAGTATTAGAGAAGTATGTGAGCTATAACATTTTATAGTCATATGTCAAAAGGCAATCTGCCTTTTGACTTTACATTGATCTTGTTGTCTAGATTAGTGTTCCAGCTGGTTTTTAAAGTATGCTCGTCTGTAGGATGTAGTATAAAGTATCTAATGTACCAGTCCTTAATGACTAAGCCTTGTAACTTTGGTTGAACACTTGAGAGTAATATACAACATTCTTGAAAACCAATTACTTTGTTCTTGTTTGTGTCTTTGCCTTAGTTCTTTATTCTTTCAGCCGGTTTCCTATTTGATCTTATAAGTGTTTGTCTGTTATCTCTCCAACACTTGTGAAACTGTTGCATTGATCTCTCTCTAACCCGGTCCTGCAAAATACAAAGCTTGTCTAGTATAAAAGGGTTGTGTTCAACAATCCAGAGTTGACTATGATGACGCTTTCGCACCGGTGGCAAGGATCAAGACTATTACACTTCTAATTGCTTTAGCCTCTTCAAATGGGTGGGAAATTCATCACCTTGATGTTAAGATCGTGTTCTTACATGGAGATTTAAAGGAGGATGTGTATCTGACACAACCGGTGTACGTAACACAAATGGATGGAATCGAGAAGAAAGGCGAAAAGAACAAGGTTTACAAGTTATCAAAAGCCATATACAACTTGAGACAAGCTCCCTGGACAAGAAATACTAAATTTTATAAAATCTTAAAGCGATTGAAGTTTGAAGATGCTCCATAGAACAACTAGTTTATCGCAAGACAACTGGTAAACATTTGCTAATTATAGCGGTGTATGCTGATGATCTATTCATCGCTGAAACAAGTTCTAGTATTATCACCGACTGCAAAAGGGGTATGTCGGTAAATTTTGATATGTCAGATCTTGGCATGCTAACTTACTATCTTAGCATTAAAGTAACACAAGGAGACAAAGGAATAAAGATTAACAAGAAGGCTACTCATGTAAAACACTAAAAGTTGACATTGAAACTTGCAACCTTGCTCACGTAAAGATGGAGCCCATTTTAAAGCTATCCTAAGTTGAGAAGGAAGAAGACATCGAAGCCAAAAGTTATCATAAAATAATTAGGTGCCTTCGATACTTTCTACATACTCGACCCGACTTCTCATACTCGGTTGGTAATCACAGGATAGGATCGAGGAAAAGTAACTATCCGAATTGATAATCAATCTGTGATTGCCTTGACCAAGAACTATATATCATATCCACACCCACTACCACTTTATTCGTTAGTGCGTCAAATGAAACCAAATTGAAGTCGAATATGTCTCCGATGAAGAACAAAAGACGGACATCTTGATAAAGCCATTAGGACGAATCAAGTTCAAGGAGATGAGATCATTACTCGGAATAGAAGACCTACCTAATTCGGGTCAAAAAATAGGAGGAGTTAATGTTGGACTAATTATCCAACCTGGTTCTACAAGGCGGTGGGCCGGTCGAGGACCTCTATGCACAAGGTGGTAAAGTTAGGGGTAGAAGTTGACAAGTTGGTTTAAAGTTTATGTTTATCTATTGTAATTAAACTATATTAGTGTAGCTTGCAAACCAAGTTCGTTTTTCATACCTAGCCAAGTTAGAGGTTATGTATGAGAGCTTATGTGATAGGGTTTTGAGTTATTTTGCTAAGTATAATAAAGTGAGTTTATTTCATAAATTTGTGTGCTTTTTTTTGCATTCTTGATATTGATATTATATAGTAATATAACTGAATTTTATGATGATCTAGGATAAGGATATTATTGGTTTAATTAGTCTACGGATGTCAAAAATTGAGTTTCAAAATTAATTTCATATAGGCAAGGGTATTAGTTTCTATCAAGACTGTAAACAAGCAAACCTGAGTCAAGCCAGAGTGGGTTCGGGTTGGACTCGTTTATCTTATCAAGCTTAAATTATGAGCTTGGGTTTGGCTCGTTTATAAACAAGTTGAGGAGCCAGCCTGCCAGTCAGCCTATTTATTTATTTATCAAAGAAATATTTTTCATACATATTTATAAATAAAAAGTGAAAAAAATGTATATATATATATATTTTGTCTTAACTCATTGAAACAATTATATAAGATTGATATTTCAAGGATTATTATTATTTTTTACTCTTAGTTTCTCGTTAAAAAATATGAAAATAACCATATGTGCATGTTATATTTGAATAATATTATATGTCATATTTTTTGTTTATATTTTATATAAATTATAATTTATGTATTAACTTAAACGAGCTAACGAGCGAGCCAACGTGCCAGCTAACAACCAAGCCATGAGCCGAGCTAGCCTTGGCTGGCTCGTTTGCAAACCGAGACAAACAGAATTGATTCAACCTGACTTGTTTACTAGCGAGCCAATTTCGAGCAAGCTATTTCTAAGCAAACCACAACTCTCATCACCCGAATCGAACTTTATTTCGGACCTCACTATTTTAATTAGGGTAAGGGATTTCAAACTGAATTTTGAAGTCACGGGAGATTATTGAGTATCGTAACTTTGCAGAATAAACAAGGTTTTAAAGTGTTTCAATTAGGTCACTGAACTTTAAAAGTATTCCAATTAAATCACTCTGCTTTCATATTTTTATGAATTAAATGTTTGAAATATTTTTTTAGCATGTTTTTATTTCTGTTTCAGTTAGTAAATATATATTTCTTATATATATACTGACGTGGAATGGTGATGTGGATTTTTAAAATTTTCTATTCTAATTAACATGTTTTTTAATTTTTTGAAATATAATTACATATATTGAAAATCTTGACTTCCATATCTTCTCCATCATTTTATTCTTGACACAAGAAAATTCGACAGTTACTCGATTTAATGGTTCTGTGATCCAATTTGGGCAAAATATATGTGGGTGATTTAATTGCAACACTTTTAAAACCTTATTACTATTCCGTAGCATTTACCATTATTTTAAACTAGGTGTATTCCACGTCATGCAGCGCGCGACTGATCAATATCATTTTTTTATGGTGGAAAAATATCAAAATTAACTTGTATTAGGTTCAAAATAGACGATTTGTAGTGGTTGCAACCCAAAAATGCTATCACACAAAACAATAGATACCTTTTTTGTATCATCACGGCTTTAATGTATCGTAAATCAACAATGAGTTGCCCAACAAAAGTAGCAGCGTCTCATCCGGATATAAGCTCAAAGCCACAACATTCTTCACATGAGCTATAGTTCATCAACAATGACAAAACACACCATTTCCTGTATGTCTCAGACGGATGTACGCCCGACATTATTGACCCGACTTGGTGTCTCATATGAACAACCACCCATCATCGTTGACTACAAACCATCAAGCACAGTAGCAACCATAGAACTAGATGACAACATCAACAACATAAAGCTACCCATCGTGATAGCTTCGATTATGTCTCTGCTCGTCATACGCATAACATCATCGATGTAATAAAGCTACCCATCATGATAGCTTCGAGTATGTCTCTGCTCATCATACGCACAACATCATCGAGTACATCCTTGCTAATTATTACCAAGTAAGAAACGTACCAACGTTTCAGATGAGCAGTAGCTCAACCTTATTGACAAATAAACAAACCAAAATAAAAGAAATGCTAATCAGAAATGCTACCAAACATATGAGTTCAATAGAAAGAAAAATCCACATGATGTCATATAAACCCAAAAGAAATTAAAAACCCCCACATTTTGGCAAGAACATCAACAAAAAACAAGAAGCAAAAAAATATGGAGGAGAGATTAACATGCACGCATCGCAGTAAAGGGAATACGCCACTGTTGTCTCCCGACAACACCTCAGACCGTCACTCCAATTGTGGAGCTTCTGCCGCCATTAAGCAGCACGGGTGCATTGTACACTTATAAACCACATGTAATAGACAAGATTACATCATCATGCCATTCAAGCACCGTTAGGGGAGAAGTTCGCCGTTGGCAACTATCGATAACACCTAAAACACTGTGACTAGCATCACCGGTGACAACGATGGTCAAAAAGACCACCAAACCCACCAGTCTCTCTCTAACTTTCTCTCACCCAATTCGTCATTGTGGGTTTCAAGCATCGCTTTGGGAGATCTCCGTCGATAACGAGCTCCCGACAACATATGAGACAGTCTAACCGACGGTTTTTTATAGGCGCCCACAAGCGACAGTAGTCACAAAGACAATTGTAAAGACCACCAAAACCAAAGTCTCTCTCTTTAAATTTCTCCCACAAAGACCACACACTCTCTCTAACAGAAGATCCAAATAGGAAAAATAAAAAACCCATCTAATAATACACTGATATTGTGACCGTCAAGTTTTAATCTTTGTTTAGTTTTGTTTACGCTTCTTACTTTATTTTTACAGTTTAATCAGATGATACGTTTAGTTTTATTTAACATGATTTGATAAAAACATAAAATAATTATCATTCAATTTATTAAATTTATTTTCCACCAACTCTAATTTGAAAGAAAGAAAAAAAAGGAAACTGTTTTCAGTGGATTCTTTTTTACCATCTCACTTTTGCTACCCGGCTACTATAAAAAAAGATGTTTCAAACTTCAAAGTTCAAACGCACTCAAGAGTCAAGATCCCATCACCTTTCGTCTACATCCACCACATGGCCTACACTCCGCTTTTCATAATCACCATCTCCACTTTCCTCATCTTCAACCTCACTGTCTCCGGCCGTCTAATCATCACCACCACCACCACTACCACCTCTTCATCATCCGATCTCCTCACCGACGACGGCCTTCACGAGTCACACAACAAAAGCATACTTCATCTCCACCCCTTGGATTCACCTGAAGAATCAGAAACATGCGAGCCGACGTACGGCTTCATGGCTTGCACCACCACAGCCCTCGGCAATCTGTTCCTTATTGTGGTGTATGGTTACCTCATGTTCCTCGCAGCCACCTACCTCTCCACCGGCAGTGAGCTGCTGTTGGAGATCTTAGGCCCTGGCCTTGTTGGTGGCCTCTTGCTCCCCACCCTCGGTGCTCTTCCCGACGCTATGCTTATTCTCGGTACAAATTAATGCTCACGACAATTGATCGTAGTTTATCACTATATATACTTTTGTTTTTTTCACTTTTAGTTAGATTTTGTTTATTTAGATGCTTTAAATTAGTTCACTGCTGAGTATCATGGCTGAGTGGGGAGAAAATCGCACTTCTTGTTGGCGGATTTGATCGAAAAGGTCTATTTCAAATTGGATAGTTGTACAAGTTATGTTTATGGTTGTAAAAATCGTTAGGCAACTAGTCAGGCGGTGAGGCACCGATTAAGGGATTAATTGGAATTAATCAGATTCGAATTTATATGTTAATTTGCAAATTTATATATATATATATATATATATATATATATATATAATATTTTTCAAAATTATATGTATAATTTTTTAATTTTAACCAATGTTCTCAAATTTTTGGCTGATTTTGACCAAAGTTGACCAAATTTTGCCTAATTTTGACCTATTTTCTAGAATTTTGACCGATTTTGACCAATATTGACCTTTGAGCGACGCTGATTAGTCGGTGCTTAGGCGCCGATTTTTACAACACTGCTTAAGTCGGTTAGCTACATTCTGGAAATGGAGCACTTATACATGTTTGACTTTGATTAATCAACTGCAACCTTTATGAATAGTACATATTAGAACTTCATTGGAGCTTAAAGAAGTGATACTTAAGCACTTTGTTATTGGGATTTGCTAGTTTAGTTTACTGACAACGTATGTTTTCGTGTTTTCAAGTTATCTTCCATAATATTGAACATTTTACTCATTTATGTTCTTTAAGCAAAAACCTTACGATTTACTTGTGTCTTGTAGTATCCGGGCTATCTGGAAGTGTTGATGTTGCTGAGGAGCAGGTGTCTGTAGGAATGGGTTTATTAGCTGGTTCGACGGTCATGCTTATGACTGTAATATGGGGAGCCTGCATCACTGTCGGCAAGTGTGATATACAAAACTCAGTTGCTGTCGATAACCAAGATACTAAAGTGTTTAACTTAGTAGGTTCGTGCTTCATCTTGTCCAATGCCACTCGTTATTAATTCTTTGTTTCTTGAAAATCATTAATCAAGCGCATATTGAGCGGTTCATGACTATTTTGTATCCTTCATACTGCAGGATCTGGTGTGAGTACTGATATTTGGACAAGCTATTCTGCCATGATTATGGCGGTATCTGTGCTTCCTTTTATTGTTGTCCAATTCCCACAAATTATGCATTCAGATTCTGGAAGACACTTGGCAGTTTTACTTGGTCTTATTGTCTCGGTTTCTCTTTTAATCGCCTACTGCATTTATCAGGTTAATATCGATTCTGCAATTCATTTGTTAAGAGTCTGAGGATTATTGTTTTTGATTGCGCTCTTTGGTTAATGGATGAATATTTTTGATGTATTTTTTAGGTTATTCAGCCTACATTGCAAAGAAGACGCCTTGCCTTCGCAAAGCATAAGCATGTAAGATCTAGACTTCTCAAATACTTAAAAATGCGCGCACTCGGAAGGCTCATGGATGATCATGGAAAACCTAACATTGATGTTCTTGATAAGTCAGTTCTTTCACTATCTTTTTATATTTCCATATGTGCCTCATTTTAATAAGCTTTTACAAAAACCAATGACAGGCTATTTAAGTCCATCGACTCAGATGGAGATGCACGCCTTTCGCATTCTGAACTAAAGGCACTTATCGTAGGAATGCGGCTATACGAAATAAATTTAAATGAAGATGATGCTGTTGATAAAGTTATGAAAGATTTCGACGAATCTGAGAATAATCAGGTTGATTTTGAAGAATTTGTCGTTGGAATTGGAAAATGGCTCGAGGAAGCCAAGGGTTCCAAAATAGATGCACATATTGCGGGTCCTGACACATTGAAGTATATCCATGAATATTATGAGGTAACCTGGTCAGCTCGGGTCAGGTGACCACTACACATTTTTTCCCTCTTTTGGATTTTATAAAAGAATGTATTTCTCAGGAAACGAAGAAAGCGCATGATTTACTAGGAGATGATGGTGGTGAGGATGATGAAGAGGAAGGGGTTGATGATCCGCGTGGAACATCAATGAAAGCTGTTTTATATTTATTAATGGGCACTCTTATTGCAGCTGCTTTTGCTGATCCTCTAGTAGATGCTGTTGGCAATTTTTCAACTGCTACAAGTATTCCTTCTTTTTTCATTTCTTTCATTTTCTTGCCTTTAGCAACCAACTCTAGTGAAGCGGTTTCTGCGATCATCTTTGCAACACGCAAAAAGAAGAGATCTGCGTCTCTTACGTTTTCAGAGGTCTGTGTCTCTCCTACATCGTTTAGATTTTATTCGAGGTGCAAACTTGGGCAGGTTTAGTATCAAAACTGGTGTTTTTTTTTTTACACCTGTACGAGTAAAATTTTTGAACTGAAGTTGAAACTAATAAAACATTTGAACTGAAGTTGAAACAACGAATGTAAATGTTAAAGTAAAATTGAAGTATTTGTCAAAAGGGCAGTTTAAGTTCCTCAACTACTTATTTGTGATCGCCTTAATTAGTCCTTGTCGTTCTTTTTGATCAAAGTGTAAAATTATATAAATGTAAGTGGTTAAATCCTCAAACATTATTTGATTTATAGGTTAACTCCCTCAAGCCCTTCCATTTATATAAGGTCGGCCACCTTAAAATCATTTCCAAAACATCAAGGAAATTAAATGCACTCTTTGAAGGTATATTGGGTGTGTTTTTAAGTGATACCCTTCTACTTTTTAAAAATTTGGTTGTAACCAACCGGCTAAATCATAACCCAAATCAACCTATGCACAAGTAATGGGCAGAAATTGTCACATCTTAGACTAGTTTCCACAACACATTATATATGATAACTTTTCGAACTATAAATACATGACGCTGATGCGAATCATTCATGTTTGATGACTTCTGTTTATGGTGCAGTTATACGGTGCGGTAACAATGAATAATATACTTTGTCTATCAATATTTCTAGCACTTGTTTACGTGCGAGGATTAACATGGGATTTTTCATCCGAAGTGCTTGTGATTCTGATTGTTTGCATTGTGATGGGTGTTTTCGGAAGCTTACACACCACTTTTCCTCTCTGGACATCTTTCATTGCCTTTGCTCTCTATCCATTTTCCCTCATCCTGGTATATGTTCTTGACTATGCTTTTGGTTGGTCATAGGCCTAATCTCATTTTGGGCCTCTTTTGGTTGGTAATATATGTTTAATGATCTTGTGTAATAGCAACTATATAAAACTAGATTTGAAAGTGAATTTGTATAAAATGTGTGAATTTTTCTTGGTTTGTAAGAATGAGTTCGAGTCAATTTAACCAACGAATCAACGCGACTAGCATATTTAACATGTGTTTGTATGATCACTCTCGCATGCATAAGCTAGACCGTGCTATCGATGTGAAGTTTTGATCAAAATATGTAAGCTGAGTAGAAGTCAAACCCTTCGTTAGAACTTAGAAGATATGAAAGCTTGCTTGGTAGTGTGAAAATATAATGATTTTTAAGAAACTCATGACGCATAGTTTTGTAAATAACGATTAAAGTTTATTTAAAATTGAAGTATAAGCAGGTTAGAATTCGTATAGCGCACGTTTAAATGAAAAAACAAAAACAAATAGATTAATATAAGTGACGATCTTTGATGACAACAATGGAATATTATTACAACCAAAGGCGGACTTATGAAGGGGCTAGGGTTAGCCCGCGCTATCCCTGAACTACCCCCAAACTTTTGTTTCGAAGTGTAAATTTTTTTTTCACCGTTGTATGTATGGAGATGACCCTGAGCAAATATTAGGGTATCTCTTAAATTTAAAAAACTCAAATTAATATATGATTAGAAGCCTAAATAGAATTAAGATTAACTTGTATACGGTATTCTTCTAATATTTTTTAGTTTTTTCACTTTTGATTTTAAATTTTAGGGTTTATGAACTTATGTAAAATTACACAAATTGTATTTATTTATCACAAGAGGGATGAAATCTGACTCTAGATTAGGGTTTAGTTTGTAGTTTTAGTTTTTAATTGTTATTGTGCATTTGTTTATATTTTGTTTGTTATAAAATTATGGATTTGAAACTTGGAAGACGAACGAGGGCGAACCTAGTGCTTAGGCACGGGGTCACCCGCACCCCATAAACTTTTTTTTTATAAATAACAAATAAGTAACAAATATAAAACAATTAGTTTGGATTTGAGACCAACCTATTTATTATCAAGCAAAATTTGGTTCCAATCGGTTTTGCTTCGAGTAGTTTTTCTTAGAAACAAATTTAGATCTTTAAATTATAAAAAAAAGTTACAGAAGGGTTAAGAAGTCCCTGAACTAAATGAGTTTAGAACCACTTGTATAGGTTGCTTCAGATTCCCTGATGACTCTCATAAGTCTCATATGGTCCAGAAGCTCTAAACGTGATAGTTTACAAGGTTAAGAGTGGATCAAAGGTGGTGACATTTCAATAGAAGTTGGGAACTTCTATCCGGTTATTTGTACAACAAAACAACGTAGTTAATCAATTTGTTTAAATATCAAATTGGTATAAAAATACGTTAGTACAATTTCATTTTTACATTTAATACTTTAACTAATCTGACTATTTTGTTATGATATCGCTTTAAAACTAACGTTTCCTTAGTTATGAAGCACTCGAAATGGAGTTTTTTCCTCAAAAAGTTGTAGGTGGAAATTTTTTTTATCAAATGAGTTAGTAAGAAAATATTTACCAAAATAAGTTTTTTTTTTTTTTTGTTGATTAGTATAATTTTTTATTAATTTGACAAAAACAATTCTACCCTTAATAAATATAAATTAGATAAAACAATCAAGTTAAACCCTTCTTCTCTTTTTTCATTCTCCCAAAGTCGCACCACTCCACCACCACTACACCACTCTGTATTTCATCTCTTTCATCATCATTTCCACCGCCTTTCACTCTATCACTTCCTCCTCCTTCATCATCCCCAACCTGTTTTTTTTGGTGATGAACCTCTTGTAAAGGAATTGTATAGATCAAAAACAAGAAAATCCATTTAAGGTTTCTTATGCAAAACACGTAAGCTCACCTTTGAAAAATAAAGTTTTAAAACCGCTTATCACAATAACCTCAAACAAGTATGCACGTCGCGTATCCTGACTTATTTGATGAATATTATGATCACAATGATCGACTATTTAATCTAATTACGCTAAAATATCTAACATCTCCGAATTTCAATTATAGCAATCGTTGTTGCTTCTTATTCCTCCCTATTGTTAGGAAAGGATTTTATGTGAGGCTGAAGCTTTTAAGCAAAATTGAAAACATAGCGCATGCGTTTTCCATATGATACCTTAAATGAATTCTCTAATTTTCCTCTCATTCTACTTATTTGCTGTGTTGTTCGGTAATTGTAGTCCGGTACCAATATCATTTGATACTAGAATTTCCAAGTTACAATCCAGATCTATGAAGGATTTGATAGTGTACATATATAAAGTATCAACAATAATAGGGATTGATTGCTGTAAATGCGAGCTCCAAATGGAACCTAACTGCTCCAAGGGAACTCTGATTTACCAAGTTAATCTCCTTTGCTCCAAGCCTATAGACAATCAAACACCACTAGTTAAGGCGTCATAGAGAAGGAAGCTTTCTATAACAACCCTTCAGGGTGAGAATAAGTTATCTAGAATAAGGATGTAAAAGGTTTGTGATGTGTGTTGATGTATATAAATTTTTGATATGAAAAATCACACAATTTGTTTTAATAAAAGAAATGATTATCACCTTGAGACTAACTACACACACAATAAGCAAGTGCACCTATAGCATAGTAATATAGTTTAAGGTAAGAATTGAGTATCAATCTGTGGACACAATAGATCCCAATACTAAATCTTTATCACTATCTAACCGATCAATCGAGTTTGGATTTGTAAATATAAAATTAACTAAAACGATTAGCAAGTTAACTAATAAAGCTAGAAAATTAATACGAAAATACACAATCAATTAAAAATACCATTTGAATTTTGATTTCACTCTACATGTAAAAAAAAAAACCCGTGAAACCTAAATGAGTGGTTATTATAAATCTACATGACTACATATCATACTTCTTTCTAAAGCCTTAAGGGCCTTTACATAACTTTCTGTATAACATTAACCACTTACCGTATCATGTTTTCAATCAAGTCGACAACTTCACATTCATGCATTAAATGCATTTCTATCTTCCTCACACCAAATATCTTTTACTTTCTTCATCAACAAATTCGAAGTCCTTTTTTTCTTCCATCGCCATTATATTCATCTTCTTATCATTTGCATCTACCTTAATGAGATCTCCATTAACTGCTTCACCATTAATGGACAATAACTTGATGGCAAGCAACTACGAAGATGTAGTATATGATAGTGCTTTAATGACTTCTCCAACAATTGTTATTCCTCACAACCTCCATGATTATGTTGAATTTAAGGTGCCCCATTTATATGTTGATGTTGATTCTCAAGGTACTTGCTTTTATTTTTTTTCTTTTTTTAGTTATATTAATAAGTCAGCCATTCATTTGTTGTTCCTAAATTTTGTTCTTGAATTATATTGTTTTATTGTCCTCGTGAGTTTTGTTCTTTCCCATTTACAAGTTTGGTTAGGGTATGTTTAGGATTGCTTAATTTAGTTGAAAAGAACTTTTGATAAAAATGACTTATTAATTTATTACTTTATAAAAATAGTTTTTAAAAAATTGTTTATAAACTAATATATTGTAAAATACTAAAATGATCAAAAGGGACATACTTTTAAAAATTAAGGAGAATTAATAGAAAATAGTAGAAGGATATATAGTAAGAAATTAGACTAAAAGAAATTTTTTAAAAGGTAATAAGTAACTTATTTTTTACAAACCTTCTTTTTATTCTATAAAGTCATTTTGAAATTTTTTTTTGGGTTTGTCAAACATTTTTTTTAACTTATTAACTTCTCAAAAGTTAATAAGTTAAAAGTAGGTGAAAAATAAACAATCCCAAACACCACCTTAATTCATTTTAACTAGAAGACTGTGTCGACTCATCTGCTGCTGCAAATTCCCTTAATGAATCACACAGAGAGCACTTCTCTCTTTATAGAAGAACCAGTGAAAAAATCAAAAAATAAAAAGGTTTCTCCTCGTTAAACACATATGAGGGCAAAATGCATAACTCAACAAACATATGTGGCTAAACAACAAATAAAAGAACTCAACTATTTCTCCCATTTATTTTTTCATATATAGGGTAATTCCTATAATATAAATAAATAAATAACACTCATCTTTCTCGACTTTAGTCAAGTCAAGCACACACTATACATATTTCATTAATTTGTACTAGTTAAGCATTTCACTATATATAATACTAGGATAATTGTTCGTGTGTTACACGTGTTTAATAAATAAAATACTAAATAATTAGGATTAAAAATTTATAAATTATAAAATCATGTTTGAAGATAATATGATTATAATTGCAATGAATAGCTACTTTAAGTAAATAAACAATAAACTTTTTTTCTTAAAATTTTATTTTATAAAAGATGTGGGTTTTAAATATTTTGTTTCAAGAAAAATGATTTTATTTTAAAAAAAGTTTGTTGCATTCTGTATTTTATAAAACTTTTATTTTTAAATGTGTGTTTATAATTAAAAAAAATAGGCTTTAATTTATTAAATTATATAATTTTAATTTGAAAATGGTATGAGTAAAATTAGTATTCCATATTATTAATAATAATAATAAATGAAAAAGTTAGTATGATAAAACTTATAATTGTATTAATTCTTATCTTAAATTTTCTTTGTTATAGATAGATAGATATATAGATAAATGTATAGCCTAGAAACCCATTTATTAAATGGATTATAATTAGTAATAAACACGAATAGTTAAAATATGATATTTTAATATAAAATATGATTAAAATATATATACGTAATAGTTCAAGAAATAAAACAAATATACTATTTTTTAAGTCTCTTATCTAAATAATTTTATTTTTAAACATTCATTTTTAGATGTTTTTATAAAAAAATTTATTGTTTATAAAAATCTTATTTATTAGAAACTCGGGTTTCTAATTATTCCGTTTGTTTTAATAAAACTGCTTTTATAAAATTTCGTATTTTTATAATTTTTTTAAAAAAGGATCAATTTAAAATATTTTGTTTCAAAAAGGTTTAGTGTTTTAGAAAATTTTATATTATTAAATTTTTTTTTCTTATTTCTATTTTAGTAAAAAGATGTGATTTTTAATTTTCTTAATAAAATTTATTTTTAGAAACATAGCTTGATTTTAAAAATTATAGATGAGAGAGAAAAATATATCAATTAATAAAATTGATTTTTTATTAAGAAAGAAATTAGTTTGAGTGTTTAAATTACTATAATATTTTTTTGAAGGGAAAATGAAGTGATGATGTTTAGAAGAATGACAAATGTCAAAAAAATAGTTTAAGAGAATGACAACCGGTAAGAGAAACATACTTTTATTAGATACTAGAGATTCACTTTGACAAATATCAAAAGTAACAGGTTTGGGGTCTAACTTTAAGAAGGAACAAGTTTAGGATCTAAAGATTTACTTTTGTAACAGTTTTGAGATCTAACACTA
The DNA here is from genome assembly GCA_025506415.1 of Flaveria robusta. NCBI lineage: Eukaryota > Viridiplantae > Streptophyta > Magnoliopsida > Asterales > Asteraceae > Flaveria > Flaveria robusta. Next base: position 16,935,361 of record CM046460.1, on the reverse strand, counting down.
ACGTCCATTAAATTTTAATAGAAAAAACCCATATAACTTGCACATGAGGATATTTTCGGTATTTTAAATATTACCATTAGTTATCTATTTTAATGTAATCATATATACTTCACTCCACCATCTTTTCTCGGTTATCTATATAATATTATTAAGTTGTTGATGCTACTATTACTTTCATAGTTTATATTATTATTTAGAAAAATAGAACTTCAATCACAAGATGACTACAACATGAATTTTACGTACTGTTGTAGCTTTTTTATTTTTTTAATTTAATTTATAATGTTTTTTACTATTATTTTATTAGAATACAATATAGCAGCTTATTTTTATCTTTTAGCTACTACTCTAGATCTAAGTTATAAAACTAATACCTAGAATTTAAAAGGTAGCCTAGTTTTTTTTAATTAAAAAAACCTCTTTTTTAGGTCCAAAACAGTAAACTATGAAAATCATTAATTAGTAAGTAAACTAGACAATGTTGATAAAACATTAACTTATTCACAGTGTAACAAGAGATAACAAATAACTAAACCAAACAACCATTTATTGGCAACAACATAGTCTTAAACAAAAAATCAAAAACCATATAGTAATAAGCATAAAAAGTTATTCAAAAGAGACATACCGGACTCAATTGTGAAACAACCCAAAAGATAAACCAAATCAATTCTTAAATACCATAAAAGTAAATCAAATTAAGGTTAAAAACAATTTCATTTGGTTTCTAACACCGCTTGTCCTTCGCCCTTACAAGATATTGAGTTGTGACCAGTTTTCTTGCACTTTGAACATGTGATGCTCTTTCATTTCTTTCTTAGCTTTCCACCCTTCACAATTTCATCCTCTTTCTCATTTGCATCCTTTTTTATCATCTTTTTAGTTTTTCCAATTGGAATGTGATGTTTTGGTTGAATTAACTTTGTTGGACAATATGACCTTGGCCACATGCTTCTACCATGAATAGGTTCCACCTTGAATGAGTACACATTTTTCAATTTTGAAACCAATAACAAGGATCAACCCATGTTTACGGTATTCCAACATCAACACCATTTAACGCCATGTTCCAATTTGCAGCAACTACATGTTTGTAAGGGATACCGGTCAATTCCCATCTCCTACATGTACAAACTCTCTCAACCACATCCACAAACATGTTGTTCTCCCTAGTGTCCTGTCAATTGATATTTGGGTCCTCCGTTCCAAATCACATTGTACGTTAATGCTTCTTTTTTGATAGCCTCAAACAATTCTGTTACTTTTGGAGTTAAAGGAGCATCACATTTTCCAATAGATTTCATTACATTCACAACTCTTTTCATCAAATACTCTCTTACATACTCTAAGGCTGTTATGATTCGCTTGTCTCTACATTCAACCAATCTAGCATTTAGGACTTCACACATGTTATTTAACAAGGCATCAGACTTTGTTCTTCCTGTTGAACATATTTACTTATTATTATGAAGCTAAAATAAACATGAAGTATAATCCTAAAAAATGACAACATATTAAAATTCAAACCTGAAAAGTGACTTTTGGCCCAATGGACAGGTGGTATCTGTTGTAACCATTGGAAACACCCTGCATCAAGAGCTTTTAATTCATCCAATTGTTTTTGAAATTCTTAGATTGTGGTGGTCGACGCACATTTCCATAACATGTCTTGAAATGTTTTACCTCTCCATTTGCTTTTCATATTTTGATGGATGTGTCTCAGACAGAACCTATGTTCAGCACATGTAAATAGCTTTGCAGTTGCTGGAATTATACCCTGTTAAAAAATAAAAACATTTACATTATAAAGTCACATAATAAAATTTATGAAACAAAAGGTTCTAAATGTTTTGTACCTTTTGCCTATCTTATATAAAAGTAAAATTAGAGTTTGTTTCCAATTGTAGATCCTCACCAACATTCTTTAAAAACCAAGCCCAAGAATTAGAAGTGTCTGCCTCTATAATGGCATATGCCAAGGGATATATACCATTATTTGGATCTAAGCTCACAGTTGTAAGTAATTGTCCTGGGAATGGACCCTTCATAAAAGCCCAATCTAAGCCTAATATTTCCCTTTTACATGCTTTGAAACCTTCTTTAAGTAGTCCTAAACATATGTAGATTCTCTTAAAAACCCTTGATTCAGTAGAAACATTTGGTTCAGCTTCAACATCAAGCTTCACAGTTGTTCTAGGATTTGCATTCTGTAACCCCATAATATAATCCCTTACACATGATATTGTTGTACATAATCACCCATTATTTTCTTTGAAGCCTGATATTTTGCTCTAAACGCCTTCATCCTCGACATACTCATTCCATACTTTTTTTGTAATTGTTCTTGTATTGATTTAATTGGGATAGTCGGATTGGATTCAATCTGCATCATTATCTCTTGTGCAAGCCAATATGAAGTGAAAGCCTAACACTTCTACCCTAAAGACATTTGTGTTCTGGGTTATACGTTTTTACTATCCATGTCGGCTCTTCCTTTAGCTTTGACACATATAATAACCAGGGGCATTTATTTACATTATTTTTTGTTTTCCTACCCCCGTCCTTTTGACTAGTGCATTCTAATGATGGGCCATCATTTATGTGAAATGAAAGGCCACCCTTTGTTTTACTTATCTCTGGAATACTACCCTTACAAACCGCCCTCACTCGTAGTTTGTCATTTCTGACAAAGCCAATTTCCCTCCTAGTTTTCACGGCATGGTTTTTTACAATTGCCTTTGCTTCTTTTGAACTCTGAAAGGTTTTACCAACATAAAAAACACAACTTTCTACACCATTTTCCTTTGTCTTTCTTAATTGCTTTAGTTTTCTTCTCCTAATAGAATGATTGCCATCATCAGATGACTATTCCATCTTTCTCATCTTCCATATCAGACTCAAGTTGAATATTTTTTATTTATTTCTGGACCAATCATCTCAACATCTAAATCAATATTTAAATAAAAATCTTGCATATCTACCAACATTTCATCAACCTCATTCTCTTCATCCATAATGTAATCAGAATCATCATCATCCGACTCTTTATCGTTTTGTTCTTTATCACTAATAAGGTTATTACTTGATTACCACTCTAATTGCAAACTAAAAAGAAAAAAAAGATTTCAATCTATGTTAATAAAAAGATTGTAATCACTACTAATAAAAGAACTAGAGACTTACGGTATATGAGATCATGATCAAACTCTGAATCGTAATCTCTTACGTGCCACATTTTGAGCAAAGAAAAGGATGACAATCTTGAAATGCTAGGGTTTTTAGATGAGAAGAATCGACTTTGTAAGAAACTATGGAGAGAATTTGAGAGTTGATAGACCATGTGATTACATTCAAAAAAAAGAAAAAAAGATTACGTTCAAAAGATATATATGTTGCTAATATAGAATTCTAATAATATAAAAATATTTATTTAAATATAATTATAAAAGAATTCCGATATTGATGAATGGAGGCTTAAGTATATATTGCTGCTAGTGATTTACATGCAAGTTTTATTTTCATTAGTTTAGTGATACACATCACTTAAAAAAAGTTAAGAAAAATATTAAGGGAAGATGGTGGCAGAATATATATATATATATATATATATATATATATATATATATATATATATATATATATATATATATATATATATGGTTTAAATAAATAGCTATTATTAATATTTAAAATTACCTAAAGTGCCCTCATGTGCAAGGCATATGAGATTTTTTTTGTTAAAATTTAACGGACGTTAATGTCAGATCCCAAAAATATTAAAAAAGTGAATCTTTAGATCCTAAATTTGTTAGTACTCAAAGTTATGCCTCAACCTCGTTACTTTTGACAAACGATAGGGACCATTTGCGTAAGTAACTCTAGATACTATAATTTTTTTCTATATTTAACACTTTATACAACATTTAAATTCACAAAAGTTCTTCTCTTACACCTTGTTAAGATTTTTCAAGGTGTTTTATGTTATTATTGCATAGCTTCTTCTAAAGGCAACAATGCTTTTGACCACTGTAAGGAAGCTCCGAAATCTAAAAATTTTAAATTGAATGAGTCAAAACATGCGATCTTACAAAGGTTTCCCAAATGCTTTATTCACCTACAAAGTTATGAGCCAAGGTTGTGGCTCGAATCGTTGTATTATAAGTCATTGTGAAAAAAATACTCAAAAGAGTCTAAAAGTTCCTAGACTTTGCCACACTTGTATGAAATATGTAAGGTCATCATTCACGCAACTACAAGAATAGCAACGCGTCGAATGATGGGGTTGAAAACACACCTGAAGGCAAAAATCATTGTTTTGACAAGTGCTTTTAGGGTATTTTTTTCATTTCATGTCCTTGTTAGGTTTTATTATCATCAATCAACTACATGACCTTTTGGTATCTTTGTTATATATATATATATATATATATATATATATATATATATATATATATATATATATATATATATATATATATATATTTGATTGATTAAAACATTTGAAACAATTCAATTCACGTGATAATATCAAGACTTATTATAGAATAATGTAACAAAAAAGATAAATCAAACTTAATGAATGAATTTACTTGGTCCACAGACGAATCCATATGATTGACTGTATCAATCCGGTTCCAATCACCACTCGAATAATCATATGGTGTGGGTTTATCAAAGCAATAGATCTATCATTGTTGTCGTGATTTTATAAATTAATGATTGTTTTAACATCTAGTTTATCTAACTATAAATATATAATTGCAAGTAATAACATAACATGTATTGAATTGAATTTTGAATTAGAATAGCAATGATTGAATAGGTGTCACATGATTTCCTTCAAATATAAAACACAAAAAAATAAGCTATGACAACTCACCTTGTATGATGATAGTTATAAGGTTCACAATAAAATTTGGATGTTCAAGAGTCAAGAGTGATATCTTAAAGGTTTAAAAAACAATAACTTAGGGTCTTGAGTCACTATAAGAAGTTAGGATGTTTGGAGAATGCAAAAGGCGAACGTTAGATTGAAAAAAAAGACTATCGCACCAATTTTAGATTCTTGACAGAATATTCGGTGTGCGTTTAAACAGGTTCTAAAAATAGCAAACGTTTTTAGAAAATTATAAAAATTCAAAGTCAACTAGTTTAGATTCTTCCGGACAACTTTCTTTTGAGAATGTTTTTATGAAAACACCCAAAAATAGGTCAAAATAGAAGCACAAGACAAAAGGTGCTGAAATGCGCACTTATCTTGTGAAGACTGTTGTGGAGTCGTCCGATTGAGTTTGAAGACGTATAAACTATTGTTAAAAAGGTATCTCGATGAAGTTAACTACAGTGTTTAAGTTTGCTCAAATTAAGTTTGTTATGATCAAGTTATAGTTAATTGAAGTCATACTATATTATGCTCAAATTTTTAGTAAGGCACTCATGTGCACTTTTAAAATTGTTAAAGCGTGAAACGGTTAGAACAAATCTTAACATGTTGATATATAGTATATTAGATTCCATTTCAGTTACAAAGAACGCCTCAAGGCTTAGGCATAGCCATCGTTTAGAGAAACTATCTCGTGGAATAACCAAATGTGGCGGGACAATCGTCTATGTGCACACGGGATTCTATGTTTATGTTAGTATTTTGTTAGCTTGATTTAGGCATTTTAGTAAATGTTAAAGGGTTAGTGAAGAGTTAATGATCAAATGATCATGACTAAAATAAAAAAAAAGTTTTAGTAAAAGAAAGAATAAAAGTAATAACATAAAGTCATAAGAATAATAGGTAAATCAAGTCATTTATGGACTTGTTGATCATTTATATTCCTTACATCCATCATATAATAACATAGTGTATGTTTGGATGTTAGGATGGTTCTTTAGACTAAAACAAAATAAAGAAAATTAAAACATAAAAGAAATTCATGATATAAAAGCAAACAAGATTATCTTAGTATTAGAGAATCCTTAAAATTACTTGTAAAAGAATTAGTCAAACTAAAGGATGAAAGAAAAGTTTGTAAGTGAGATTTTTAAAGAATAAGTAAAGAAAAACTGATGCCTAAGACTTTCTTTTATAGTTGAGGTTAGATGGAGTTTATGAATGGTATTAATGGTTAGTTACAAGTCTTTCAAAAATTGTGTATGATTGAAATTTGAAAAAAAAAATATAAACTTAAATAATGTAAATAAATAAAAGAATAAATACAATTTAAACTCTAAATTTAATAAACCTTTATTTTAATAATTTATCAAATTATTAGTTTATAAAACTTTATAAAGCTTGTAAACTTTATTATTTAATTATTTTTTAATTAAATAATTAAAATCTCTTAATCAATTAAAATTTATGTTATAAATTATAAAGTTATTATAAATTGAATAAATGAAAAAAATAAAGTGTTAAACATAATAATTAACTAAATAATAAGTGTTTATTACATGAATAACCCAAATGAGTTTTGGTTAACAATACAAATTAGTCAAATGTTGAATCTTGAAAGAAATTTTTTTAGGGTTTTGATTTAAAATGTTATGTGATTTGGGGTTAGATGTTTTCTTCTTTTTTGTGGTTATGATGTTTTAAATTTGATTTGATGTGTTTATATCCATGCAGGTTTCTGCATCCGAGTACCCTTCGAGACGAGTAACATCCTAACGTCTTATATATGTACTTTAAACTATTAAAATATTGTCTTTTAAAAGTAGGAAAAGCTCCTTCAATCTTATGAAAATCTTGTTTATAGTTGAAAACCACTTTTAGCTAATCATATAATTTAATTAATTATTTATCTTTTTAAATTTTTAAAAAGTACATTTGAGTAAACTTAACCTTATTATTTAAGATTATTATATATTTTTAATTTAAATCTCACGAAACGAGTTACATATATGTAACTTGCATGAGTTACATATATGCAGCCCATAGTTGTAGATATGGTAACACGTAAGTACATATACATAATCCATGGTTTTTGCGGTTATCAATTATAAATATAGTGTTCAAGGGATCCCTCCCTTATGTGTGTGTGTGTGTGTTGGCAATAATTTCTAACCCGTTTCACAAGCCGGTGAAGTTCGGGGACCTAAGTTGACAAGATGGTCAATATGGTTTGAATATTAAATCTAGCTAAAGTTTATCCATTAGAAAAAGATAATTATGTTTAAATATATTATTTGATAAGATAGAGTTTATCCATAATATGTATCCTAGATAGATAAGTATTAGTTAGACTATATATACCCATGTTGGGGTAAGTTGTAACCAAGTTTTTTTGAGATATTTTTCTTGGTTATAATAAAGTGTTTGGGAGTTATCCAAATAACGTAATCTTATATTAACCGATCCGGGACTTGAATTGGTATCAGAGCTTGGTCGAACCAAGAACCAAGTTCAAGGTACCCGAGAATGATACCAAGATCTAGTTGTCGCATGGAAGCCTGTCGTAGTCATGAAGAGATCTAGGGCCATTGCTTTTGCCAAAGAGAGATCTAGGGTTGATTGAAGTCGACCAAGTGAGATCTAGGGCAAATCGATCAAAGACGCCAAGGAAGATCTAGGGACTGCCGACCAATTGCTTCAAGAAGCCACTGTCGATCTTGTTTATCAGTTTCGGGTACCAAGGAACCAAAGTCAAAGCCTTGCGACCAGAAGCATGCTGTTGTCGCAAAAGAACAAGCAATTGCCACCATGAAGAAACCGAGTAAAAAAAAATTCAACGATCAAAAATTGGTGGAAGAGGTTACAATTAAGTTAAGCACGCACAGAAGATTTTGTTTTGTTTTGATACAACAACAAAATACAAGACCAAGAAGGTTATGAAAGGTGGCGAGCCATAAGTCGATGGCTAGCATAGAGGGTCATCAACAAGTCGGTTGAGATCCAATATTGTAGCTCTCCCGAGTAGGATGCAATTCAATAATGATTCAAGAATCAAAGTTGAAGAGTTGCGAGTGTTTTTTGGGATAATAGACCTCGGTGGTACGGTGTTGATTGGAGTAAAAGACCTATCTAATACGGTTCAGAAATTAGGGGGGTGATTGTTGGCAATAATTTCTAACCCGTTTCACAAGCCGGTGAAGTTCGGGGACCTAAGTTGACAAGATGGTCAATATGGTTTGAATATTAAATCTAGCTAAAGTTTATCCATTAGAAAAAGATAATTATGTTTAAATATATTATTTGATAAGATAGAGTTTATCCATAATATGTATCCTAGATAGATAAGTATTAGTTAGACTATATATACTCATGTTGGGGTAAGTTGTAACCAAGTTTTTTTGAGATATTTTTCTTGTTTATAATAAAGTGTTTGGAGTTATCCAAATAACGTAATCTTATATTAACCGATCCGGGACTTGAGTGTGTGTGTATCTGTATGAAAGCAACCGATACTTTGGATTTATAACTATTAGAATAATACTAAAAGGAGAAATTCCAACTTTAATGTTAGGTAACTTATTTATCGTCATCAACATATAATACAACATTCCAAAAAGTCACAACACTTTTTATATATAAAGCTCGACCCCACATGGGATAATATCACCTCAATACGATACACTGATGTCATGCTTAGTACTTTTATTTGATGATTTCATACATGCATAGCTAGACTAGTACTAGATTGGACTACTATAAGTATCATAACTTACTCTCTCTGTTTGCTTACTGTTTTAAAACTGTTTCATGCTCTTTTGTCTTTAATAGTGCATGTTATTTGGAAATTTGTGTAAATATTAACTTATTACCGTAATACTAATTGAATTGGATCATTGCATCCTACCTTTGCTTCGATTTCTAAAAGGATGGAAACCAATAACAATTATTGACTCGCGACAACCGATCCCTGTTTTATATTATCATGGCAAGTCGACATCATGCATGTGTACGTGTTATGATATGATTGATGATTGATTATAGTAACCATTCTTGTGTAGGATGTGTAAACATGGTTGATTATCTAAATTTTGCTTTCAAACTAGTGTAACTTACTAAGTTGAATCATTTTTGGCAATCCATTTGTTGTAGTAACTATAAAGATACTATAATTTGTGAAAAAAAAAGATTATTTTGTTTTAAAAATGTTTATAGTTTTTTTAAAGGTAGAATAGTCTATAGTTAATATATGTTTTAAGTAATATTAATAATTGATTATTAGAAATATTAGTTAGATTATTGGATGTTAATTTTTGATGATAAAAAACCCAAATTAGATACTCGTATTCAAGCCACTTTGATTATAACCTAGTAGTAGACAAATATTCTTTAAAGTAAATAAATATTCATACCTAGTAAATGTAGTTTATAATCTAGTTCAGAAGTAATGTATGCTTGTCTTTAAAAAAAAAAAAAAAAAGCTCGCATTTGACATGGGTGAATGTGTCAAGCCACTAGCCACATTAAAAGAAACAAAGGAATAAAATGGTAGCCAACAGTCGGTCCTAAATTAGATGATGAGCAAACTGAGAGGTCTATTTTGAACTAATCGTAAAGCTTAGGGGCTTATATTTTAGTTTCTAAATTCATGGGGTTATGTGCTTGACAGTGATTATCTACTCTAACTCATAACGGGTCTCTTTCTATGGTACTGCCAGATCCAAATATTTTAAAAAATATACCCAAGCCTACTTCCAACTTCTAAGAATAAATATTAATATCTATTACCACATATTTAAAATAATACACATCACGTGATCTCCTGATCCACACACCTTAATCACCCTTTCAAAATAATTCATATGATCAATTAGACAACTTATTCAACATTTAACTCATATTTTGACATTAAAACATCAATGAATATCTAGTACTGAATAATTGAAGCGAACCGTGAAAATCAATATCAATAGTTATGATATATCGTAGTACTATATCCCACAACCATTGTATAAAGTGTTTACGTGGTTATCAAATTTTTATATTTAAAATTCAAAATACACATATATTAAAACATGTTATACTTTATTGTCATCATACAGAGGGATTGGCTTGTAAATTTCATTTATAAAATTCTACCGGATGTAAACCTACAAATGTTAATCGCTTGTTTAATGAAGAGGTGGAAGGGTTACCACGAGGGTGTTAAGCATATCTTAATCTTAATAGATGTATATTGTATACTCGGTTTATAGACAAACATCAAGTCTAATTTCTATATAATGATCTATGAGGGGATGCTTAATAATTTTAGTATTCATGACATAATTTTGTTACTTAATGAATGGCATATCAAATTTTATATTATATATTATCATTTTATTTTTTTGTTATTTAATGGCATCTTATTAAATGAACACATTTTTAGTAATATAGTAATTATTAAAATCCAATTTACAAGCATATGCATTTAACAAAAATGATACATCAGAGAATTGAAGGGCATAAATTAGATTGTTTATATATTAAGGATTTTTTAAGAAACAAATAAAACTTTTAATTCCGTTTCGGGTGCTATAAGATTTTGTCTTAAATCTGAACTGCTTTATATGTAATGATGTTTGAGATAGACACATATTTTTAGGGGTGTGAATATAATAAAATAAGTTAGATGAATATTATTCCTGTGTAAAGATTTGTGAAACTGTTATGAGAGATATACGTGTATAAGATGAGTTATAAAAATCTAATTCGTGTTTTCTTTAAGATGTTTCCTGATTTTGTTAAAAATAATCAAAAACATATATAATAGAAAAATATATTTCTTGTTTATTTGTTAATTGATTTGAAAGAGGAGTTTAAACTAGACAAAAGAAACAACTGATTAAAGGAAATATAATCGACTGTATCTAAATTCTAAAGTGTATAGAGGGTTGTGGGTTCTAAGTTTGCGAAGACAAATTTCACCTGAAAATATTTTGCTTATTGTTGTCAAGGAGAAAAATTTAGAACATATACAATTGTGTTTTTCCTCGTTAAGTTAGAGGTTTGAGTTTTCTAATAAGCAATAATATAGATTTAGTAAAGATTTAAAAATAATACTAAAAGTATCTGCGTGTTAATTTTTCTAAAAACATTAAATAATAAAAAGACAAAAGAACCAATAACTTCAAGTTCTCATAGCATTTACAACCTGTTTCTCATATATATATATGAGTGAGTGTTATATATAATGAGAGATGGTTGTAAGTGATTGCGAGTGAAAAAAGTTGAATATTTATGGTGATTGTATCGTGTTTTTTTATGTTTGGGGAAACACAGTACAACCCTTATAAATTTTTTAATATTTTTAAAAGTAATTATGAGTAGATGAGAAAGAAAATATAATGATAAAAATATAAAAAATATTATTTAATTAAAAAATAAAAAACCAGTAATATTTAATATAATTATAAGTATAAGAATAAGAATGGTTAGTGAATACTACTGTCAAACCAACATTATTGGACCTTTACTCGTTTTACGTTGCAATTTTTAATGTGGGAAACAGTCAATAACTCTACGTGTCTACACCTAGCCACCACCATTACTCAACCCAAAACAGAAAAAAGATTTAAATTCAATTTTTAAAATTTCCCTTTTTATAAATTTATTATATATTGTATCTTCTCTTAGATTTCTGTAAATATTTTTAAAACTAAATCTTGCAATAAAGAAATACAGAAAACAATTTCTCCATCATATTAACATTGTCTGCATCACACTCTACCTGCAATTCACTGACCCACCTCCCACAATAACACAAAACCCTTTTCTTTTGTCTCTCCAATTTGTTCTTTACACCTCTTTTTACTGCGTTTTTTCAAAAGATAATTTCTTAGAGTTGAAGAATAGAGAAGATCTAAAGAAGTTTGTGGTGGGTTTTGATGAGATTGTGTTGAAGATCTGAAAACAATGGTGGGAACGGCTAACGGTAGCAGAACACCCATTACACCTCGGCAAGCCTTTACGATTGTTAATGGCGGTCAAGATCCGAGTATGCGGTCCGGACCCGGTAGCATTGCCGGGTCGGATTGTGGAGCGATGGAGTTTACAAGAGAAGAAGTTGATGCGCTGTTGAATACGAAGATCAGAACCAAAGATAAATTCAATCTCAAGGTTCTTGTGTGTGTGTGAGAAGTGTGTGTTTTTGGGTAGTGCGATCGGTGTCAATTAGCTATTTTTCAAGCTTATGTGATGTTAATTTTTGTGGGTTTTTAGGAAAAAAGCGAGATGATGATGGATTATATCAAAAAGCTTAGAATGTGCGTAAAATGGTTTCAAGATTGTGAAGGGGAGCTTTATTTTGAACACGAGAGGCTTAAAAAGCTGTTTGAATCAGCACAGAAGAAATCTGATGAAATGGGTATAGATTTAGTTTCTTGATTTGAATCTTAATCGTTCTGATATTTAATTCCCCCAATTTGATTCGTGTGTTAAATTATCAATTTGGTTTCTAGAAAGGCTAATGAATGCAAAGGAAGAAGAATTGAACTCAATAATCGACGAATTGCGAGCAAATTACTCTGTTCTACAAGAGAAATTCACAAAAGAAGAAGCTGAAAAATTGGTATGAATTGAATCAAGTGTCTGATTGTTTCATTTATTAATTCAGTTGTTGATAGTTGATCTTGATTTCAGGCTGCAATTGAATCATTAATGTCCGAGACGGATGCCAGAATGACAGCAGAAAGATCACTAGCTTCCCTCACAGAAGATCTTGAAAAAGCTGAGAGAGAAAGCTCAAGCTCAAATCAGAAGGTTATCATCTGCATCTGTTGTTCTAATCAAAACCATTGTTTCAGTCTTTATGTTTTAAAAATCTAACATGTTATTCGGGCTCTAGGTATCATCACTCAATGATATGTACAAGAGATTACAGGAGTACAACGCGAGCTTACAACAATACAACAGTAAGCTCCAAGCAGAGCTTAATCAAACCAGTGAGACCCTTAATAAAGTCGAACGAGAAAAAGCTGCTTTAATGGAGAATTTAAGTACCTTGCGAGGCTACCACGAGTCTCAGCAGGATCAACTGGCTTCTACCAAAGTCAGTTTTATAATGCCTGTGTTCAAATTCTAACCTTTTGCTTATTTTAACGATTATGTACTAAACATTTGAGTTATTTAGGTGAGTTTAGAAGAGTCATTGAAGCTAAAAGATGCTTTAGCTAGTGAAGTTGGATGTTTGAGAGGAGATTTGCACCAAGTGAGAGAAGATCGTGATCGCCAGTTGTCACTAGTTCAAAATTTAACAGCTGAAGTGGTGGAATATAAAGAATGTACAGGAAAATCGGCAGCTGAGCTGGGTAACCTAAAATCAAGATCAATTGAGCTCGAGGTTAATGGACACTCATTTGTTTCTTTTATGTATACGAAGGTCACAAAACTAGGTGGTTGGACGGGTTGGGTAACAGGTTAAAATGGGTCTTAGTAAAAATGGATAATTCGTATGAATGAAGACGGATTGACTGGGTAGTCACCAAAACACTTTTTTTCACTGAGAAGTTCTCATAAATATTTTTCATGTTAGTTATGTTTATAGAAGTTATACTATTCCAGTAGTAATTTAGGAGGTTTTATGCTTTGAAAATATACACTTGACACCCATTTGATAGCTATTTTATATTTTTTAATTTTACCTGCTTGATTTGTTAGAGATAAAATACAACACAAATGACCAGGTTTACAAATAATTTGACCAAAATAGCCAGGTTTATATGTATCCACTAACCCATACCACATTTGATGTTTGTTCTAGGCAACGTGTGCTTTACAAACCGACATGATAAAAAAACTGCAGGAGGAACTTGCTATTGCAGAGAAGCAATTGGAGGTGTCATACTAGTTACCATTATTAGATTCTGGGAACACTTTTGCTTCATAGATTTGTTGATCTGATTTTAGATTAAAATTTGATTCTTGTTGTTGTAGGTATCTGATTTATCATCAACGGAGACAAAAGTAGGATATGAAGAACAGAAAAAAGTTAATTCTGAGTTAAAAATGCGTTTGGCAGAGGCAGAATCAAAAGTTATTGAAGGAGAAGCCTTAAGGAAAAAGATGCATAATACAATATTGGTAACAATTTCGTTTGTTTTCTGTAGAGGTAGCACAACGGGCTGATTGGGAGGGCTGGGATAAAAAAAATATTTGCCCAACTTTTTGAAACATTTTGTGTAATAGTAAGGGTTAAATATGATTACGTAAGTATATTACTACAATGTTAGTCGGTATACGAATTCTGTATGCGTTAATGATGCGCTTGGCTGACTTTTAGCCCGTTTGACCAATTTGATATAGTTTCCTTTTAAGCTATTTTTTTTTATTTTACACACAAAACAAAAAACCATCTCTACCCCATAGTTGTCAATAGCGAATAGCGGTAAATAGCGACAAACCACCTATATGCTACGTAGCGAATAGCGGTAAATAAATAGCGACCGCTATTTCGTGTTTAGCGATTAAGTAGGATAATATGTAAGAATGTTTTACATTCAATAAATAAGCATCTTTAGCAATAAAGTAGTAGAAAATCTAAGCAAACACCCCCAAAATAACTAAAACACTCTATTACTAATAATCCAAATCACATATTTACTAAAAAATAGCGGTCGCTATAGCCGCTATTGACAAACATATGATTTAATTATTTGACATCATTACATGATTTAAGAGGAAACATTATAGTTTTCCCCAAATCAAACACTCATAATTAAGAGGGTGAAAAGTGGCAGCTCAAGTTTTCTGCTTTATAAACATATAATATGATTACCATACAACTCATACAAATGAAATAATATTGTGACAGGAATTGAAAGGAAACATTCGAGTTTTCTGTAGGGTACGACCCCTTTTGTTAGATGATCATGATGGTGTGGAAAATGAGACGATGACCATTTCTTTTCCTACAACAATTGAAGCTATTGGTCGAGGCATTGAAGTGGTGCAACATGGTATATTTTCTCTTGGGTAAAACTATGAATTAGACTTTTCTTAATGTGTTGTTTGATTCTCATTATCACTACTGTTTTGCATTTGTTGAACAGGGCAAACTCATCCTTTCATGTTTGACAAGGTGTTTACGCCTCAATCATCACAAGAAGAGGTTTTTGTTGAGATATCACAGCTTGTACAGAGTGCCCTTGATGGTTATAAGGTGATTTAAGTATTTGTATTTTTTTTTTTGTTTAAACACGCTTTCTCACTTGATGATTGCATTCCAAATTTTTTATTATCAGTATCCTACAAAGGTTATATTTCAGGTTTTGTTAATACTTTAAATTTGATATAAGATTTTAGGGGTATTAATGATACACACCATCACACTTGATTTTTCATAATAAATGACTGAAAATAATTTGGTTCGTCATGGAAAAACATAAAAGAAACTTCACACCCCAAACCTCAATGACGGTTATGGGTCAGGTCAGCCTCGGCCAGTCGACCTGTAACTCTTATTGTCCCTTTCTTGAATTCATAAGGAATAATGTACCGACTACAATTTGAAAACATAATCTAATAGAAGTTAGTAAATTGTAAGCATAAATATACATCAAAGACTTTGATCTATTTGGCCAATCATTTTTAGCTACTTTTTTAATATTTTACCGACTTTGAAACAAGCACAAATTAATCTATGACTCGATATAAATGGGTTAAAATTGCCACCTCTACCATATTTTCTTATAAAGTTGAAAAGTGGCATCTTTATCCTCAAAAGTTAAAGCATAATGGTTTATTAATCATACTTAATTACTTCTGTAGGTTTGCATCTTTGCATATGGTCAAACAGGATCTGGTAAAACACATACAATGATGGGTACACCAGGAAGCTATGATGATAAAGGACTTATACCTCGTTCCTTAGAACAAATATTTGAGGCTCAACAAAAGCTTAAAGAACAAGGGTGGAAGTATGAAATGCAGGTTTGCAAGTGAATTTATCTCTCATAAATTGTTGTTTTTCAGATCATATAACACTTTTTTGAACTCTCATCGTACAATTTGCTTTGTAGGTTTCGATGCTGGAAATATACAATGAAACCATACGCGATTTGCTATCGTCAAACAAATCTAGTTCTACAGATAGTGGCAATAAACAACAATATGCAATCAAACATGATTCAAATGGCAATACTCATGTTTCAGATTTGACCATTGTAGATGTCCGTAGTAGTAAAGAAGTCTCGTTTTTGTTAAACCGTGCTGCACAAAGCAGGTTTGACCATTCAGATATTTAGATAAAATGGTGAACTTTGTGCAAGAAAACAGATGTTAAAATGGTTTTTATTTTTTTGAATGTAGGTCTGTGGGTAAGACTCAAATGAATGAGCAGTCTTCAAGAAGTCACTTTGTCTTCACTTTGCGGATATCAGGTGTTAATGAGGTAAATCAAAGAGTTAGCAGGAAAAGAAATGGGTCAAACAGGTCGAAAGTCAATGAAAGTTTATTTTATTCAAAAATTAGATTTATTATTGAATTAATATAGTTTCCGTAACGACAAACCAGTTAGTGTTTTTGCTCACACCGATCTGGCCCGACCCTTACCAAAATGACCTTTTGACCTGATACATTTATAACAGATTAGTCAACCCTTCTATTTGGCCACCACTAGTGGTGATGTTGACCTCTTGGTTTGACTTTTTAGAATATGGAGCAAAACGTACACGGTGTTCTCAACCTTATAGATCTTGCTGGTAGCGAACGTCTTTCCAAAAGTGGGTCCACCGGAGATCGGCTTAAAGAAACTCAGGTATGCTACAACAAATTCTACATTTATTTATCAGTTCACATTCCTGTCGTTGACCAAACCAATTAATATCGGCGGTCAAATTTGTTAATCTTTATCAACTCTTATTATGATCAAAATGCCAGGCCATCAACAAGAGTTTATCATCATTAACTGATGTTATATTTGCTCTAGCAAAGAAGGAAGAACATATACCCTTCAGAAACTCAAAGCTCACATATCTTCTTCAGGTATCTTTCATAAAACCTTCAACTTTTTCACACAAGTAACTTGCTGAATGCTGATCATTTCCCATGGTCAAAAACAGCCTTGCTTAGGTGGCGATTCAAAGACATTAATGGTGGTCAACGTGTCTCCGTCACCATCTTCAGTCAACGAGACACTTTGTTCCCTACGGTTTGCTGCAAGAGTGAATGCCTGTGAGATCAGCATTCCTAGACGCCAAACGTCACTGAGGTATTTGGAGCCGCGGTTGAGCTACGGCTAGGTGAACCACTGGGTTTGGGTTTGACACGTGATGCATAATTATTAACATAGAACCGAAAGCTTGTTATAAGATCTAACATCCTGCCTGTGATGTGTATAGCAGAAAGAAAATACATGGTTTGTAACAGTGAAGAATGATAGCACTTTTAGTCATATTGTGACCATGAGACTTATTGATTTGGTGATACTTGATAGTTAGTTATTGATACTCTTTTGGTAACCCTTCCGTTTTGTTGGGATTTTGCTTTTCTAGGAGGATAACTACTTGTTATTACAAATCACTATTGATAAGCAAGTGTACGTTTATAATTTAGTAGAAGATAACGTTGTTGTTAAAATAATTATTGATAAACACGAAAATTAATTTAAAAACAATCACAATCTAGTTTTCAAAACTTCGATATTAAGCGCCAAAAGTAAAAGAAAATTTGTCTAAAATTGCTCATCTATCTATTATAATAAAAAAAAGGTTTTCAGGCGTCACGTGTCGAAATATTATGTTTTCTCATATTGATTTTCCCGACTCTCTCTCATAATAAATTATTATAATAAATAATAATTATATTATTTAAAACATTTCCAAATTTAAAAGATATTGTAAAAATTATAAACTAGATTTTTATAAAAAAATAAACAAACTTTAAAAAAATATAAAATACAAAAATTTTCTTAAACAAAAAACTTTCCTAGAAATTCTAACTCTTTCAAAACCACCTTTTTTTTATTTTAAGGGTGATTAAAAAATAAAATTATATTTAAAAAACAAAATGTAAAAAAACAATCTCATAAAACGAGAGTTTAATACGATATTATTGTTGTTTTACTTGAAGTACTTATTTATAAGTAACTTAATAATATTTTTTATAAAATATTTAATATTTTATTAATTAAATCTGTGTATTACACGTGGTATAAACTAGTAAACAATAAAATGAAGAAGAAAACTAAAAAAATATAAAAAAAAGGCTAAAAAAAGAATGCAAAAGTAAAACAAAATTCGTCTAACATGAATCATAAACAATAAAACAAAGAAAAAACTAAAAATAAAAGAATAAACAAACTAAACTAACGAAAGAAAAGAGAAATTGAAAAAAAAGCAAAAACAAAAGAAAAAGCAAAAAAAAAACAAAAACAAAAACAAATGAAAAAACAAGAAGATAATATTAAAAAAAATCCATCAAAAAAAAAATCAATGTAAATGAAATTTTAGAAAAATCAAACATCCGACACTAATAAATCATTATATAGACTAC